>CM041638.1:3151626-3179475 GCA_023333625.1 Bothriochloa decipiens | reverse complement strand
AGTCCGTTCGGCTCCGTGGCGTGTGGCGGCGGCCGACGCTGTCGGTGGGCGCCTCCCGGCAAAGATCCAAAGGGGCAAAGCCATAAGCTATTGACGGCCAGGCGTCTGGCGTCCAGGTATACGCAAAAGCATGCCTGAAAGCAAGGAAGCAACCTCGCCAAGGTACAGTACCCTCCATTGTCCACTACGTTTAGTAATTTATTTATTTATCTATCATATTCCTTTCACTTTTTTTTTTGCACTGATCACAAATCGCTGTTAACTCGTTCTATGGTTAATTTCCTTTTCAACTTGATGTATGCAACCATCCCGAGCTCAGTAAGTAAATTGCCATCGTTCGCTGATCTAACAAAAGGACCAGTGAGATTAGGCAAAATTTCTATTTACCCAAAGGTCGATAGATTGCTAAGATTAGTCATTAACTCTTGCAGTATCAACAGCGATCACTGAGAGAGTGAGAGGGTGTTTTCAGCCATGAAACTTGCCAAGACGTGTATTTATGACTAAAATGGGAGATAGTTTTTTGTTAAGACATGTATTCGATAGTTTTTTGTTAAGACATGTATTCAAAACTATTATGACTGAAATGGGAGATAGTTTTTTACGAGAAATTGGTTATTAT
Organism: Bothriochloa decipiens; assembly: GCA_023333625.1. Taxonomy (NCBI): domain Eukaryota; kingdom Viridiplantae; phylum Streptophyta; class Magnoliopsida; order Poales; family Poaceae; genus Bothriochloa; species Bothriochloa decipiens. The sequence goes on along the minus strand of CM041638.1, from coordinate 3,178,853 downwards.
AGGATTCTAATCGTGGTGGTCTCCAAAATAGGACTCTAATCGTTTCCTACTCCCTAATAGGACTCCAATCAATTACCATAAGCTATAATAGGATTTAACTTCATTTAATCATTTTTCTTATACTAGCCACCCCGCACGTGCGACACGCACGTGCCTATCAAAAATATTTATAATCAAACAAAAATAATAAGAATGAAAGTTTAGAGAAATAAAAAAATAAGCATATAATTGTTTATAAATTTATTTCTCCTATCTATCCGTCACCCAACATTTATCACAAGAACAAATAATTTTCAAAATCATGTTTCTATTGTTTGAGCCAGAGTTTATAATTCTATTTTGTCACTGTGGTTTATCCTTAAAGGTGCAAAAATCAATTTTAGCATGATCAATTATGATATGTGAGCAATATTTGTATTCATGGTTGCATCATAAAAAATTCTAACAATGTTAAAGGGTCACACATACTAAGAAGTCGAGGGAAGAATAAAGACATAAAATATCTTTGCTATAAAATACAGTTTCCGTTGAACTTTGAAATTGAAACACGGGAAAATCACATCTCAAAAAATTGCACTGCACCTGTGATTTCAATCAATTTGGCTTTTTTCATCCATATGAACAAAGAACCTGAACACAGCAAAATTTTAAAACAACAATCTGAAAGTTGCAATTTACCTGTGATTTTCATTCAATTAGTGATAGTTGCAGCAGCTCCAAACATTTATCACAAGAACAAATAATTGCCAAAATCGTGCTTCTATTGTTTTAGTCGAGTTTATAGTTCTGTCTTGTCACTATTGTTTATCCTTAAATGTGCAAAAATCAACTTCTATAATGATCAATTATGGTATGTGAGCAATATTTGTATTCATGGTTGCATCATAAAAAATTTCTAACAGTGTTAAAGGATCACACAAAACAAGAACTTGAGGGAAGAATAAAGAGAAAATATTTTTTCTATAAAATACATTCGCCGTTGAAATTCGAAAATGCAATATGGGAAAATCACATGTCAAAAAATTGCACTCCAGCTGTGATTTCATTTAATTTGGTTTTTTTCATCCATATGAACAAAGAACCTCAACTTAGCAAAATTTTAAAAGAACATCAGGAGATCGAGATCGGGTTCGTGAGATATGCTATCCTCCATGCTTGTCTACGAGGGAGCTCATTAAATATGCTATCCTCCGACGCGATCACTAAATAAGAATAGTTGGAGTTTACAACCAGGACATACATAGATGTGATCTTGGGAAAAGGAACAGGAACCACTACCAAGACCATCACGAGAGGACAACACGTGAGAGATTGAAAGTATGCTGGACAACAAACAATCCTTGATTTGTGTATTGTTACAAAACACGGTTAAATTCAGACCCGAACGGATCTATTAACCGATGAATGCGGAAGCATAATCACCATAGAAGAAAATACGCAAACGAGAACGACACTGAGGCACGATGTTTTTTTAACGAGGTTCAGCGGTATGCTTAATCCTTGGGGCAATGACTATGGGCGCTCCTCCCCATAACAGCAGCTACACCGGCATCCGAGCGATCCCGCGGCCACGCCGCCACCCAAACCAGCCGCCAAGTCGTCTCATGGTTACAATAGGGGTGGCCTTATATTTATGGCCTCCTAGGACATCGAGTCCGACTACAACTCTATCCTAGTCCCCTAATACAACTCAAATCCAACGTAACCGACTTGTACACATATTCGACACATATCTAACAAACTCCACCTTGGCGAATATGCACGCCACCTTAAAGCCGTCCATGCGCAAACCTCCGTATACCCGGACTTGAGCCGTCTCCTTTGCCGCTCACTTCGAATGGCCTGATGAGACTGATCGCACGGCCGCATCACCGTCAGGATAGAACATCACCACATTTGCATTGCCACCAATGACTCCACCTTCAACAACGCTTCCTTTCAGCTTGTATTGGTGCGCACTTGACTTCTCACCAACCATGACCGTCTTATCTCCATGCATGACTCTCAAGGTCTTCTTATCAGGTACCGCCTGATACAACCAGCCTTCTTCATGCAATAAACCAAGCGAAATCAGATTCCTTATCAGCCCCGGCACATGCTTCACACCCTTAAGCAGCATCTCTTTATCATCACACAACTTGAACTTGATGTCGCCCACTCCTACAGCAAGATAGCCTGAACCATCTCCCACGTAAGCAAAACCATTGTCCTTCTTTGTGTATGATGAAAAGAACTCCTTCGATGTTGCATGAAACGAGCTAGCTGAATCTAACAACCACGCTTCACAAGACTGTTCACTTGACACCATGAGAAGGTCACCATCGCTATCCGAGTCATCTTTCTTGGCAATCACAACACTTACGGTTCCTCCATCCTTCTTCAGCCCTGGACAGTCCCTCTTCACATGTCCTAAAACACCACACTTATAGCACCGCGGACCCTTCTTCTTGTTGCCTCTCTTATCTTCCACACCACGACCACTCTTGACTACGAGAGCATCACCAGAAGACTCATCCGTTGCATTATTCTTCCTCCTTTGATCATGAGCAAGCAATGCAGCAACAATGTCCTCCACCTTGATGTCCTCCTTCCCGTACGTCAACGTAGTAACCAAGTGTTCATAAGACCTCGGCAACGAACAAAGAAGAATAACAGCCCTGTCTTCATCATCAATCTTCACGTCGACCTTCACAAGATCAGCAACCAATTGATTGAAGACATTGATGTGCTCGGTAAGATCTGACCCCTCTTGCATCTTCAAGCCGAACAACTTCTGCTTCAGATACAGCTTCTGAGTCACCGTCTTGGACATGAACTGACTGGCCAACTTGTCCCAAATTTTCTTCGCTGAAGTTTCTTCCATGACATGGTACATGATTGGATCAGAGAGACACAACCTGATGGTTGCACATGCCTGCGCCTCCATCTCCTCCCACTTGTCATCATCTACCTTCTCCGGCTTAATCCCGCTGAGCACCTTCGTGATACTCTGTTGAGCCAACAGATCCTTCACTCTCGTCTGCCACAGCCCGAAGTTCCCGGTGCCATCAAACTTCACCACCTCAAATTTGGAAGCCATCGACGCCATCTGCCTGTTGCCACAGATCGCCGAAAAACCACGTACTAGATGTACGCCCGCGTGCTCGCTCCACGCGCACCAAGCACGTCACCCACGCGCTTGTTCCTCGCTGCAGCACACACGCACCACAGCACACGCCTCCTGCACGTGCTGTAATCCGCCGTATGTCGCCGCCGCCGCCGTACACCGCCTGTGCACAGCCACGCCGCTTGCAAGCTTCCGTCGACCGTCCCGCCGCTCGCACACAACGAAGTCAACCCGCTTGAGCGCCGCCCGCCGTTCGTCTTCAACCGTCGCAAGCACGGTCACGAACAGCACAAGATTGCTTTTGATGCAACCTCCCATGGACTGCCTCTGATTTATGGAGACGAGAAACTTGGCCACAAATCCAAACCGGACTCGTCCTGCCCTCTGTTTCCTTTTCTTATTCTGTATACGAGAGAGATACGGTCTTGCTCCTTTTCCTTATTCTCCGTGACACCTACGTACACAACTCCCATCGTGGCCATAGTGGGCCCACAGGTGGCCGGTTCTCCAACAAACGGCAAATCAACAAATCTTGACCAAAACAAAAAAGGAATAAACAACCCTAACCACGTTCGGCCATCAGACTCCTGATTCATCACGTACTGTTGCTGACCGCCGACCTGTTGCAGCACTTCCTGTCCACAGCACGACACCACACCTGAAGTCCGTTTCCAAATCGATCAAACATAGAATGTCTATCTCCTTGATTGCTGAGAAAACCATCAGGTCTCACCGCATAGGATTCTGCACATTGCCATCGATCGGAGCCAATCTCCCAACAGAAACTTCTCCAAAAATATACAGAGTCCACCATGGCTTACGCCACCATCGTTGCTGCTATTCTAGAGCCCTGCAACGATCACCCCGATCAAGATAAACCACGCCCGTCGATCTGACCGCGAGTCGAAGCCGCCGTCTTCATCCACGACGCCTTCCAGCCGCACCGTCGAACCTGGCCGTCACGTCTGACCGACCCCTATCGAACAGCAGCCACCAGCCGTCATCAACCCGATCTGCACGTCTGGAACGATCCCTGTTGATTGCAGCCCATTGGACGGTTCGAGCCACCTGCTCAAAGTTTCCAACTCCACCGATCGAGTCGTCGATCGCCGCCATGCTCCACCTTGCGCCATGTCCTGTCCCGGACACACCCGTGCGAGCCTTGCGCGGTGTAGAACATGTCCATCGCGCCTCTTGCGATCTTCTTCTATAAAACTGGCTCCGATACCACTTGTTACAAAACACGGTTAAATCCAGACCCGAACGGATCTATTAACCGATGAATGCGGAAGCATAATCACCATAGAAGAAAATACGCAAACGAGAACGACACTGAGGCACGATGTTTTTTTAACGAGGTTCAGCGGTATGCTTAATCCTCGGGGCAATGACTACGGGCGCTCCTCCCCATAACAGCAGCTAACCGGCATCCGGGCGATCCCGCGGCCACGCCGCCACCCAAACCAGCCGCCAAGTCGTCTCATGGTTACAATAGGGGTGGCCTCATATTTATGGCCCCCTAGGACATCGAGTCCGACTACAACTTTATCCTAATCCCCTAATACAACTCAAGTCCAACGTAACCGACTTGTACATATATTCGACACGTATCTAACATGTATGATGTTCGTAGTGATTATCACGGAGAGGGTCTCCGCGTGGATCGATCTGCTCCACCCCAGCGTAGACACAGGTGAACAGCACCGGTAGAAAGAGAACAAAAAATACTAATTAAGTAGTACACGAGTAGTATGCAGTTAGCACATTATTCAATGATATCACAGTATACCTCAGGTTGATTCAGTAGGCTTGTGGCAGATGCACGTCTTGGAACGCACCACCGGTGCTTGAAATTGACGCCGAGCGGTCGCCGCGCCCATGCTCGATCTCCTGCATGCCTGGCGTCGGTCGGGTATGCCTAGGGTTGATACTTCCATAATGCGCCGCTTCATCAGATCGAGATCGGGTTCGTGAGAGCGGAATAGGGGAGGCATCACTTTTTTTTTACGGTAGGTATTATACTCCGTCAACACCTGGCGCACATGGCCAGCGGGTACGCGAGCGTGGGTAGGGTGCAAGAAGGTAAAAAATTATTACAAGGTCGGCGATACAATTCAACAGCAAAAATATAAACAAATCTTACATCTTACGGAATGACCCACTTATTACAAAGTAAAGAGGCCTAGTATTCCTTAGATCAAGATTTTAAGTTATATCTAACGGTTAAAATATAAGGTGGGTACGTATATTTTTTAATTTCTTTGGATTCCAAATACATGTATTTTGTAATAATCTCCATACTACCCTTCTGTACCTACACAACCGATTGAACCTATCGGACTCCAATGGTCGCGCGACCTGAGGCAGCGATATTTCTTCCGCCGCTGCCGCCTCACGCATCCACGCCGCCGCCGCCCTCACTCTCACACGTCGCCGGCGCCCTGAGACCTCACCGCGCGGCTTCGTGCCTTGGACGCAGGCACATGCCCTGAGACCTCACCGCGCGGCTTCACCAGCACCAAATGTACGATGTCCAGTGGATGATGGACAAGTCAATGCAAATGAGCTTGATCAAGATGTTGATGGTGCTGCCATTCCTACTAATGATGCCGTACCGGAAAAGATAATTATTTCATATGATAAGAACAATCCATCAATGAAGGTTGGGACACTATACCCAAATATGGAAGAGTTCAAGCTGGCAGTGCGGACATATGCTATCAAGAAGGAGTTCTGGTTAGGAGTGGAGAAGTCAACTACGAAGAAGTATAGGGATTTTTGTAGGTCTGGTGATGAATCAACGGGCCCTTGCCCTTGGAGGATAAATGGTTCTAAATTGGATGGCAGCTCCACTATGGAGGTAAAATATTTTTATCACTTAATTCAGTTATTCATCTTGCTATGAAATTTAACATATTTTCTTTATTTTTGTAGGTAACCGTGTTAGTTGATAAACATGAATGTGTTTCTAGCCAGAGGATTTAGGTACTGTGGAACAAGAGAAGAATTATTGCACACAGGCTACCTGCAGGAAACTCCCAGCTATTATGGTTCAGCTGAGGGCAAACACTAGAGGTTTGGGACACTTGAACATTGTAACATGTTCAAACTTCAGTGCAGAGGTATGGGACCATAGCCGCCCTGTTTCTGTGAGGCATATTATCAAGTTACGGGAACGAACATGTACTTGTCTAGAATGGCAGCATACTGGTAAGCCATGTGCATGTATTGGCCTATGTTACAAAAACAAGGGGAGTGGATCTAGAACAGTCTGTGCATGACTACTACTCTGAGTAGATTCAGGGCAGCTTATGGTAGAGAGATTGAGCCAATGACAGATAAAACACAGTGGCCACATGTCGACCTACCATTTGGTGTTGGTGCACCTCAGACTAAAGTATCTGCTGGAAGAATGAGGAAACTAAGAATAAAGGGATGAGATGAAGGTGGACACAGGAAGAAAGGAAAAACTACCGATGAGGATAAAGGTGAGAAGGGATGGGATGGGGGTGAAGGTGATAATGATACTGTTCCAACAAACAAAAAGGGACAGAAGAAGAAGAGAGGACCTCAGACTTGCAAAAAATACGGATTAAAAGGTCACAGGCAATCTAGTTCCAAGTGCTCAGATAATGGGACTGCAAAAAAGGGGTAATTGATTATTTTCTTTATCAACAAACAAGAATGAAAATATCAATATTAATTTATTTCATCTCTTGTAGGAAGCGTAGGAAACCTAGGAGGAATGCCGCAAAAGAAGGACCAGCGAAACCCAGCACCCCATGGAGGCCAACCAAGGAAGAAATCCGACGAGATAGTCCAGGGAGGGTCACTAGAAGGTAAGGAATATTAACACCTTTATTGTACACAATAATTGTTTTATATACATACCTAATTGCCTATCGAATATATGTGCAGCATGCTAGTGACGCTACCTGGAGAGAGCACATCTTCACAGACTAACAATGCTAGCCCTGTGAGGATGCCTACCCCGGTGCCACCAAAAAAAATTGACTCCAAAAAGGAGGAAGCTAAACCTTGGATGATGGAGCATTTTAGCTGTGATGAGATGTAAACTAATGAATTATTTCCTGTGGCTTTGATCTTGTTTGGAACTAAATTATTGTCTTGTGAGGTGAACTTGTAATTGCTAGAATCTTATCATACTTGTGCTACAATGTTTGGAACTAAATTCATGGTTTTATCCATTGTTTGGATCATTTTTTACCCATTTATATTGCACATAATACTGTACATGGTGGAGTGTCATGCCCAGGCCATGGTCAGCCATGGCCAGGCGGCGACCAGCCATCCCAGGCCAGGCCACGGCCAGCCAGGCGGCGGCCAAGCCATCCCAGGCCTAGCCAAGGCCAGCCAGGCCAGGCCACGGCCAACCAGGGCAGGCAGCGGCCAGCCTCCCAAGCCAACCAGCGGGCAGCAGTAGTAGCAGTTCACGTTTTGAAGAGCCAGGGGCAAAAGGGTCATGTCAAGGCCAAATACATGTATTTAGGAATTAAAACATGGTTAAATGAAGCTAAATCCTATTATAGCTTATGGTAATTGATTGGAGTCCTATTAAGAAGTAGGAAACGATTGGAGTCCTATTTGAGAGAAGCTACCACGATTATAATCCTATAATAGCCAATTTCTCGTTTTTTGTGGTATGCCAAGACATTTATTTGAAACTTTGCCATATGTGCTGTGCTTGAATTTTATTAATTCAGGGCCCAATTAGAGTTTTTTTATTAAAATTTGATACTAAAATCATTATTGTGTGCTGTGTTTAGACGGTGGAGATCTTCGTGAAGACCCTCACTGGCAAAACATTCACCATCGAAGTGGTCTTTTCTGACACGGTTGACATCCTCAAGGCAAAGGTTGAGGAGTCGGAGGGAATTCCTGTTGGGCAGCAGTGCCTTATCTTCTCTGGCAAGCAGCTTGAGGATGAGTACCAACTTTCCGATTACGGCATCAAGAAGTTTTGCACCTTGCACCTTGTCCTGCGTCTTTTTTGTCAAATTTGCGCATCCCATCATAGGGACGTCAGGTATATCTACGCACAGACAGTCATAAGCAAGACCATCACACTCCAAGTGGATCCATTAGCTAGACACCATTTATGAAGTCAGGAAAAAGATTAGTGCACACCAGAACCTCTTCTTGGCGGGCAACAAGCTTGAGGATGATCACACATTTTGCTATTATGAAATCCAAAATGACTTTACTCTGTACCTCGACTTTAACATGCAGATTTTTGTGAAGATGCCCAATGACAGGATCATTGACGTTGAGGTAGAGCCCTCACATAAAATCGGTGATGTCAAGGCAAATATACGGGACCAGCAGAGGATCATCTTTGACGGCAAAGAACTTAGTGACCAGCAGCGCAAACTTGGCTTTCACAACGTTTATAATGATTCGACACTCTACCTTGACCTCTGTCATCCATCTGGTGGGAGCAGCAGCATGCGGATTGCAGTGAAGACACTGCCTAGTGTTAGAATATGTGATCTCAGGCCCATGGGCTGTATGGGCCAACGTCCTAACCGCTCATGTGAGCGAGTCAAGGGGAGTACGAGACTTCCCCGTACGTTTCGTAATCGGTGGCACCCTAACGTCACGAGAGGTTGTGGCCCCCCGTCACGCAGCGCTAATAAAGAGGCGGCTTCCACTCCTGAGTAACCCACGTTATGAGAGTTTCAGCCATACCGTATCCTCTACTGAGATCCTGTGGCTAAGCTCATGTAATTCTAACACCTAGCAGCTCTAGCAGCAACGAGGCCATCAGGTTCAAGGTGATGGTTACCGACAAGATTGGTGAACTGAAGGCGACGATTCAGGACCAACAGAGGCTCCTCTTTAACGGACAGCAACTTGTGGACGGGCAGACTCTCGTTGATTACGGTATCCAGAAAGAATCCACTCTGCACCTTCATTGTCCCATGCACGTATCCGTCGAACACCATTGATGATGTCATGGAAATGGTCGGCGACTACTAGCGTCTCACCTTTGACGGTAATGAGCTTGACGATGGGAAGACACTTGCCGAGTACGATGTCCATATGGGCTCTACCCTGCACCTTGATGCTAAGGAATTTTTTGATTGATGCAATACTACTTATACCTTTCTGGTCATTTCTAGATTCTAATCTACTTCTTGTCACTGTCTGGTTAGAATCGTTTGACGATTCTGTTCGTATACTTCTGCCGCTAGCAAGTCTTTTTCAATTGAGACCCTCTATGTCTTTGTTTCGTTAAGTAAGAACATGCATTTGTGCTATATGCTCCATATTTATCAGAATCATCCGGTGCTTAGATTTGCTGTCTTTAAATTTTATTGTTCTGTACGAGTATACTTTCTTTCTATTTTAAATTAACCTATTGATTATTCATGAGCTTTTCGTTCAGTAATGTGTTGCACTTCCATTTCTGTACTTTTCAAATTATGTGCTTCCTTTCTGAACTCGACGGAGCCCTGAGTTTGTCCCTCTATATATGCGGGTGCTCACTTGGTCTGTCTACATATTTGTGTGAAGGACTAAAATGGCAACAAGAAAGGGTTGAATAGAAGCTGATAAAAAAATCTTTGTGAAGAAGAACTTGGCATATATTTTGACTATGAGCAAAATCACTCGTCATTATTAGGAAAACCTGGACTGGAGGTGCTAATGCATTCATAACTGATATATGGTACAATGAGACCTTGAATCAGTATACCTGCATAGATGTTCCAACTATTTTCTTTTAGCGTGCAATGTATTGTCCTAGAATTTCCTATGTACTGGCAACATAATCCACAAATAACAAGGCTTGCAGGTAGCAGCTGCGGTGCCTAGTACAAGGTTATTAGTATTACTGCATATTGCAGCAGAGTATTTCTACCAAATTTAAGAGGTCAATATTACCACTGCTAATTCCTCCTGATTCCTAGCAAGGTGGCATCAAATTTCGACAACTCCTGGCCTTCTTGCCAGCTAATCCTCCTGTCCATCATCAGTGACCTCGGTTTTATCCTCTGCATAGCCCATGCTGCCGGGCTGGTTGATTATTAGCGGGGTGCGTCGTTTGCCGACATTAATTTGGAAACGGATCGGACTCCGTATTCTAATCGAACCCAACTGACCCGGCCGGTCTTCATATCTCTGGCGGAGCACGTAGATGTGTTCATATCCATCTCTGGCGAGGAACACACACGCACGATAATTTTTGTTTTGAACATTCACGGGAGGGATTACTCCCATCTGAATATATATTAAAAAAAGGCCCAAAAGACAGATTTACAAAGGTTTTGAGGAGGAATAAAAACAACAACACCGAACGCCCTAGCGCCAGGACGAAAAATGGCAGAGCCACAGATAAACAAGGAAATAGTATCAAGATGCGGAGACTACAACATCAGGGCACAGGAGCTCTTCGACGATGCCTCCAGGGAGGTGAATGACGCCGTAACGTAATCATCGTCAACCAAGCAGGAGCTCGGCAAGGATTTCTCCCGAGCCATGTGCCAAAGAGAAATAGCTGCAAGGCTCTTCAGTGACGCCTTCAAAAAAGGAGAATCTCGTCTCTGGCTCAGAAAAATCTGAGCTGAGCTTTCGCCCAGAACCGTTGCCAAAGCCTCCAAAGACCCACCCGCGACATGTGGTAGCCGGTCGTCACCGCACCATGCGGAGCCTTTCGGACTCGCCCGCAATGATGGAAGGCGCGCACCGGCAATCGTTGACTGCCTCCACTCAGCGCGGAGCCATTTCGGACTCGCCCGCGACGAGGGAAGGTGTGCAAAAGCGTTCTCACCTGAAGAGCGGGGGTTGTCGGCCGCCGCCACACCGCGCGGAGCCGCGCCTGGACTCGCCCGCGGCGGTGGAGGCACGCGCCAACAAAGTTCCCCAAGCATGCCAGTCGTCGCCACACCGCGCGGAGCCACACCCAGACTCGCCCGCAACGGAGGGAGGCGCGCACCGACAAGCAATCGTCCGGACGAGGGAAGGAGCCGGTCGCCGCCATACCACACGGAGCCATTTCCGGACTCGCCCGTGAGATGGGAGGCACGCATTGACACCACCAGCACGCTATCACCCATGAAGTTGCCGAGGTCGACGCCGTTGCTTTGACCAAACTGTGTCGTACCTTCCCGAGAAGAAGGCACCACGAACACGGAGCCCCGCCGCCAGCAAGCCCGCGGCCAAACCTCACGAACGTGCCGCAGTTGGCCCCTGCACGCAAACGTGAAGGGCACACTGCCCCACTGCCGGCACGCCCGCAGCCGAACCGCTTGCCCCGCGACGCTGCAGGACCACCCAGATGGAGTCAGTGCTACGACCGACTCAGACAAAGCGTTAGAAGTACGATCTCCGAATCTATAAGCTTTGGCCTGCCTTCTTCCCTTATCTAATCTCTTAGGTAATAAGAAAGTGATGTTAATTGTCACGCTAAGGAGCTGACTAGTGACATTTCTGTCTCAATTGAAGTAAACCTTACTATAACTATACTCGCTTGTAGGAGATCATCGCTCAGAAGGGCGTTCTTTCGCTAGAAAAACAAGAGTTTGAAAGATCACGCACGAAATGGTCAAGACTCCCCTGTAGCCCATAGCTCGCCACCTCGCCGATGACCAATGAGCAGCAGACAGATTAAGACCCAGGAGGCCCCAATTCGTCCATGGCTGTTCAAGGTCGTCCTTGTCGATATAGAAGAAGGGGGATCCGCCGGAGATGTAGGAGAAGGGAGGGAGGGAGCCGGGGAAGTCGCCAGCACCGAGGTGGGGCGTGCACGCATGAACACGTGCACGACCCCTAGCCAATCCGCCCTGGCCGTACGGCCGCCGCCACCTCGCCTTGAGCGGCCGCCATGAGCCGCAACCGGGGCGGGGGCGCCGGATCCAGAGCCGAAGGACGCGGATACGGAGCTGGAGGACGCGGATCCGACGTTTTGGGTGGCTGTTGGCCATCCATGGTGCCTGGAAGCTTGTCTTGAAAGGAAGAAGGAAGGAGGGGAATCGGAAGGTGGAGCTGCTGAGGGGAGGCCTATTTGGCGCTGCGCTGGGCCGCCGTCGCTGCGCTCGAGATGGTGGCAACAGCGGCCGAGGGGGGCTACGGCGTGGGGGCTTGGGCTGGCGGCGGCGGTCGCCCCTCCCGTCGCCCTGAGAGACGACGCGGAGGGGTACGGGACCGGTTGCCCCAAACAAATGAAGCATGACGGCGGCGTGTTGCTGCCAGAGGACATCGTCTTCGAAGTGCTAGCCAGGCTGCCGACGAAGCCCCTGTGCCGATTCCGGTGCGTGTGCAAGGGGTGGCGCGCCCTCATCTCCGACCGTGCTTTCGTCGCCGCGCAGAGATCCCGCGTGGCCGATCCACACCTCGTCGTCGTGTTCTCCGGAGACCGCTCTCAGCCACCGGAGGTGCGGGTGATGGATATGGACGGCAATGTCGTCAGCGTGTTCGAGATCGCGATCGCGAGGAGCACACCACTGCCACCGCAGCTGGCCACGCGGCCGGACCTCATCTGCGCTGACGCAAGCGCATCAAAGTGGCACGGTGGCGTCATCATAGATCCGGCGGCAGGGGAAGCGTTCGCTGCCTTTGGTACCAGCAATCCAGATCCCTCGGCCATCTCCTGCTCCACCATCCTTGGCCGTGCCGCTCCGTCTAGCATCTTCAAGGTCCTCCGCCTGCAGGAACGTTTCCAGTGGGATGACCACGGCAGCGTCGGCAGCTACCACCTTTGCGAAGTTGCCACGATCATGGACGGCAGTGGAGGCGGTGCAGCAGAGCCGTTGACATGGAGGCGAAAATCGGCACCGCCTTTTGATATTACACGCTTGAGCTGTGAACACAAGGCCATTGTCAATGGAGTCATCTACCTCATTCATAACAAGCTCGAGATTGACGGTGACGTCGATATAGATGATGATGTGGCTCCAAGCTTCTGCATAGTCGCTTTCGACCTCGAGAGCGAGGAGTGGAAGGCAGAGGCGATCAATAGCCCTACATTGGGGCATCAAAAGTTTGGGTGGATATCAATCATTACTCTAGCCGAGTTCAATGGGACATTAGCTTTTGTTCACAATAATGTATGCGAGAAGCACTACACGTATTTGAACATATGGCTCTTAACTGATCCTAACAAGAGTGTCTGGGTCAAGGAGTTTATGATACCCAATGCCCAAGAATCATATAGTACCTGCTAAGCCATTGGGTATATCTTGGTGGATGGCAGAATATTGTTTTGGTCGATCGTGCGTGAAACTGAAGAAATAGGACAAAATAACACTAGCCTCCGTTGTCGAGAAGTTGTTCAGTTCTACGATCCTAGCACAAAGGTGTTTACAGACTTTGGTGGAGATGGCAAAGACGTCTAAATATACATTGGTCTATCACACCGGGACCCTCCTATCTTAACACAAATAACTGTCAAAGAAAGTGAAGTGTATATATATTTATATCTTGTTGGTGCTAATTTCGAAGTTTAGTTAAAAGTACTCTGATGTTATAAAAATTTCATCATGATGACATGCTTTTCATTTGGAATTGTAACTCAGATCGAATTACCTTCACATGGAAAATCGTTCTTTGCTTCAATGTCTCAGGTTTTGCACTTTTACTAAACGTTATTAGGTGCCTGAAAATTTAAGTTACATCGGACACCTCAGCCGGTCTGATTTTCTGATAGTATTCTATCGATACCTGGATACTTTCTTCATTCTTTTGAATTCATATATTGATTATTCATGACTTTTTCATTCATTAAACTGCATCACAGGCACATCCGTTTCTGTACTTCAAGTATTCAAAATTATGCTTCTTTCGTAAACTCTATCTTCGTCGGAAAGAACTTGGCATATATTCTGTCTATCCCCCTATGCAATGGGCCCCTTAAAACCAGTTTCCATCTGTGTTTATGTTGCCCCTTTGCTAAGGCGGTTTGGAACCAAATCCTCACATGGGAGCACTTTGATGAGATACTGGGGGCAACAACAAGTAGACCCCTGAGCATCATTCCTTGGTGGGAGGAGGCCACGGCCAAAGTGCCTAAGGCAGAACGAAGACGATTCAATGGTTTGGTGATTTACACCTTATAGAGTACAAACTCTCCGAGTACAACCTTGTGGAGTCTTGCACCTTGCAACTTCTACTGCATAGTGTTGGCTGTCATTGTTGCACACCCCCCTGGTACATCTACGTACAGACACGGACATTCGTAAGCAAGACCATCGTGCTCCAAGTGGATCCATCAGACACCATCTGTGACGTCAGCAAAAAGATTGGCAGGCACGATAACCTCTTCTTGGCGGCGGCGGCGGCGGGGGTGGGTGGGTGGGGGGGGGGGGGGGGGGGGGGGGGGGGGTGTGGTGTGGGCAGCAACAAGCTTAACGACGATCGTACATTTGGATACTGCTCCTACTATCATGAAATCCGAAACCACTCTACCCTGTACCTCGACTTCAGCACAATGCGGATTTTCGTGAAGACGCGCAATGGCAACACCATTACCCTTGAGGTAGAGCCATCGGACAAAATTGGTGATGTCAAGGACAAGATACGGGACCAGCTGAGGATCATCTTTGATGGCAACGAACTCAGCGACCACCAGCGCAATCTTGGCTCTTACAACATTCACAATGATTCGACGCTCCACCTTGACCTCTGTCGTCCCCATGGTGGAAGCATGCAGATTGCCGTGAAGACACTCGCCAGCACTGGCAGCGAGGGCTTCATCAGGTTCAAGGTGCGGATTACTGACAAGATTGGCAATGTGAAGGCAAAGATTCAGAACCAGCAAAGGATACTCTTTAACGGACAGCAGCTTATGGATGGAAAGACGCTCGCTGACTACGGCATCCAGAACGAATCCACCCTGCACCTTCACTGTCCCATGCACGTTTCTGTGAAGACGTCCTCTGGCGAAACGATGACGCTAGAGGTTGACCTGTCCAACACCATTGGTGATGTCAAGGAAATGATCGGCGACCACCAGCGTCTCACCTTTGACGGCAACAAGCTTGACGATGGGAAGACACTTGCTGAGTACGATGTCAATATGGGTTCAACCTTGCACCTTGATGCTTAGAATCTGTTTGATGCTATACTCTTCTAGATTCTAGACTAGTTGTCCTTGTTAGTACCTGGTTAGAATCGTATGACGACTCTGTTTGCATACTTTGCTAGCAAGTGTGTTTCAACGGAGACTGTCTTTGTCTTTGTTTAGTTATGTTATTAGTAGTAAGAATATGCGTTTGTGATATATGCTCTCCATATTTCTCAGAACCATCTGTGCTTAAATTTGCCTGTCATTTTTTAGTGCTCTATACATTTGCTCACGTTGGCACCTAAGCCGATCTGATTTTCTGAGTGGTAATATTCAGCAGAGGTGCACTTGGAATAAACCATTTAGGCCTTGTTTAGTTCACCTAATTTGGCCACCAAATTCACTATGCAGAATTCCTATTCTCCGTCACATCAAAATGTCAGCACATGCATGGAATACTAAATATAGATGAAATCAAAAACTAATTACACAGTTTTATTGTACTTTGCGAGACGAATATTTTAAACCTAATTAGTCAAAGTTTAGATAATTTTTACCAAATACAAATAAAATGCTACCGGAATTCCGCTATAGGAATTCCAGTGCCAATTTGACGAACTAAACAAGGCCTTAGTATACCTGAATACTTTCTTCCTTTTTTGAACTCTTCTATTGACTTGTTCATGAGTTTTCATTAACTGCGTTGCACTTCCGTTTCTGTACCTCTTCATGATTAGCAAAACCTGGAGGTGTTAATGCAATTGATAACTGATATATGGTACCATGAAATCTTGAATCAGGATACGCTCGAAGGTGTTTATGCATTCATAACTGATATACGGTACCATGAGACCTGAATCAGGATACCTGCATACATGTCCCAACTATTTTCTTTTAACGTGCAATGTAGTGTCCTATTATTTCCTATGTGCTGGCAACATAATTCACACATAAAATGGCTCACAGGTAGCAGCTGGGATGCCTAGGAAAAGGGGATTAGTATTGCAGCAAGAAGCATATCTACCAAATTTAAGAGATCAATCAATATTACCGCTGCCAACTTATTTAGCTGATGAGAACTAAGCAAGCAAATTGCACCACCTGCTACCTATAGTCAGCCTGTCCGTCATCAGCGACCTCGATCGGTTTCGTCCTCTGCATGGCCATGGATGCCCCACCAAGGAGGTATCGAATCGTAATCGGAACGGTAATTCTTGGAAGGGCCGTTTTAAAGCTTTCCTACGTGACTACATGTATGTCGCCGCCGTTCTCGCCTTTTGCAATCCAGTCCTTGGTGGGGCATCCGCACGGCATCCCGCGGCGTCGACCCGGCGACTTCCTTCTCTCCCTTCCATGCCGTTCGACCCCTCGCCGAGCGCGGCGAAGGCGGATCCCCAGCCCGCCGGGCCACCGTCCGAGGTGATGCACCGGACTAGGGCCGCCGTCGATGAGATAGGGGGCGTACCAACAACTCCGGAAAAGGCCAAGGACAAATGGAGCAAGAAGAAGAAGAGGAAATCAAGATCAAGTGAGTCTTTGATCTCTAGAGAAGAATCAACTGTTTCAAACACGTCAATTTTAGCCGCAGCTGGAGAAAACAAAAGATCGTCAAGAGCTGATAACTCTCCTCAGCTGCCGCCGATGCTGTTAGATAAAGACACATACCAGATGATGGTGGACAGGTTCACGAAAGAAACTGATGCTATTACCGATCGCATTATTCCATCTGTGATACCTGACGCTCAAGATAGACTCTTTCTTATAGAGAGGGTTGGCGAGCTGCAGCAGGTGATTGATGTACAGGTCAACGAATATACACGGGTTCATAATGCCCCCGATCATCTAGCACCTAAAGATCTCTGCAGGATCGTGGATTTACTGCTGGAATCAATTGGTGCTATTACTGATCGCATTATCCCGTCTGTGATACCTGACGCTGACGATAGACTCTTTCTTGTGGACAGAGTTGTCGACCTGCAGCAGGTGCTTCTAGATTTCTTCTGATCACATATGGTGAGCAATGAGTACTCTTGATGATCTGTTAGCAGCCACATTCCTCTGATTCATGGATGTGCTTGCTATCTACTTGCTACGTGTACAACACTCTCTCTTATGTCCTCCATTTGAACTTTCACAAGTCAGCAAAATAATAATAATATATGTTCTCGATGAACATGATAGGTGTGTACACATTATCGTGATTAGCCTGAAACCATTCAACCCAGAAATATCAAAACATTCAGAATCGGAGCAGAAGTATTCAGACACCCCCAAACAAAAGAGTTAACGCCATGCAACCCTGATCCATATCTATAGTGACTTGTCGGAAACAGCATCACAAGGTAAGAGATAGAATTGCTGATACGTAAATCAGAATTGTCGGGGCTAGAGTTAATAAACTTCACATGCAAATTCCAATCAATGCAACAAATTATTTATTTGAGAATGAAATAGTAAAACATTCAAACAATAAATGAATCCAGGTTCTCGGAGATCACACACATAGCAGCAGAGAGACATGGCACCTACACAAGGGATTTCACGAATGATGCATCTACATAGGTAACAGGGTTCATTCACATTAAACTTGAGATTTCTACAAAAAAAAAAAAAAATTCCGAGTTGTCTTAAACCACATATGCCAAATTTTAATCAGTTCATGTTCAACTCTTTCAGACCCGCTCCAGTTCTGCATTTTGTCAGAGAGCATCTGGGAACAAGGGAAATAAACGAGGATGTCCTGTCAGCTCTAGTGCTAACAAACTTGAATCGCCTTAGGCACCATAGTAGCATCATGGGCGACGAACGACGAACTCACACATATAGCAGTTTGAACCTGTGCGGTCCTACATAGAAAAGCTAGCAGTTTATACAGCGATCCTTTGAGGCAGAACGGGAGCCCCAGCAGTCTCTCAAAAGGAGAGACCATAAACACTGCAGGAAGTCCTGAAAAAAGAGCAAGAGAACAGGTGTTACTTGTGCTTTTAGAACATGAAAAGTTCTTAGCAGCGGGAAAGGTGGCAAATAATAAAATGCCACCATGTATCAGGCTTATTTGCTGTAAATTATGCAAAAGAAAAAAATAAAAAAAGGAAAAAAAAAGGGGCTATCGACTATCAAGTGCTAAGTTATATGTATGAACTTATCCACATGGACATGACTCAGGACCATTTAAGAA
Source organism: Bothriochloa decipiens (assembly GCA_023333625.1). Classification (NCBI taxonomy): domain Eukaryota; kingdom Viridiplantae; phylum Streptophyta; class Magnoliopsida; order Poales; family Poaceae; genus Bothriochloa; species Bothriochloa decipiens. Next base: position 3,160,547 of record CM041638.1, on the reverse strand, counting down.
TAAATCAGCATCTCCGCTCTTTGTTTCTTGAAAAAGTTCCAAGATATGAGCAACAGCTACATTCACTAACAAATTCGACCAACAACTTCACTACAGTCCAGTAATAGAAAAATCAAATGGACATACCCAAAAAAGTTGTATTAAAATTCATAACAAAAACAGCTTATAAACAAAATAAAGCAGAAAGTTGGTGCACTGCAAGATACACAAACGGCACAACCGAAGGACCTGTCTTCAAAACTGGGAACACTGTTTACAGGGAGATATCATGATTATTTCAAAAAAAAGGCCAACCACCAACCCAAGTATTACAATCTCCAATAGCTACTTTTGCTAAGAAATCACTGTGAAACAGAATACTCTTCAGAAGTACTAAAATTGGAGGTAATTGATGTCTATAATACTGCTACGGTACCATGGAATAATGTCCTAAAGGGGCGTACCCAGTGCCGTAGGCTCCCGCGCTGTGCGGGGTCTGGGGAAGGGATTTCTGCGCCAAGCCATACCCGCACATAATGTGCGGAGGCCGGGGCTCGAACCCTGGACCTTCCGGTAACAGACGGTAAGACACTAACGCTGCACCAGGGCCGCCCTTCTACCATGGAATAATGTCCTAATATTATTTTTCTTTAAGTGCACAACATTCTCTATTTTTTTCTTGAAACATGCACATATGTGGCTTGGTGCCTTGGTCACAGGTCAAAGCTGGATTGTCAATGAAAAATCCAGTGTACTTCAGGACTGTTCAATTGACCAACGTGAAATAATTAAAAGTAGCATCGAGAAAAAATATGGAAACCTATATTCAGAATCCTAGTGTTTGATAAGTTGGTCAAGCACAATCTTATCACACTCCTATAGAACCAAGCTGTTTTTAAGTTGTATAAAGGCGTCTAGTCACCTGAGCACCCACTATATCAAGACTAAATCAAGTCCATTGGCTCTCCCTGACTGTAAATCTAACTAAGCCATAAACTGAAGACATTAATATCTTTCAAAGTATGGAACATATTGTGGAGAGAGGTGAAAGCAGTGGTGTGAGCAGCGTTGGCAGCAGGTACGAAAAATGTTCCCTCCTGCTTTTGCTGAGCTACGGCAGCAGCTAAATATGGGAGCATGTCGAAAATAAGAGCTACTATTATTTTTTTGGTAAAAACAGATGAACCATGGCTTTACCCTTGAATACTAACAGGCTAAAACCCAGGTTAAGTCATTTCTCATTTCCATGTTTTAATTAGTTTTGGTGCATGAAACTAATGAAATGTGTATAGAGGTAATGATAAAATGAGGTAATATTATTTTTTTTCAACAAGCTACATATGACATGGTACTGCATACAGTTATGCATGCGTTGACACCTCCAAATTTTTCTAATCATGACCGAAGATGAGATTCCTGGCAGTTCTGATTTTGTCAAATCGATAGCTAGAATTTTATTTTCAACTGGATGCTTTCTACCTTTTCAGACCTCCCATGAGACCTTGAATCAGGATCCCTGCATAGAGGCCCCAGTTATTTCTTTTAGCGTGCAAAATGTAATGTCCTGATTTCCTATGTGCTGGCAACATGATTCAAAGCAAAACATGGTTCGCAGGTAGCAGCTAGGATGCCTAGGAAAAGTGTATTACAATTTAGCAGGAAGCATGTCTAGCAAGATGAAATATAACGAAACGAGCAACCACAAATGCTTAGTACATAATGCCCAATACAGTTATGATGGAAGCCCTTGATTGTTCAATCGTGTTATCACCTCTCAATTCATCACAACAAACTATTAACAACTAAAATTGAAGAGAAACATGTGACCATTCTAATACCCTGTTTATGATAGTTAATACATGCAAGACCATAGAAAGTATTGTACTGCCCATCGCCTTTTTGACAGAGCCAACATGCTACAACCAAAAGAAGACAGAACAATACCACCATACCCACTCTAAACCCACCCACCTACCCTCAACATGTGCAAGAAAAAATATATGGCGTGAAAATATGGGTTGAGTTATTTTGCTAGCTCACTTTCAAAAAAATTACTGAACTGGGAAATGTTGGTAGAGCTAACAACGTAAAGGTAAATTGGAAATAGTATTAACTATAGGAAATATTGGTAGAGATGGTGCAATATGATTAGCTCTATAGGAATCATAATTGGGAAATGTTTGTTGAGCTAAACACAAAGGTAAATGGAAAATAGTATTAACTATAGTTAATGGCAACATGATTCAAGCATAGCATGGCAACATAAACTTTCAAACAATTACTGAATTAGCGCAGAGGACAACATAAAGGCAAATGGGAAATAATATTAACTATAGGCGACTTCTAAATATTAATAGTAGAAGACATAGCTGAAGAATAGATCACAATTCTAGCTCTGGATTGACAAGATGGAACAAAAGAAAAATTGATCTTCACCATTCACAATAAGATGCCAATTCACTAAAAATTGCATTCAGCCAGACTGCAGAAAATCAATGGAACCTCGAAACAATGGTTCGGTGACAAGAGAGTCAGGGTATTGCTCTTTTTCAGTTAACCATATAAATAACAAAAGGCTACTAAGCGATACAGTCATGAGTTTAAATGCATTTACAGATTGCTAACAAAACAAATCCATCTAGACACTTGACAGAACTTTTTAAAAGTATAGCAAGGGGAGGCAAGTTACATACCATCACTTCTTTTCAACATTTGGCAAGCAGACAGCAGGTACTGTATCCATACCCCCACACACAGGTAGTTTAGTGGATCCAGACTTGTTGCTTCCAATGCACTGTATACTCGCGACATCACAGGGACCTTGCCCCAACACCTGAGCACCGATAGCGCCCTGCATCCCAGGGCTGCAGTACATCTGATCGTTGCATCTGAAATCACAGGAGTTGGTAACTCCTTGGGCAGCACCACCACCAAGGAAGCTTCCCTGGTCAACACTAGACACGAGATCGACGTTCTTGACGGGCGGCCTCTGATACGGGAATGCCCCAATCTCCCCCTCGATCCTTCCCCTGATGTCGACGAGCAGGCAGCGGAGCCTGGCCACCTCGGCCTCGAGCGTGGCGTGGCTCTGGAGCTTCTTCATGAGCTGCTGGTTGAGCGCGCGGAGGTGGACCACCTCCTCCTCCAGCGACGCGGTGTGCGCCTTCTTCTTCTCCCGGTACTTCCTGACGGCGGCGCGGTTCCCCGACGGGCGCTTCTTGGAGGCGGCGGCGGCGGCGGCGGCGTTGCTGTTGCCGTTGGTGTTGTTCTCGGATGGAGAGTCGGCGGTCTCGGCGGCGTCGGGGGAGGCGGCGACGATCTTGGTGTGGACGTGGACGCAGGTGTGGGTGTGCGAGAGGTCGTGGACCGGCGGGTTGCAGGTGTGGGTGTGCGTGCACGCGTGGTGCTCCGTGTCCTTGAGGATCTCGTCGAAGTAGCTGTCCATGGAGCAGCTGCTGGGCGGGTCCCCGGTGCCCAGCGCCGGGCACAGGTACGTGTCCGGGTTGGAGAAATCCAGGTCCCCGTCGTCCATTGCTTGCTGCTGCTGCGGGAAGGCGGGCGGGCGGAAGCCGAGCAGTCAAGGGCACATCCAGCCACCTGAGAACATGACAAACCATCGGAGAATTGTAAGTACTCGTACTCCATCGCTGCTCCGGGGACAAACGGATTCGAGGGCTCGCAGCGGCGAACGGATTCTATCTGCTAGAGACAATCGGAACGACCGAATCGAATCCACCGGAGCGGGGAGAGGAAGGGGATTGCTTACCTGCCAGCAGCAGCAGCGGGGGAAGGCCAATCGAAGCCCCGGATGGGCGGGCGGCGGTTGCGGACGACGAGGAGGAGGGGAAAAGGGGCGGAGCGGACGGAGACGAAGTGGGACGAGGGGTTGATGAATCTGGACGGGGACGTGTTGGGCGCGTAGGCGGCGGCGGGGAATCCCGAGCCGAGCCTACCACCACCCACCAGCGCTGGGGGCGGCCTGGGGCCCATGAGCATACACATGGAGCCCAAACGAATGGGTGGTGGTGGAAGTGGACCGTGGGGCAGCAGACGCGGTTTGGGCTGTTTCACTTTCACCGGCTACGCCTACGCGCAGTCGTTAATTCGTGATTGGCTGATTGCATACACACTTTCACTTTTACCCTTGTTGAACAAGCACCCAAAGCAGTAGTGGAGAAGGAGAACGTGGTTCTTTTCAATACGATTTTTTTGAATGTTTCTTGTCGATTTTATTGTTGGAATGTTTCTTGAATCCAGGTGCAAGAAATTTATGGATACAAATTTGACATAGATTCACGAGTTGATGCCTAAACAGTGAACCGTCCTTTAGGGCATTTTTACCCGATATCCTATCCATTCTTCTATACTTAAAAAGTATCATTTTAGGATATAAAGATGTTGTGGCAGATCTCCTATCCTTCTATAATTATTTGAGAGATTTCCTAAAATTGGGCATCATTTCTCTAAATAAAGGGGACACCGACTCTAATGTGTCCCTATAGTAGAGATATATAAGTTTTAGATAACCAGTTGTATTATTACTCTCTAATATGTTTTATTTATATTAAACTATTATCCTAGAATAATTTATATAATAGACATTTAAGAGATCTTGTAAAGATGCTCTTAGCATACGATTTAGGTCTCGAGAATAAAAGAGCTGAGAACTAAAATCATGAGGCGCAAAACTTGGCATACGACAGGTACAAAATTACCCTCGAACTCTCTTTGAAGACATAGTAAAATAGTACTCTCTTTATTTTAAATTATAAAATATTTTTAGCTTTTCAAGATACACTATTTTACTATGTGAAAATCGTGTACCTCAAAATCAAAATGCCTTGTAAAATGCAATGGAGGGAGCGCTAGATCTTAGGGATTAAGCTGGTGCTTATGCAAATTTTCAACGATTTTTTTTTTTTTGGCAACAAGTCGCAAGATGAATAGTACTCCCTTACATTATTTTTCACTGATACCAGGGAGCTAGAAATGAAGGCACCAGGCGCCAATTACATGGTTATTATGCTATGAACCTACAAACTTAGGAGCCATAAGATGCGAGGAGCGGAAAATAATAGAGCTCGACTGCGGCAAACGGCAAGACAGCAGCAATAAAGCTTGCGATCGGCATAAGAAGGGCACAGCCACTAGAGCAGAGTAAGCTTTCAGTTTCAGGCTTTCAGCACACAAATTTACAAGCGAACGCTACTGCTGGAAGCAGTACATCCGTGTCGTGACAGAACGCTGCTGCTGGAAACAGTACATCCGTGTCGTGACAGAACGAGATGAAGCTCAAAGACTTGCTGAATCAGTGCAGTCAGCCAGTTACGAACGGCGGCAGGAGTGGACTACTTGCTGCTGTGTTTTGCGCGAAGTTCAGCAACATTGGCCTTGATGGTGGACTTGGCCAGCGTCGTAGGTTTCAGCACGCTCTTGGGGTTCAAGGCCTGCCGGATCTTGAACACAGCCCACGCTGTCCCGATGGCGTGGCCGGCGGCGTCCAGCCCTTCGTTTGTTGCCGCGGCAGCTTTGTCTCCGTACCTGCAAGAGAACAGATTCATGGCAAGGGATGTTAGTCCACTCAGCGTTCATCAAAGAGAAGCTAACACCCGGTGAGAAGTGTGATGCAGGATATGGGATCTTTTTTGGTGGAGAATTGGAAACGTCACATACTTGTGAGATACTAGCCCTGTCGTCACGGTGAGAACTTCTTGCCAGCTTTCGAGTTTGCCAGCGAGCTTGTGAAATAACCAGTAACCTTCACAACTCCAGACAAAATTCCAGTTGCCACTTTCTCAGATATTCGGCTCACCCTCTTAGCCCTGTCAACAATTATAAACATGAATGTTTTTAAGCAACTCAAATATTTGTCTGAGATCATATATCTTTGAAAGGTAATTCACACAAAATATGCCAAAATTATCTATCTCCAGAATTGTTTAAATGGTAAAAGATTTGTATAGTAAAGACAGTATTATACAGAAATGAGATAGTCAGAATTCATAAATTCAACATCCAGAGGCAGAAACGATGCAATGGTATTGGCAACAGAATGGTTCATAGGAAAGGTTTAAGGTTCAAATGCAACACTAGACATACACTAACACTATGAAGAAATATACTTACTAGCAGCCTAGCATAGACATCTGACCAATCTCTTAACACCAACGAATACTACTCACCCAAGCAATCAGAAGTTCAGAAACCAACGCCTGAATGAACAGTCTCATTTATAAGTTAACATTAGCACATATTTATGGGCATCAGTTTAAATGTTTAATCCAGTATAGTCCATTCCTGAAATTTATCCCAAAATGCATACTGCTGTCAGTTTCATTGGGCATCACTACAAAAATGTTTTAGGAGTCGGGAGCCTCTTCTAGATGCCAAAAATAAAGAATCAAGCACAACTAGAATACAACATACCCAAATGCTGTACCGTACAGCCTGTACGAAGCAGGCATTACTAGATTGAATCCTTAACAATATGTATATTTCACAGTTATTAAGGACAAAAGGACATTTTATATATATATATTGCAAAAAGAAAATCCGAGACAGCCAATACCTTTTGATTCGCCTGAGCATCTCAGGACTGACCTCGGCGTTGGCGTCGCCGGGCTGCATCCTCTTCTTGAGGACCTCATTCCCCCAACGGAGCCTATCCACGGTCACCTCCCCGCACCACAGTATCCCCTTGGCAAGGTGCTCGGCGCCCGTGGCGATGGTCCTCGCCACCGCGCCGCCGTACGCCTCCACATTGGGCGCGACGGCCGTCCAGTACGCCGCCGCCTCGACCTCGCTGCGCACCCTGCCCTCCAGCTCCTTGGTGCCGACCACGGAGTGGACGGAGAAGCTGGTGTACGAAGCGAGGACGCCGTCGAGGCGAGCGTCGGGGTGGGACAGCGTGAGCCCGTAGTGGAGCGGGTCGGGGGTGGGGTCGTCGGCGGAGGCCGGCACGGTGAGGGAGAAGGCGTAGTGGCAGGGGTCGAGCTTGACGGCGGCCACGTCGCGCGCGAGCGGCCACTGGACCGGGCCGACCAGCGCGATGGAGGCGAGGGAGGTGTCGCCGGACCGGATGCGGAGGAGGGCGAGGTCGCCGGCGGCCAGCGGGTGGCTGCGGCTGCGGTCGATGAGGTGGAGCTGCGCGCCGGGGACCCGGAGGAGGACCTCCTCCGACGGCGGCGGCGCGGTGTCGAGCTCCGAGGGCGAGGCCGGCGCCGTCGGCGACGAGGCGGCGGGGCCTATCTCGACGGGCGCGAGGTCGGCCATGGAGAGCGTCGGGTACAGCGGCGGCGCGGAGGGGCGGGCCAAGGGTTAGCCTTCGACGACGGGGAGGAGGAGGAGGAAGGAGAGCCGCGGGAGCGGGATGCCATGGGGGTCGCGTCGGCGGGAGGAATTTATAGCTCGCCGGAGGAGGAAGGAAGGAAGAGCCGTGGGGGACGCGGCGACGGCCGGCCGGAGACGTGGCGCTTGTATAGGGCGCTCCGGCCGCGTACGTGGCGACGGGGAGGCGGAGTGGGGTCCACGCGCTTGACGACGGTGGGGCCCGGTTTCGCGGTTGGGGTGGTTTGCTCGCTTTATTGGGTGTGGGTGGAGGACTAGCGGGCGCTCCGCTGTCCATGACCTGTGGGTCCGGCTGTGCTGTTGCTGGGTTTCCGACCTGCTTTGGGTCCCACCTGTCTGTCAGTGATGGCAGGTAACAATTGGTGAGAGTTGAGAAGCGTGTGCGCCCGGCATGGGAACGCATGACCGTCCCACGTGGAGATCTCATCGTCCAATCCAACCGCAGTGGACCGATTCACTGGTCGGCGACGTTCGTGGCGGTCCGTTTATCCTTTTTGCTCGGCGGAATTGTTTATTTAGGCCTTGATCGTGGAAAAAATGAACCTGATGAATAGTATTATTTTCGTCTTATTTGATAAATATTGTCCGATCGTGGATCAATTAGGCTGAAAAGATTCATCTCATGATTTTTAACTAAATTGTATAATTAGTTATTTTTTTTACCTATATTTAATGCTTCATGTAAGCAGCTAAATATTGATGTGATGGAGAGAGAGTGAAAAAATTATAACTTTTAGAGGGATCTAAACATGGCCTTGGGCTAAAAAAACTTCGTTTACTTATTTAGCATAATTTTTTTAAACTTATCTATTTGGTCTCAAAGTAAAAAATTATTTTTTATTTGGTCTTCCGTCAGTTTGGAGGAGTCAACGGTGTCAACTGTCATGTAAAAAGATCCTTTTGCCCCTGCGGTAAAAAATAAAAAAAACAAGATTTATCTTGTTTAATGTAATATTGAGTATATTATATATATATATATTTTCAAATAACCATAGGCAACATATATATTCTCAAATATTCACGTCGCCAACATTTATATTCTCAAATAAATAAGGGAACCAAACCACCATATCAGCAACACATAGTTTCACACTCTCATAAATAACGTGGCACAATTGCATAGTTCACAAATTTAACATAGACACCATAGTTCAGTTCTCTCAATCAGAATATCAAATGAAAATGCTACATTGGTCTCACATACATAGAGCAAAGGGAAGCAAATCAAATATCACAAATCAAGGCCTGAGCCTTCTTTTGCTTCGCGTGCTCATTGCAGGCCTGCTAGGAAATCCCTTCTTGCTTCTTGTACCCATCGATGGGCTGTCAGGTGGCACCTTGGGATTGATTGTGGCCTTTTTCTTTGGAAGGCCTAGCTTCGTATTTATGGATGTCCTCTTCTTTTTTACTTGAACAAGACGATGTTCGATTTGAGCAATAGAAAGTGCTTCAGGCTGATTTAACCCACTTCTTGATCTTCAAATGTTATACATTGTCATATGGTTTAGATTAGAGGAAACAATTCATTGACTACAAGTTAATTTCAGAATTAGTAAACATACAATTTTGAACGCCCGGAGTTGGAGTTAGTTTGG
>CM041638.1:3141412-3151616 GCA_023333625.1 Bothriochloa decipiens | reverse complement strand
AGAGGATTCAGGTGTACAGTCCTCAATTCTCCTCCTTTTGTTATTAGATGTTGTCACCAAGTTTTCACTACGGTCATAAAGATGTATTTAGAATCAGTCCGAAGTTATTAGATCTTGTTACCATGAGAGAAAGAAAGAAAGACCAAACCTGGGGGCATTGTCATTGTCGCCGATGATGCATCTTCCAACAAAGGAATAATGGAACTTTGTGCACATTTGTTGCTCCTTGTCCTCTTCTTTTCTGCTGCCCCGAAACAAGAGTAGAATGAAAATAATGAATATCATATACTAACAAAGGAAAGACACAAATGGTTGACAAGACTAGACAAATCATTACTTGATGTTTTTCATAGCTTCAATATCTTTTGGTCTGCCCCTCTTGCAATTGTGCCAATGGTGTCCATAGTCGAAGCAAATGGGGCACTGATGCTGTCCTTTTCTTTTTTTGTCACCGGTACCCTTGTGCCTTTCAGCCTTAGGCCTACCAGCTACCTTTGTCAATAAAGGTGGGTGCATGAAAAAGCCATGGTTAGGTTCAGGCCACTGAGACTTGTCTAGCATAGCTAGAATAAGCTGACTATATGCCACTCAAAATAAGCTGAAAGGAACCCATCTATGCACGGCTTGAATGCTAAAAAAATCTTCTAAATCTGATCTTTCCATCTACCATGTGATGGTCAATGATGACTAAGCTATCAGGGCAACAATTCTCAACTTGTGCTTTAAACTTGAACAGATTATCAAAGCTAGCATCCCAATCACCATAAAGGTGTTTTAGTGCTAAGGTCTTACCTTGAAACACTCTATGGTACAGTACAATCACCCCATGGTGTTCTTTCAATTTCTTCACTAATTCCTTTGGACCCAAAGTTGCATCCACTATGAGGAAGTCCTTCACATTTTCACATATCCAATATTTTGTTGCATTCTTTGCCTTCTTTGATAACCTTCGGCTAGAGCACTTATGATCATCAACACAAACCTTGTTTTTCACCTGCACGAAGACAAACATTTAGCAACTAATATAAACAATATGCAAGCACATTTAACAAATGCACGAAGCCTTACCATTACAGTGGAGTCATCCTTAGTTTTAGTTGCATATATCCACCATGGACATCCCTCTTTGTCTCTCATTGCACAATATGCCCTGTACCTATTTGGTCCACTCTTTTTAAGATTGAACTCGAAGCGGTGTTTGATTGCATGCTGAGAAAGTGACACTTTGAAGGTGTACATATTTGCATAAGTAGACCCTTTATCATTGGTGGATCCTTAGGATCATGCTCTACACTTGGAGCATAGTTGTGCTCATTGCATTACTCCTCTTCCTCATCCTCATCCTCATCCTCTGACTCACCTCCTCCACTTTTATCCTCATTCTCATCAACAACATATGTCGGCTCCTTCTCAACTGGCCTCTGAACCACCTGTAGAGTGTTGGGTTGTACAGTGTTAAGGTACATATCTTCCTCATCAACACCTACATGTTCATTCTGTGGTTCAGGGTTCCTAAGGTACTCATCATCATCCACTTCCTCAGCATTATTATCCTCTACAGTAGGCTCCTCTTCCTCACCAAAATCCCACTCTGTGACAGTGTGGCAGAACCTCCTAAATCCTATGGCCCACACGCATGATTATTGTCTAAACAGACTCCAAATAACCATGAATGTGTTCCATAAAACTTAAAAGGTTTATCGGGTAAATCCTGAATCATCCATGATTCTCCGAGCAGGATCAATCATTACAAAGAGACATTGCAGTATCACAACAGTTTTATACAAATAATATACATCGGAGTAAAATAGCAGAAGGATTACAATAACGTAAGTTTACAAACCATTTACAAACCATAAGTTAGAGTATTACAAACCATATAGCAGTGGAATAACAATATAACTTATTACATCCACCTTGATTATGTGCGCTGCCCAAGAGCGAGATATCCTATTCATCGTCACTTTCCTCGACGACGGTCATGTAGCAGGATGCGAAACATTCCTGCCCATGAGGCTCACCTGCAATAAGGGTTTAACAAACCCTGAGTACAAAATTACTCAAAAAGACTGACCCGATGAAAAAAAGAGGGGTGAAGACTCAGGAAATGTAGGCTAGAGGGACAAGGTAAGGCTTGCAGGAGATAAGAAATTTTTGCAGAAAAGCTTGAAAGAAAGAAAAGCGGTTTTGTTCAAGATCGAATTACCAACCAATTTCCTTCTTAAACCTTACTCATCATTCAAGTTGTTACTACGACGATGAACACCGATCGAGTCTTCTTCTCCGAGAAGCAACGGTGATTCAAATCCATTTTCATACCCAACTGGGACCTAGGTTACTGATATGCAGGAGACTCTAACTCCTAAGCATAGCAGGTGAACCGATATACCGGGATAACAACCGCAGCCATATATCATCACATGATACACGTGAGCACTACGACCCACTGTACCAAGATACATGGGAACTTAAACCCACAGTATAACACACTATGACATATGTGGGAACTCTGGCCCACTATAAGTCACTCCATGATATACCTGGCTCCAACCATCAGTATATCACTTCATGCATGTGGATTTTCTATTTTCTCGATATCACCAGTTCACCATTGACACGGGACCTAGGGCATCAACAGACGAAAACACTACAGAGGGACTCTGTTCCCAATGCAAGTTAGCCGTCCGAACTCGATTTATTAACTAAAAGCATGGTTTCAACAGATAAAACCAATCTCATCTTTTTCATTCTTTTACCTCTGAATATTTAGTTAATTAAGCAAGGCTAAGCATTACTATGCATCTTTTAGAATAGGTAACAAGGAATTATGGAAGTAAGACAGGTAATGCAGTTGGTGGGTTTTCACTCAACTCCTATTACTTAATGCAGCATATCATAACTGAAGCGGTAAAACGTTTATAAAATAGAATAGGGTTTGAATGCATCCGGGGCTTGCCTTGATGGTCGGGGTAGAAAATCTCGAGCTCTGGATCAACTCCAATCTCCTGAGTCTGCTCTTCCTTCGGATCTGGGGCGACAACGTTAAACTCTCCGTTATCGGAAACTATACGATACAATGATATGCTTCAACATGATGGAATAGTAAACATGATGTTCGATGGATGCATGATCAGATTAATGGCTTGAGTATAACTTTCCTTCACGGTAAAATTGCAAGCCAACCAAAACATACTTACTAAGTTCATTAGGGTTAACTACATTATTTACGAAAATTATTAAACACATGAAATAACGTTAATTAAGCCCTAATGACATGATCCAGATAAGCGCAAATAATTAATTAAAGTGCCAAAGATCATTAGGGTTAATGACCCAAGGTCATCAATCAATCCCAAAGTCAAACAATTCCTATAATGATTAACTTAATTAAACAGGATTAATTAATTATTTAAAAGCAGAAAATAAAGGCATAAAAATTAAAGTTATCTAACTAATCTCAAAATTTTATTTTGAAAAGCTCTTGGTCTAATTAGATGGCAAAACAAATTTTAGAATTAAAAGCCAATTATTTTATTTATTAAAAATCATTTAAGGTGCATTTTTCAATTAAAAGGGCTAATTTTAACATATGCAAAAAGTACTCAAATTTGGCATTTTATATTTTTCCTAGGTAGATGAAATCATAAAGAACACACACAAAAAATTTTAGAATTTTTGGAGCTGTATATGAATTACTATGATTTTCTAAAGAAAATAGCATTTAAATCATTTTCTGGAAAAAGAAAAAGGAAATAAGCACAGTATCCCCACGCTGACCGACGGCGGCGCGACGGTTGACCGGCGATTTCTCATCGACGGCGAGGTCTCCGGCGACGAGGTTTGGTCCTACAGGCTCATCTCGACACGGCGAGCAACTTGGACTAGCTAACGTGGCGGCGGAGCGACGGCGGCACCCTTGCTGGCGGCCATGGCGGCGCGACGGAGCTCGGATGCGGCGGCAGGGCTCACCGGAGCGATTCCTGACGATGGCGAGCGCACGGATACAATCCATACACCCTCGCGAACGTAATTGACAACAAGATGAGGCTCAATTTGGCCCCCAGCCGCAACGGCTACGCGCGCGTCGGAGCGGTAAGGTCACGCCGGCGGCGACGCACGGCGGCCGGACCCTACGGCGCCAGAGAGGTAAAATTGAGAGCATGGACAGGTGCAGGAGCTCACCACGGGTCTAGTGCGCACTCTAATGAAAGCTCGGAGTGACTGAGTCGAGCTGTGGACGGCGGCGCTGATGGCGGCGACGGCGCTCCGATGGCAAGGACAGTGTTCCGGCGCTTCCTGTGCACCATCAGGCCGACCAAGATGTGCATAAGGGGCAGCGAAGCACGGAGAACATGATGAGAGGGTTAAAGGTAAAATATTTTCCACCTTGGCGACGGTGTACGGCGAGGAAGCTCGCGGCGGCTCGGCGACCGGTCGCGAGGAAGACGACGTCGTGCGGGCGGCTCGGGCGGGAGAGCGAGCACGAGCTAGCTCAATCAAAGCGCAAGGTCAAGGCGGAGCTTCAGGAAAGATGAAGTGGGCAGAGATGAAGCGACGGTGGCGAATTTGGGCGACGGAGCAAGGTCATCGGCGGCGACGGCAGGGAGAAAGAAGAAGGGAAGTAGCGGCCGGCTTGCTATTTATAGGCCAGAGGCGAGGTGTGGATGGGCGACATGACGACGACGAAGCTTCGCATGTCCAGGAGCGCGCTGGTGGCCGTGGCATGTGCGGAGGTGGGCAGCGGCGCGGCTTGAGAAGCCGTCAATGGCGGTCGTCGATAGGTCTCGGTGCTACTCAAGAAAATTACAGAATTGCCACTCATTTAAAATTATAAATTACTCCAAAATTTATATAAGAACTTGAAAATCTCCAAAAATATCATTTGTATAACTTTTCAAGAGCTACACTTTTCATTTAACTAGCATCCTCAAATTCTATCTGGATTTTGAAATATGAATTCAAATTCAAAAGGGGAATAAAACCCTAGAAACAAACATTTAAAGTTACTTTTGATTTTTCAATAAAACTTGAAAATCTTAAAAACTATGAAATGTTTAACTTTTCAAACCAAACCTTTTTCATATACAAAGTTTTCCCAAATTATGCATAATTTTTGAATTATGGTTTTAAAATCAAAAGGGGACAAATGCTAGAAAACTGTATTTTTAATTTTATTTGAAATTCTTTGTAGAAACTTGAAAAACTTTATATACCAACTTTGTAGCTATTGTCAAGATCTACAAACTATATTTTTAGAGTATCCCAAATTCCTTATGGATTTTGAATTACAGAAAAGGGGATAAAACTAGGTTTTGAAATAAAGGGTTTTTGAAACCGAATTCAAACTCGATTTAGTTTCTAATTTAATTGGTTGGTTATTAGTGATCATATACATCATCCAAGGACATTTTTAGGTCAATGACCCAATGATACCCTTGGTTGACCAAGTTGACTTTTGAAAAATATTTTATAGCTTTTCAATTTGAATTCAAATTTGAATTACAAGACTTGGGAATAAGCTTTGAAATCCAAATTCAACTTTAAATATGAAAATCATTTTTAGGGTTGGACTTAAATTTATACACTATGCTTGGCACTAGTGTAAACACGGTTTACACCTCAAGTACATAGAATATAAACTAAGTATTTGAGATGACATTCGAAAGTAGGGTTTTATTATTTCATGTGACAACACATTCTAGAAACACAATCAACCTATGAAATGTAAACTTATTTTAGTTAATGCACATCAAGGTTGACCTAATCATGAATGCTTTGCAATGCATATGATGACATGGCAGATTTTAGTTAATATAACACCAGAGGTGTTACAGACAGGCTCATATGGTTCAGAAGGACCTCAGTACACAACAAACTTGATGATCAACTTTTTCTTCGAATGTCTCTGAAACATGGGCATCAAATCTTGGTCAGTTTTTACTTCAGGGAAAGATTTCAATTCTTTATCATAACATTGAAAATGAGCCAATTCCAAATAATCAGGCGGGTACTTATCTACCACTGATTTATGAAGGTCCATAAAACTTGCTTTGTCTGAATCAATAACCATGTCAAAGGCGTAACAACTGAGTTCTTGTCTACACTTCTTACGGTAGGCAAGCAATTTGATTTCTAGCTTAAAATTGGAATCCATACTATCATGCAAAATTAAAATACGATTTTAAAATTTGAAACATTAGTGAGTACACATATGAGCACCAAACATTGTACTCACTCTTCCAGCACGTCGTTATGGTCCGAGTACACTCCTGTCTGCTCACTGGACAAAGGTGGTACCACACCAAACTCCTCTTGGCCGTTGGGCTGGGGGCCAAGGGCACTGGAGGAGATGGCCGCCGCGTCCTGGCCGCGGTTGACCTCGCCTGGCCCTGGCGCCGCATGCACCTCCAACCTGGTGCCAAAGCCGATAGTGGCTGGAGCCATGCCCACCGGCGGTTGGGGGCCAAGGTCACTAGAGCCTCCGACCACACCCTCCTTGCCGCGCTGTGCCGCGCCTGCCCCTGGTTGTGGCCGCGCGCGCCACGACCATGGCAGCGGCGCCTCCTGGCCAGCGGCGGCCAACGAGAGGGCACAAAGATGACACCACCATAGCAGCTGCCAGGGGAGGCGGATCCGCCGTAGGCAGCCCTGGATCCGCTGGCGTGGGGGCGGCGGTGGCCCCTCCTTGCCGTCGAGGGCGGCAGCGGCGCGTCCTGGCCGGCGGCGGCCAACGGGAGTTCACAGAGACGGCGCCACCGCAACAGCTGCCACGGCCCTGGATCCGCCGGCGTGGGGGGCGGCGGCGGCCCCTCCTTGCCATCGAGGGCAGCGGCGGCGGCGCCGTCCTCCATCGAGGGGAATTTTTTTCGTATTGGAATCGGGTGACGAGAGGAGACCGACGGGGTCAAGGCCACGGGCGTCGGCCGGTGTGAAGAAGCCTCAGGGGCAAATATGTCTTTTCGCGTGTGAGGTAGCGGGTGACTTAACAGAATGGGCTGACGGATGTAACGGAAGGCCAAAAAATTAACAAATTTTTACTTTGAGGCCAAATAGACAAGTTCAAAAAAAAATTAGGCCAAATAAGCAAGAGAATTTTTTTGGGCCAAATAAGCAATTCTCTGTTTTTCCTCCTCGACTCGAGATGAAATTTTTTTCTTATATATAAAACACAATTCAATCCTTAATGATTAAGGAAGCAGCTTGGAGGCGGAGGGCAATGTTCCTTGCTCCATGGACTGGACTAGGGCAGCTAGGCAAAACGTGAGTGCCCTACCATGTGGAGAAGAATCCTAGTAACTCCGCGTGTCACTACTGAATGATACATCAAACCAACAACATGTTTAAGCAGGTAAAACATTAAATTTTACCGTAGCCATTCGACACATTGGTCACACATATACTTACCTCTATGAACATAAGCACATACCTTATATCTATGCGCACATTTGAGAAACAGTGCTAAGTCCATCCAACACAACGGGCATGTTCGGCTTTTATCAACGTCATGTAGTTGGGTTGTATGGTTGGCTAATGCATGGCACAAAACAACACTCACTATGTATCCGAGTTAGAATTTCATAGTTGAACAGGCTCCTCATTATTTGTTGGGTTTAGAGTGATATGCATGACATAATAATCTTAGAGGGCTCATGCATAATAGGGGGCAGGAGCCCCCACCTTCATAAGTATTGTTCACCATGGATTTGCAAAAGAACTAACAAGTTGTGTCTCTATGCATCCACCGTACATTTAATCGAATACTCGTGCGGCTTGAGTGGGTAGCGTTGGGGCTGCACGTTGCTCATTTTTGGATTGTTAGAAAAATATGCATTTCATGTTTAATTTAAACTAGAAATATAGTAGTAAATTCATGACAACAAGCACATGCACGTGTGAACTACAAGTGACAACTATGACAAGCATATTGATCATGTTTAATAATATAGAAACTTTACTGAATGTAGAACAGTAAGATTAGAAACATACAAAGTGGAGGGACCCATGCTAAGGCACTAGTGGCTACTTTTGCACTAGTCGAATAGTGTGTTGCTTGATGTCACGGACTATAGTTGATGCAGGACAATGTTCGCAGTGCAGAGCCTTGAACGTTCATCAGGAAGTAGATGGCCCGAGGAAGAAGAAGATGACATCGACACTCATCACGAAGAAGACGAAGCGAGCAGTCACGACGACGCTCTCCACAAAACCCAATCACCCGCACACCCGAGCAGGTGTTACAAATGCAGACGATGGTTTCGAAGGCCTACTCTCCCAACTCAATAGTGAGAAGAGGAAAACACTAATTGACTACTTTGAGTTTTTCTGACTTAGAACTCTCAATTGTAGTTTTATTGTTGTGTCTTCTCCTAAGATGAGGATTGGTATATATATATATATATATCGGTATGGAGAAACTTAGACTGCAACGCATTTGTGAGATGAGGAAAACACTAATTGACTACTTTGGATTTTTCTGTCCTGGAACTCCCAATTGAAGTTCTATTATTGTGCCTTTTCTCAGGAGGATTGGTACATATACACGTAGATGGAGTACTTCTGACCTCTACAACTACGTATATGATACATCATCTTCGTTCTAACAAATGACTCTCCAGGAAGAAGTTAGATTTGATCTATTAAAGCAGAACCGACTTCTTTATCAACATCTCTCCAATTTTTTTAAGTAGGGGATCATGCACAGTTGGGGGCACGACCCCCCTCCCCCTCCCCGCAATATAGCTCCATAATCATTATGTGTATAGACTCTCACCATCGGGATATACTTCGAAAATACTAAAGTTGGGTGCTTTTGTGTCTAGGAGAGATAAAAATATTGTGCTCTCAGGTTGATTGTAGTTAGTGAGCGGTGAGTCAGTTAGTGAGCGGTGAGTCTATTTCCATTACTTATTTAAAGCTTGTTTGGAATCCAAATGGATTATATTTATCTGGATTATAGATTAGTTGTAATAAATAATCTAATAATCAAGACCATTTGGATCCCTATAAGATGGACTTTTGTTAGTTTGAGACAAATGATCAATATATAATTTAAAAACAGGTCTAAAATGGGTTTAGTATAACCCAACCCTTAATTTAAGATGTTTGGATCTATTGGGATAAAGCAGTATCTTTTATAGCTTGAAGGGTCTAGGACGCGTTTGGCTCCAGCCACATGCTTGCACAAGTAGTCGGTGCCTAAGATTTGACGTTAGAAATTGATACCACACTTGTGTATTCTTCAACTAAAAAAACATGTGGCTGCAACATCTAAAGGCTAAAGTCCCTAAACCAAACAACGGTCTTTCATCTGTGCTGCAAAGCGTGGCGGCGAGTCGAACACCACCTTAGTTATACTGGCGTCTTTTTTTTTTTTGAGAATAATACTAAGGTTTTTTTTTTAGCAGAGAGAAAAATACGAGGTCTATGGAGAATTTTTTTTATTAATAAATTTATTTTTTAAAAAAATAACAAAACTAGTCTCCGTTTTCAAAAAATTACAGGAGTAGGCCACCAGTCGCCCGTTGGAAGGGCGACCAGGCCCAGGTCGCCCGGCCAAAGGGCGACCAGGCCCAGTTCGCCCAGACAATGGGCGACCAGGCCCAGTTCGCCCAGGCAATGGGCGACCAGGCCCAGTTCGCCCAGACAATGGGCGACCAGGCCACGTCGCCCGGCCATAGGGCGACCAGGCTCACGTCGCCCAGCCGAGGGGCGACCTGGTTTTTTGGGTTTTTTTTAAAATAATATCTATTTATTTGGAAATTTTAGGAAAAATTTCGGTTTTTTAAATAATAATTATTTATTCGGAAATTTCAGAAAAAATATGGAAGTCGGAGAAATAGCAAAAATAATACGCAGTCATGCAATGGGCGTGCGAAAGCGCCGTTGTCGTGTGTTCGCCCAAACTTAATAGATGAAAAAATACAACAGTGAAACATTAATTAAGTTGTAAAAACTAAAATAGTATCAGTACAATATCATAGAAAACAACATCGGCGGCAAATCATACAAAACTAATATCGTCCACGCTTAGGTGCAACACCCCTAATCGTGCCAGGCTTTGGTGCTCTGCGGCCCGCTCGCACATGGCTGGCTGAGTAAGTAAGCGGCGAAGGAGGAACTGTAACACGTGCAGGACGGCCTCCAGCAGCAGGTGGTGTCGCGTACTCGTCCTGTGAGGGCTGTGTCTGTGGTGGTGCTTCACGTA
>CM041638.1:3015746-3138290 GCA_023333625.1 Bothriochloa decipiens | reverse complement strand
CTTAACAGAAATATAATATTATCTAACAATTAATATAACACACATTAAATAATTATATATAAAATTATTTTTTTACTTACCGAAAATTTTTCTCTTCCTCTCTTCTCCTTCTTCCTCCTCTTCTTCTTCTTTTTCTCTTCTCTTCTCTTCTCCTCTCCTCTCCTCTCCTCTCCTCTTCTCTTCTCTTCTCCTCTCCTCTCCTCTCCTCTCCTCTCCTTCTGTTCTGTTCTCGCAGCCGGCAGCGGCCGGCCGCGGCCGGCCGCGTTACATATATAGTGGCGGTCAAGTCGCCCACTGCCCGGGCGACATGGGCCACGTCGCCCATCGGCCGGGCGACGTGGGGCCCGCCATGCCACGTGCACGGTCAAGTCGCCCACTGGTCGGGCGACATGGGCCACGTCGCCCGGCCGATGGGCGACGTGGGACCCGCCATGCCACGTGCCCAGCCAAGTCGCCCACTGGTCGGGCGACCTGGCCCAGATAGCCCGCCGGTCGGGCGACAAGCCCATCTTCGTCCTTCCAACGGGCGACTGGTGGCCCATACCTGTAATTTTTTGAAAACGGAGACTAGTTTTGTTATTTTTTTAAAAAATAAATTTATTAATAAAAAAAATTCGTCTATGGAAACTCTTCCTAGTGTACTAAGGCCCAGGAAATGCTGATGCAGGCTGGTGGACTAGGGCCCAGGAAATGCCGACGACTGCCATGCCGAGCAAATGGCCCAAGATGCCCAGCCCAAACCTATTTCGTGCTTCACGATAACATTCTGATTCCAAGCTTTCAGCATTGCATCTGCCATTTTCAACTTTCAAAACATCTCGCCAATCGTCACCTTAAAGGCCTAAACTAGAAGCAGACACCTGTCGCCAAAAACAGAAGATCTTTGAGAAGAAGCCGTCTCGAATAACCAAAAGCAACAGACGCCAGGGAATATATGCCGTCCCAGTTGCATTGCATGGGCAATGAGCAACAACGCACCAGGAGAGGAGATATATATATTTACAAGTCTGAGTCAGATCAGATAATCCAGCGGGGAATAAAGACGGGAGAAAGGCTCGTGAGGTCGTGTTCTTTGCTGGCTCGTATTCGATTCCGCAGGGACGGCCTGCAATCATCCACTGACGCGGATGGATACCGTAAATTCTTGCACTCGTGAATAAAATCCCCATTCCTACGCCTTTACGGATCCCATTCCATGGGTTTGACGTGTGTGATGCAAATAAAACGAGTGCGAGAGAAGAATAAAAGGTGAAGATGACAAGGAATTGCAAAGCAGAGCATATGTATGTACTAGTATGTAATATCATAGGGACATTTGAGCTTCAACTTTACTAATATGTATGCACATATTCATTCATTCAGCTACGCAATGGCCAATCGCATCGCAAGACTCGCAATACGAACACGCTACTTTCAGCTTCCAGGATTACGAGTAGCCACCGGCTGGTTATTAGTTTTACACATCCATCCATCATCACACACCTTTATCTAAAAAATCCATCATCACACACAACGCCAAAAGTTAACAGTAGTCAATACAAACCAAAATTAGCCGCTAACAGATCGCAGGCATTGTTAACCCCAGATCATATATGGTTAATCGTGGAGATCTTTCAGAAGGAGGGGAGGACGTCGGGCTGGGCGGCGGCGGAGGTGGACAGCATGTGGACGACCTCGCGCATGGTGGGCCGGGCCGTGCTGGCGTCCTCCACGCACGCCATGGCCACCTTGTAGAGGTCCGCCAGCAGCGGCACCGGCTCCGGCGCCAGCCGCTGGTCCGCCACCGCCAGGACGGGCTCCGCGCCGGCGGAGTTGTCCGGGAGCTCCGCGGTGACCTTGCGCACCCAGTGAACGATGTCCACGCCGTCGCCGAAGCTGCCCACGGGGCGGCGGCCCGTGATGAGCTCCAGCAACACCACGCCGAAGCTGTACACGTCGCTCTTCTCGTCCACGCGAAGGGTGTACGCGTACTCTGCGTGCATGCGAGTCAGATCACATCACAAGGATTGTGAACATCAGTTTGGAGTAATTACAATTTTCTTGTGAGTAGTGTGTTAAATTTGAATAGCTGCTGATCAGAGTTTAGGCCCTGTTTGGTTCATTTAGTCACCCCTCCTAAAGTTTAGTCACTTTAGTCTTTTTTAGCAACTCCCAAGCTACCAGAGAGGACTAAAAGCTTTTTCGTCCCATTTAGTAGGGGTGTTTGGATAAAAAACTACTAAAGTGCACTAAATGGGACTAGATTTAGTAGCTCCTAGCTCAACCAAACACCCCCTTAATGTGCCTAAGATCAGAAAACCTTGCCCTAACAAAAAAAATCAGCAATTTTAGATTTGCATTATATGAAACTTATTTAAGTTTAGCAACCAAATTTACAGAAAATACAATAATAAAAATTCGTATATTTCATAATTAGTGTAATGACAATGTTAATATTTTCACAGATTTAGTTGGATATAAAAAAAAAATGCCTGACTCTTTGCATTTTTTAGACGGACAGAGCACTTAAGAGTGAAGCCGACAAGTTTATGAGGGGCCTGACAAGTCATACATGTGGGCAAGGTCTGCTGCAGGCAAGGTGCCATGAACATGCAAGTGAAGAAGGGAATCCAATGGAAAGCTCTCATAATCCTCGTCGGATCAAGCTAGCTGCATGGATAGCCCACAAGGTTATAAACAAACCAACAGCACGAGCACTAAACCAGAAAGCCCAAATCCTGTGTGATCCCAAGGTAGGCCTTTTGTCCCCCATTGACCTTCACAGATGACAACAAGATCTGCTTCTAGGACATGCCAAATCCATGCAACAATCCAATCCAAGGAGCACAGAGCTAGAACAAGACACTAACCACATTGATTAGCCACTGTCTCCATCTATCTCCAGTGTTTACGTACTCCTACACTAAAGCCATGCATTGCAATCGCAAAGATAAAATCTTTCAAAAAAATTCAAACAGCAGCGATGTCATGGTAGTTTGTTTTCATCAGTGCTGCTGTACTACGCAGCTTTTGTCTTTTAACATGGTGGCTCCAGCTGCAGTTGACTACGCTACGCACAGGACAACAGAATGCTAGTACAACTACTGTATGTGATCGATGCACAAACAAAAAACTGCAAATTTCAAATCATGATCTACTAATAGTATTTCAAGATTTGTCCATGTGTTTGTTACCTAGTCGTACAGTACTAATGGAATTTGAACGCGTGGTTTAGCAGTGAGTTTTGTTACCTGGAGCGATGTAGCCGTAGGAGCCGGCGATGGCGGACATGCACTCGGACGTTGCGCCGCCGCCGGCCCCGCCGAGGAACTTGGCGAGGCCGAAGTCAGCGACGTGCGCCTCGAAGCCGGAGTCGAGGAGGATGTTGTTGGACTTGACGTCGCGGTGAATGATCCGGGGCGCGCAGTCGTGGTGCAGGTAGCAGAGCCCGCGCGCCGCCTCGACGGCGACGCGCGCCCTGGCCTCCCACCCGAGGTGGCCGCCCTTGCCGCCGTGGAGCATCTCGCCGAGGGAGCCGTTGGGCATGTACTCGTACAGCAGCAGGTTGGTCTCCCGGTTGGAGACGAAGCCCAGCAGGCGCACGATGTTGCGGTGCCGGATGCGGCCCAGCGTGGTGACCTCCGCCGTGAACCCGCGGTCGTGGTCGCCGCAGCCTCGACCCACGAGCCGCTTGATGGCCAGCTCGGCGCCGCCGCTGGTCACGCCGTGGTACACGATCCCGGCGCCGCCCTTGCCGATGATGTTGTCCTCCTTCAGGCACTCCACCACGTCGTCCGCCGAGAAGTCCAGCTTCTGGAACGCCGTCATCTTCCAGGCCCCCGAACGCCGACGCGCCGCCTCACGCCACGCCTCGCAGGCCTTGCGCGCCCCCAGGATGGCCAGGATCAGGAGGGTGAGGAGGACCGCCAGCCACACCAGCAGCTTCTTCGTGTCCCACCGACGCAGCGAGAACGGCGAGCGCGCGCCGCCGGAGGTAGGTGGGCACGGGCCGCCGGTGAAGGGCGCGCCGCAGAGACCCGGGTTGCCGACGAAGGAGCTCTCGTTGAACACCAGGAACTGGCCCTGCATCGGCACGGGGCCCCACAGTTGGTTGTAGGACACGTCAAGCGTCGTCAGGCTCGTCATGTTGGACATCGCCGGAGGCAGCTCGCCAGAGAGCCTGTTCCTCGACACGTTGAGCGTGCACAGGATCTTGAGCGACGTGACCGTGTCCGGTATCTCGCCGGTAAGGGCGTTCCGGCTGAGGTCGATGGCGCCGAGGGAGCCGCAGCCCATGAGCTCCCTCGGGATGGCGCCCGTGAGCGCGTTGCCGCTGGCGTTGAGCCTGGTGAGGTTCCTGAGCCTGCCGATCTCCGGCGGCAGGGGGCCGGTGAAGTTGTTCGACTCCAGGGACAGCGTCTGCAGCGCGGGGAGGTTGCCGATGGCGGCGGGGATGCGGCCTCCGATCCCATTGTTCCCCAGCATGAGCATGCCGATCTGGTCGCCGGCGATCACGTCCGGGAGCTCGCCGGTGAGCAGGTTGTCGGTGAGCTCGAGCATGTTGGCCTCGGGAAGGTCGAAGAGCCCCGCCGGGACAGGGCCGGTGAGGTAGTTCTTGCCGAGGCGGACGCGCGTGAGCGTCTTGCAGTCGCCGAGCGAGTCCGGAATGCCGCCGAAGAAGGCGTTGTCCATGAGCACGAGCAGCTGCAGCTTCCGTCCGGCGCAGAGGTCCGGGGGTATGGTTCCCGTGAGGTGGTTCCCGGTGACGTCCAGCGTCTTGAGCCGTCCGTTCCGGCCGAGCGCGGGCGGGAGGCTGCCGGTGAGGTTGTTGTCCCACACCTGCAGCACCTCGAGGAACGGGAACTCGCCGACGAACTCCGGTATCCCGCCGCGGAGGTGGTTCCGGAACAGGTTGAGCAGCGTGAGGTTGGTGAGGCCGGCGAAGCTGCCTGGTATCTCCCCACTCAGGTCGTTGATGGAGAGGTCCAGCGACTGGAGGCTAGTAAGCCCGCCGAGCTCCGGCGGTATCTCCCCCGTGAGCTGGTTCATGGCGAGGAAGAGCGTGTCGAGTCGTGACAGCCGCGCGAGCTCCGGCGGGACGGGCCCCGAGAGCGAGCAGCTGCTCATGTCGAGCCGCACCAGCGACTGCAGCTCCCCGAACTCGGGTGGCACCCCGCCGCTGTACTGGTTGTAGTACCCGACGTACATCTCCCGGAGGCGCGTGAGGCGGGACAGCGCCGGCGGGACGTGGCCCGACAGCGCGTTGCCGTTGAGCCCCAGGTACTCGAGCGCGGTGAGGTCGCCGAATGTGTCCGGGATGCTGCCGTTGAAGTAGTTCCCGCCGAGGTGGAGGTAGCGGATGGTCCCCGCGTGCGGCACGCCCAGCGGCGGGAGTGGGCCGGACAGGTTGTTGTTGTAGACGTCGACGAGCTCGAGCGCCGGGAAGTACGGGGAGGATGGGGTGGGCGGGGACGGGAACGGGAACGGCCCGCTGAGGTTGTTATTGGAGAGGTTGAGGTGGCGGAGCGCCGGCATGGACGCGAGTTGCGGCGGGAGGTGGCCGTGGAGCGAGCAGGCGGCGATGGTGAGGCTGGTGAGCGTGTCGAGAAGGGCGACCTCGGGCGGGAGCGCCCCGCCGTGGAGCGGAACGGCGGTCAGGTTGATCGCGACGACGCGCGACGTCGCGGCGTCGCAGGTCACGCCTGAGAACGCGCAGTGCGCCGGCGGGGTCGCGGTCGGGTCCCAGTCGGACAGCGCGGCGGCGGAGGTGGAGTTGGTAGTGGACGGGACGAGGGAGGCCTTCAGCTTGGAGAGAGCGTACGCGTCCCGCTCCGGCGTGGTGGAGGCCGGGGCGGCGGCGGTGAGGAGGAGCAGGAGGAAGCAGAGGAGGGTGGGAGGAGGCATTGTGGCTGCTGTGGACGGGCGCGCCGTGGTGGCGAGCGGGACGTGGTGGTGGTGGATGGAGTAAAAGGAGAGGAGGGAGGGAACGGTGGTGGTGGTGGAGGGAATGAGCATATGGAATGGAATCCCCGCCGGCGGGGACGGGGCGGGCGAGCGGATGCGGCAGGTAGGGCGGGAGCCGGGAGGTGAGGTGGATCAGTGGATGGCTCGGTGCAGCACGGCAGGCTGACGGCGTGCGGTGTCAGATAGGCGTAGGCGCGGCAGAGGAGGCAGTAGCGTGGGAAACGGCGTTGGGATGCGACGGGACGGAGTCGAGGGGACATGACGGGCGCCATCAATTTGCTTGCAGTGGTTCCGGGGCCGGCTCTCTCGGAGCCGGCGGATTTTTTTTTAAAAAATTAATTCTTTTTAATAAAAATTAAATAAACTCTGTTTCGAACTTATTTTCATGTTGTAATCTTTTTGTCACGCCAAGTCATTTAGCGCGACAAATACACGTCGTCGCGTTAAATGTTTTAGCGCGATCAGAGCGTACATCGTGGCAAGAGAGTTGACTGGGTCCCACCCCGTCACGCCACATGCATTGACACGACGAATCGGTCGCGCCAAACAATTTGACGCTACATGGTTTAAATTTTTGTATATTTATTTCATAGATAAAATTTTACCCTGAATTAGTAGTATCACAATGATACCAAATCTAGTGACTTAATCATAGTAAAAATTTTATTACATGCCACGCTGTCGCGTCAAATGATTTGGCGCGACCGGCCCGTCGCGCCAATGCATGTGGCGTGACGGGGTGGGTCCCACTACTTTCCACGTAAGCCTCCGGTCAACTACCATAACACGGTGGAAAGGTTGTCGCGCCAAATAATTTATCGCGACGACGTGCATTTGTCCACCAAATAATTTGGCGCGACAAAAGAGGTTACAGCATGAAAATAAGTTTAAACAGGATTTTTTTAGATTTTTAATTAAAAAAATTAAATTTAAAAAAATTGTAGAGCCGACTAGTAGCACTCGTAGCCGGACTAGTAGCTTATTGTTCCATGCACCATCACCCTTGGCACAGCCGTTGGCGCCATTTTCAGAGGTGACTTTGCTCCATCCACAGCATAAGCATACCGTATTCCGGTTTCTAGGAGCTGAACAGTGCAAATTTTGGTTGAAATTATATAAAAAAAACACTAACTTGTTTGATGCAAAATTATATTCTGTACAATAATTTCATTTGGAGATATCGATGATAAGTATATATACAACAAATTTCGTTAAGTTTGATCTAGTTTGATTGGTGTCTTTTGTGCAAGGAAGAAGTACAGCCATTTTAGAACGTGGAAACATTTTCGTGTCCGTTAAAATGAACTCAATTTTTATAAAGCTTTCGAAGACGGTCCTGAAACTGGTGGATGCTGGATTTGAGGCCACACGCCCAGTCGGTGGTTGATGTGAATTCGCAGAATTGGTTAGCAAATTTCGTTCTGTTTTTTTCAGAAAGTCTTATGATCACAGGAAATTTCCACGGGCGTTTCTGCTGTCGGTATTCTTCTCCTGTGTCCCGTAGAGTAATCGCGTATTAGTCGCGTGCGATGAACCAGCAGAAGAAGAAGACCCGTGCCTTGTGAGTTGTGACTGGTCCCTGCTGGTCCCACTTACTGACCCTACTCGGGGAAGCTGAAAACGTGACCACGCACAGGTGCATAGGAGTATCCGCATTGTGCGTTGCGGTTACTGCTCTGTTCCGTTGGTACTGGACTGGAGTAGCAGCGCTGCCATGGTACGAGTCAAAGTAACGTCTCGTCTCTTGCTGTGCTGCTGCACTGCCCTTGGCTTTTTAGACGAAAGATAAACTATCCGGCTTTACCTACGAATAATATCATATTATTACAATAGAAAAAATAAAAAAAACAATAGAAAAAATTACATCCTCGACACGACAAAAAAGCCTGATTCGTGGTGTCAACTTCTCTAGAATACGATCACCAATTATTAAGACAAAGCCACGCAAAACACGTTTATCACACCTTAAAAAGATACTGAAAATATTGAACACCGACCACCATTAAAAACTGTATGCTTCCGTTAACAACCGAGCTGTTACGCCATTGAACACCACCTCCGACAAGAACTGCGCAGCGGAGAGACGTGGAGGGGAAACCCGACCCTAACGAACAACAACTTCTACAACCAGACAACTGCGCACCGTCGGCAGCCCGAAGAAATCAGGCTAGGTTTTCACCCAGTTGTTGAACGCCCACATACGTAATAGCTTCAACAACGCCTTCAATAAGATGAGTAGCACCGTCAATACCACCACCACCGGCTTGACGTAAGAAGCGAGATAGGATTTACACCCAAACTATATCCAGACAACACTGGCCCCACCGCGCAGGGAAGGCCGCGCAAAGGGCGGCGCTGCTCCTTTGCGGCCGGACGCCGCCGCCGACGAGCGAGGAGCGGGCGGGGAGAGCAAGGCCGAAGCCAAATCCAGGACCCACAGCCCAGATCCGTCCGACCCTGGCCTGCTCCGGTCGCCGGAGAGCCGACCCTGCCACGGGTGGCTGAGCACCGTCGTCACAGAACCATGGGAGAAGGGGAGGGCGCTTCCAACCTTGGCTGCTGTAGCTCCTGCCGAGCGCCGGGGAAAATGAAGGAGGCACAGACACATGGTTGTCTCTGCATAGTTTGACGAAGCAGGGGATGGTGCTGCCTGACCTCCTGTAGACTTTTCTCTTTCTTCCTCATTCCTCCACTGTCACCATTGCTTCCAACAGATCTGCCTTGGTAGCCGTGCCCCGCCAAGCGATGCCGATCCATCCACGGAACCTGCAGCAGCAGCAGGAACTGCCCCGGCGCAGCCGCACAGGCACAGTGCACGGCTATTACGGCGGGTGCAGCCGTGCGTGCCTACCTCCTGCCTGGCCTAGCACTAGAGCTGCACGCTACTACTGTACTAGTGCAGTGTCCAGCCCCCACGGCCCCACCCCCTGAACGGCTCAACTCACTGCTTGGTCGTCGCGTAAAGCCAAAGCAAAGCCGCTCTCCTCTTCGTCCCGTACAGGTTGCTGTCCTGTCCGTAAATAAAACAAACAAGATACAGTACTGAATTATAATCACTCTGTGAACACATTTGGCCAATACGAGGCCGGATTTTATTCACAAGAATACCTTTTTATTAGATTCAAAAATCCTTATTTTTTTTTGTGTGTGAACGGATGACAACTATAAGTAAGCAATCCATTTAAATTTGTCGAGCCACAAAATAACTATAAGTAAGCACATACTCCTACTAAAATACAATGGTTATAAGAGAAGGGAGGCACAGAAGAGACGGTACTAACTAGAATGGTTACGAAAACAGCACGTTACAGTTCCTAGGCAAAAGCATGTCTCTAACTTGATTTACATTGAAAACGTACTTGATAATAAATTTAATAAGAGTGCTTAATTTGCATCAGTAATCATAAATGTTATTACTTTTCACTCTTACGGGCTAAAAATACATTCCAATATTACTTTTCACTCTTAGGGGCCAATACGAGGAATTTTTTTTTTAACCTGAAAGAACATTCCTCTCCCACTTCGTCCTGCCCTCCGCATCTGCGCTTGTGCTGATGATACGTTCCACTAATCAAGTCAAGACCTGAACGAATTTACCGTGGAGTTAGTGCGTAGCTGGAGCGGAGGACCGAATCATGGCCGCATTGGGTGGATGGATGGATGGTAAGTCCTGTCCTGTCGTCCTGCCCACAACACCACCATTCCATGCAACATGCATGCTTATCCACCGGCCGGCGGGGCGTCCATTCCACTCCTCGCCTGCTCCTCCAGCTTCCATCCGGCCGACTATCGTAGAGAGGTTCACTCGCATCAAACTACCATGAGCACGGCACACCATGAATGAATGAATGCAAATGTGCTCAGCAAAACTTACCAGCCAGAAACAACAGAGTATGCACTGAACATCAACAAGAAACTGACCAAACTTGTTTTCTTTTTAATCTATAATAAGTGTCCAAACTTGTTTAAGTGACTTCCAGTAAGTTCGCCATATTTTTTTTTTTTTGACTTCAAGTAATTGCCAGGAAGCCCTGCGTGGAAGCTCAATAATTGAAGAATTCAGGCCCAAAAAAATGAAACTTTGTAATGACTCCAGCCTAAAACTCCGCCTCTCTAACGGACGGCCCAACAAGGCTCAATGACTGATGGCCCAACTTAGCTTCCACCAGCCCATCAGGAACAGGCGCACGCTTCACATCGGAGCATCGGACATTGCCCCGCACCGCTCCTCTGCTCTCTCGTTTTCCCACAAACCCTAGCAGTCGGCGGAGGCGGCGGCTGCCGGCAGACAGCGGACTCAGGCGGGCAGCACGTCGGCCGTTAGTACGAGGCCGCCCCGGTGCGCGGGCGGTAGCCGCAACCGCCGTGGCTCCTCACGCGAGTCGCGAGCTGCCACTGACCCCACAGACCGAGCGGCTACTGGGACTGTGAAATTCAATTTGTAAGTTAAAGTTTGTTCAGTTGTCTTCCCGATTTTTTTCCATTCAATATGTAATTACCGATTGCAAACCACCAACTCTGATCATTACGTAGTCTATTTAATTTAAATCATATTGTCCACGTATTTCAAATGTTGGAATTTTGATACGTGTGTTCAACAATTGATTCATTGCCTAGTCTATTTAATTTTAAACATATTGTCCACATATTTCAGATGTTGTAACTTTGATACGTGTGTTAAACAAGTGGTGCTTTCATACGTTAAAACAATTTCAAGTACAACTATATGATATCATAAATGCCAAAAATTGGGCCCAAGGTTGTAAAAAAAAAAAAAAAACCTCAAAATTCTGGACCAGCCTACCCTTGTCAAATTTCAGCTACAGTCTGGGTAGCAACTTGCTGAAGCCTGCGAGTCGTACAAGGCTACAATTCCGCATCGATGACTTCCTTGCTCTTCCTGTCTAGGTTTTTCGTATTAATATAAGACATCTGCCTTTCGTGTGTTGTAAGCATTGTTCCTGCTTGTCCTTGATACATTGCTGCAGGTGCAAATGACGGTTCATATCATTCGCTTTTACCTCCAGGTAACACTGTTTTTGCCTTCCTTTCCTGCCTAATTTTTTTTCCTTTCTTTTTTTGCCTGCAGAACACAGCTATGGATGGCCACCCAGGTGCTGCGATGGCGAGTCTTGGTCCGAGAGTAAAAGCAAACCTGGTTCTTGGATCTGAATCGTTTGCTATCAGCCCTGAGTCTGGTATCCTGTCAGAGCAGCTGGCCACGATGAAGGAGAAGAGCATGGCGATCCTCAAGGAATACATCACCAAGCACCATGCTCCAAACGATGTCCCTGATGAGCCCGTTGATGGAGAATCTGACGGAGAGGGTGATGCGCTTGTCAACAACCCGCCAAAGAAATCTAAGAAGCAGAAGTGACCATCCTGAACTTGGTCAGATCCTTTGTTAGGCAGAGCTAGTTTATCTTCAGTTATGCTTGTGACACAGAAAGACCAGATTGTTGTCTGGCACACACGTCTTGCTTGTGTAAAATCAGATTGTTGCCAGCCACAATAGCAATATGCAGAGGTGTAAGCACTTGCTGTTGTTCATACCATTATCATGCAATTTTGCCCAGCAGTTCTGTCTCTGTCATCTGTCCATATCTTCTTGCCCTACACTTGCAAGGGTGCTCTTTCTCTGCCCATGTGCTGATAAGCTATTCTGAACTCCCAAATCTGAATTCACCTACATGCATAGCTATGGAATATATGGGCCTATCTGTGGATCTGCCGAGTCTGTATGGTCAGGAGTGTGCCGATGATCCAGACGGTGGCTGGATGATCTGGCTGAGACCAAGCAACTGATCCTTAGTTTTTTTTTATCAGTATATGGTCTTATTTTCTCCCGTCAAAAACTCATCAACTGGTAATCCTCTGCTGGCTTGAAGAACAATCACAGCAGACAAAGGGGATTCTGTTGTTGACTTGTTCGGTAGTCTGAACCATCAGCTTGAAATGTTGTTTCTGTGGCTTGCGCGCTACATCCTGCAAGCCCTTTTGCTGCTCCTGGAGTCCCTGGGCTGTAAAATGATTTGAAATTAGGTTCAGTTTCAGTAGACTTGCACGAGCGGGCGGGATGCCCTGGAGGATGACGGCGTGCCGCTGCGTGATGTCAGTTTTCTGTCAGTACCCACTGACACTGACAGGATGGATGGTCCGCAATTCCATTTGCATCCACGCAGACAGAAATCTCGCCATCACCGGAGACTAGTCCTGGATCTCGTTTAATTTCCTCCTAATCTTAGCATTTGATACTATGTAAAAAAATATTTCTCATCATATTAAAATACCATCACATGTATGAAGTACTAAATAAAGATGAAATCAAAAACTAATTGCACAGTTTAGTTGTACTTTATAAAATGAACGTTTTGAGCCTAATTAGCCAATATTTAGATAATTATACACAAATACAAACAAACGTTACAGGAATTCTGACACCTCCTAATTCCAGAAACTAAACAAGGCCCTTGTTTAGTTTCCTCCCAATTTCAGCATTTGACACTATGCAAAAAGAAGATTTCTCGTCACATCAAAATATCTATATGAAATCAAAAACTAATTACATAGTTTGGTTATACTTTACGAGACGAATATTTTAAGCCTAATTAGCCAATGTTTAGATAATTATATGTAAATACAAATAAAATATTACAATGCGCTACAGAAATTCTGACATCTCTCGATTCCAAAAACTAAACAAGGACCAGTAGAGAAATGACAAGCACATTTCCACTGGTCTCCACCTACGTCTCCTGTAGGACCTGTACCGAGGCCATGCTCCGCCTCCACCTACGTGAGGAGGCCGTGCGGCGCGACAAGCAGTGCCGAGGTGGCGTAGTAGACGCAGTCGGATGCGACCACAGACGACGACGCCAACCGTGGCAAGTAGCCAAGTGGACGCTAGGCACCGTGTGAGACACTCACTATTGTGTGAACAGATCATACAGCAAGTGGCGATGATGGTTTTTTTATTTACTTTTTCATTCAAAAAAACGTGGGCAGGAAGTCTGCCAAATCTGGGATGGAAGTTTTTTTAATATAGAAAAGCTCAAAGGAATGAAAAAAATAAGATTAATTTATAAAATAGAAAATGTCTAAACCCTTTCTACTAATACAATGATACATAAATCTTTTGTGTATTCAAAAAAATATCACAACTAAGTCATATTAATTAAGAGTAAAATGCACTCTAGGTACCCAAACTATTGGCCTCCTCCCATCTAGGTACTCAAACTATCAAATCGACTATCTGGGTACCTGAATTATTGCCCATGCACACCAAAAGTCCAAAACCTGCCACGTCAGGGCTAATTGCACACTAGCCGCCACCCCCCCCCCGCGTCGCCCCCTTGCACGGGCGACTCAGGCGGCACCCTAGCCGCCGCCCCCACCCTCCTACTCTCCCTCGTTGTCGCCTGAGGGCGCCGCCGGGAGGCCCATGCGGCTCCCCAGGAGGGCGGCGGCGGGGCTACTTGCTCTGGTCTGGCCTTGGCTGCCCTTTGTGTGGGGGGAGGGCACTAGGCCACCGGCTGACGGCGGACGGCGGCGTCCCTCGGCCGCTGGAGCGCGGATCCATGGCCCCCTCGGCCGGATCCGGCGAGGGAGGGAGTGGATCGAGTCGTTCGGGGCCAGGAGCGTCTACGGCCCAGCGGGTCTCCGACGGCGTGTCGGGAGGCGCCCGCGGCCGGGCGGGTTGCGGCGGCCGGCGAGGCGCGCGACGGGGACCCGGATCCGGTGCCCAGGTGGCCGGATCTGTTCCCCAGTGGTCCCGTGGTGGTGGGGTAGGTGGCGGTGGCTGGCGGTCCGGCGACTCGGAGGGTCTGAAGGCCTCTTCGGCGTCTGGATTGGCGGCTGCGGTGTGATGGTGGGTTGGTCGTCGGAACCGGCAGCCCCGGCCCCCTGGTCTCTCTACCATACTGTGCTGGATAGAGGAACACACCGGCGAAAGCCAGGGCGGACCTGCCGGCACGATGACGGCGACGCCTTTGGGTGTCGTTCCCCTCCTTGGAGGCTTTATCAAGGTATGTTCCTCCACTTGGCCGATTGCTGTAGGGCGGCGGCTGCGCCGTGGTGGTGCGGCTGGCAGCGGCTTTCTTGGTGGTGGCAGTGACGACGAGGTGCCGTGATTGCCTGTCGCCAAGCAGGGGCGTCAGTGGCGCCATGGTGGTGTTGCTGGGGCACATGGTTGCTATGCCAGGAGGTAAGGGCTCATCGATGCGTGGTGGCCAGCATTGGGCAGTGGTGGTGATGGTGTAGGAGGTGGCAGTGGTTGGAGAGGCTCATGTCGAGGACCCAATTCGACCGAGTAAGGCGAGGGCCAGGGCGATGTTCTGTATCTCTAGCAGCTTCAGGTCCGTTCATGTGGTGTAGCGGTTTCCGATGGTGGCCAGTTGAATGTGGATTTCTTTTGGGGTGACTCGGTGGTTCTAAGTTGCCCCCGACGGCGAAGCAGGCTTGGATCCCCGGAGAGTCTAGCGACGGAATTGGCGAGGCCCCCGTGCGCTTCAAGGTGGTGAATCCAAGGAGTTGTCCAAGAGTGGTGCTATGGTGGGTGAGGCAAGGCCCCCACAAGTTGAGTTGAGTTGCCTTGGAGGTCTGGAATCCGGTGATGAGTTTTGATTGTTTTGGGGGTGGTTTGGCACAACAGCGGTTCTTCGGCAAGTGGTCCTGCATAGCAGCGGCCTCTTCGGTGGGGTGTCGTGGACTTCCCCTCTTTTGTCTGCCAACGATGGTTCAGGGCTGGGAGATCAACGACCGTGTGTGTATCTTTGAAGTTGTTTTTCTTCGGCCAACTTGTTAGTTGAGTTGATGAGTTGAGTGGGCGCTTTTGTGGTGCGACTTGAGTTGAGTTGTTTTGGTACCTAGGTGTGCAAATGGAGTAGGGTATCCTCCTCGATTGTATGATTTTCTGGCCCGGTTTCCAGTCAAAAAACTGGGCTGGCACTTGCCTTTTCTTTTATTTGTCTAATCGAAATCACGGCAAACTTTTGCCGTCCTTTCGAAAAAAATTTCTCGTTCTCTCAAATAGCTCCTTCATCTGCCTCAAGCCCTCACCGCGTCTCCCGCGCTCCTCCTCGGCGCGCACGTTGCCCGCGCCTGGCTACGCGCGCCGCTCACCTCCGCTGCGCGCCATGGGCCACAAGCACGTCCGCAGGAGCGCTCCGAGAGGGGCGAGGCCGCGCCGGCATTGGTCAGGAGGGTGAGAGGGGGGTCGCGCCGCCGCACTGCTCGGATAGGGGCAGGCCGCGAAGTGCCGCCGCCGCCGCGATGGTTGGAGAGGGCGCACGGGCGACGGTGAGGCGCACGGCGCAGGGCAGGGGCGGGGCACGCAGCCGGCGGGAGGAGGGCGTCGAGGCGGAGCAACACGAGCTGGAGGCGCCCCGAGAGCGACGCTGCAGGGAGCGAGAGAGAGGTGACGCGGCCCGTGCGTGCGTTGCAGCAGATGGCCGGCCACGAGCAGGGGTGACTGTCGTCCTCGGTACACGTCGCGTGGCGGCCCGACGGGTCCGAAACGTCCGTCTTGAAGACCACCAGTGCGAGGTGGCCCCCGTCGCCCTCACCCTCGCCCTTGTCCTCCGGTACCATGGCCACGGCCTCCCCGCTGGGGCCGGCACCCGCCGCCGCCTCGGCCGCCCCTACCCCGTCTCTTCTTCCACCCCCATCCGTGGCGGCGGCGGCAGATGAGGAACAGGAATGAGAGCAGGAGAAGAGGGTGTCCCTGGTGGGCGGTGTCGCGGCGGTCGCCGGGTGGTGGGTGGTGCAGCGGCCGAGGCCACAGCGGCGGGGGGTGGTGGGCTCGCGCGCGTCTTCTTGGTTGGGGTCGCCGGCGGGGTGGTGGCGGCTGGCACGACGACTGGGGACGGCGGCGGGAGCTCCATGGGTGACTGAGCACGGCGATGGCGACTGGTCACGGAGACTGGGGATGGCAGCGGCCGGCATAGCTTCTCTGTGCCTCTGCTTCGACGGTAGGAGCTCCACCGGCGCGGGTGACGCATTGAGGGCTTGAGGCAGAGGAAGGAGCAATTTGAGAGAAAGAGAAAATAGGCAGAGTGTTTTTTAAAAAAATGTCTCTGACGTGGCAGGTTTTAGACCTTTAGTGTGTGTCGGCGATAGTTCAGGTACCCAGATAGTCGATTTGATAGTTTGAGTACTTAAATGGGAGGAGACCAATAGTTTGGGTACATGGGGAACATTTTACTCTATTAATTAACTAGGTGTAATCAACATTCAAAATCGTACTCCCTCCGTTCTAAAATTATAGTTCGTTTTGACTTTTTTGGTGCATGCATTTTACTATATACCTAGATAAATAATATGTCTAGATACATAACAAAATACATGCACCAAAAAAGTCAAAGTGAACTACAATTTAAAACGGAGGGAGTAACAATTTATAGAAAATATTATGAATATTTATTTCTCTGAATAGATTTACTGTATGAAATTATATTACATGAATAATCTAGTGATACCTATTAAGCAAATTTCATTCTTCGAACGGAGGGAATAATATATCCGCGCATCCATACATACAACGTCCTCAATAATGTTGTGAACACGATACTCATTAATGTTGTGAACATGACACAGTAAGTGACAATGATGGTTTTTTATATTTACCATTTTCATTCAAAAACGTTGGCAGAAACGAAAGTCTGCGGAACATGAGATGGAAAGGTTTTTCACATCTGATTTGGAACAAAAAGACACGAAACGATCTCTATAAAAGAAGAGTACAATAGTACATTAAATACCAAATCAGTCGTCTTCTTGAGGCCAACTTGCTGCGTCGAGGAGTCAAAGACGAGACCGGCAGAGATCGACGCCAGGACAGTGGCTCTCGGACCGCGAGGTCTGTGAATAACAAAGACAAACAGGTAAGGCCATGTACAACGCGTACATCTGGACAGGCGCTTGTGGGTGGTTGTGGGTTTTCATGCCACGATGGAGCTATCCTGGGCGCTTGCATGTGCATCGCGGCGCTTGCGAAGGCATCGGCGCTTACAGCTTTTTCAGCGTAGGAAATGTCCTTTTAGATGTTCAGAAGCGGCGAAAATTAGCATCTCGCGTTGGTGGCCAGGGCTCTTATACACACGTTTGGTTATCCTCTCTCCTTAAGAACCATCATATACATACCAGCAGCCGAGCCGAGCAGAGAAGAACAACCTAAACATAGACCCATAATGGAGCAACTGCTTTCTTCCATTGCGCTCCTCCTCCTGGCTCACATCCTTGCTTTCTCATTCCTCCAGCTCCAAGAACCTCCTTTGCTCATGGTCGGCGTTGCTGCCCAAGCCCAAACCCAAACCAACCAGCTAACTGCTGGATCCACCATGACACCCACTCAACAAAACCTGATATTGAGCTCCTCTGGCGTCTTTGCGTTTGGCTTCTGCAGATTTGATCCTAGTCTCCACCCAGACCAGTTCATCCTAGCCATATGGTTCGACTTCAACGCGAGAGATTGCACAAACAAGTCGGTGGTGTGGTTTGCGAGAGACATCCGCTCAAAAGACGCGGTGATTGCCACAGAGCAGTACGTTCTTGATTTCCAAGGGGACAGCAGCAGCCCGCTATCCCTCGTCAACGGCTCCACAGCAGTGTGGACTCCAAACGACAAGCGCGGCTCCACTATGGTACTCCAAAACTCCGGTAACCTCCAGCTATTTGGACAACAGGCTGTATTATGGGAAAGCTTTAGTGATCCCACTGATACGCTCCTCCTAGGTAATAACATCACCAATAACACTGTTTATGTTCAGTCGAGGAAAGGATACACGGATTTCTCTTCTGGGCGTTTTATTCTGATAGCTCAAAGTGATAGCAATATTGTCACGTACACGAGGGACCAAGAAAGTGGTACGCAATATGCATACTGGGCTACAGGGACAGATTATCATGGCGCATGTGATCCAACTATTTCTTCAACGAGTCCGGTATCTACTACAACCTCACCAAATGCATCTTCTACGGTAACATGCCCGTGGTGCAGCTGGATAAGAGTTACACCCAAGGATACTACAAATACATGGCCCTAGATCCGGATGGCACCGTCCGTGTGTATGTCCACCCAAAGAACAACACGGACGGCAATTCCTGGGACATGGTCGGATTGTTCCCAACCGATGATGGATGCACCAGGAGAGGGATATGCGGCCCCAACTCATACTGCACGACGTCCCTTGACAAATATCGGCACCTAAACTGTTTGTGCCCAGAGGGCTATGTGTTCTTCGATGCACAAAATAGATACAAGGGCTGCAGGCCAAGCTTTATCCCCTACATCTGTGACGGGAAAGACCACTCTGGGGAGTTCAAAACAGTAGAGATGATGCAAAACACATCCTGGAGTACTGTATCCACATACAAGAAGTATCCATTGCCATCAGACGGCTCTCAGGAATGTAGCACCTCCTGCTTAAGGAGCTGCTTGTGCGTAGCTGTACTGATCAAAGACAGCAATTGCATGGAGGTGTGGACGCTCACAGCCGGGATACAGGTAAACAACATTTCCAACGTTACCATGAAAGCACTAATCAAAGTACGACAAAGAAAGCCCGTCGTCCCAGTGTCACTGGGAACCAAATTGCTTTGCATAGTAGTTAGTATTTTGGCAACAGTATCCGTGGCATCTATCATCTGTAACCTATGGCAATCCTACGTGACGAAAAAGATGGTCAAAATGAGCATGTCAGGTCTCAGAAGCTTCACTTACAAGGAGATCAAACAAGCGACAGGTGGCTTTAAAGAGCTGTTGGGCCGCGGTGGCTTTGGCCATGTATACAAAGGGGAGTTGAGCTATCTAGAGCCACGTTATGTTGCAGTGAAGCTCATCAGATCAGACGAGTTCGGGGAGAAGGATTTCGACAACGAGGTGCAATCTATGGGGCAGATCCACCACAAGAACCTGGCCCGCTTGATTGGGTACTGCAAACAGGGCATGCGTCGTATGCTGGTGTTTCAGTACATGCAAGGAGGCACCCTTGCTGAATTTATCTTCCGGCCATCATCAGAGAGACCGCGCTGGAGCTGCATCGCGGAGGCCGCGATAGGCATCGCCAGAGGGTTGGAGTACCTACACGAAGGGTGCAAGTCTCAGATAATCCACTGCGACATCAAGCCCGAGAACATACTGTTCGATGATATATACACACCGAAGATAACAGATTTTGGGATCGCCAGGCTCCTTGGAGACCAAAAGACACAGCACACTATCACCACCATGGGGATTGCTGGTACGAAACCTTATGCTGCACCCGAATGGTTTGATGGTGGCGGAAAGGTGGACAGCAAGGTGGATGTGTACAGCTTTGGTGTCATGCTGCTGGAGATGATATGCTGCAGGAGGGCAGCAGCTGGGGGACAGCCTAACGACCAGGGTGAGAGCACCACCATCACCATGAGAGCCTGGGTCGAGAGCTTGGTCAGGAGTGGGAAGGCAGAGCTGTTGGTGGGAGGGGAAAGTGAGGCGCTAGCAGATATGGAGAGCGTGGAGAGGTTCGCGTGCGTTGCGATATGGTGCTTGCAGGAGGAACCGTCGGCTAGGCCGACGATGCGCAAGGTGGCGCAGATTCTCGAAGGAACTGTGGACGTTGACCCTCTGCCTGATCCTCCAAGGCCTCCGACCT
This sequence comes from Bothriochloa decipiens, assembly GCA_023333625.1. NCBI lineage: Eukaryota > Viridiplantae > Streptophyta > Magnoliopsida > Poales > Poaceae > Bothriochloa > Bothriochloa decipiens. The sequence continues at coordinate 3,118,716 of CM041638.1, read as the reverse complement.
TCTCTGCAGCACCTTCTGCCGACGGCAACGGGAGCCTCCCTCACTCCGCAGTCGCACTTGAGATCGATTGATCCATCATCAGGTCATATGCTATTATGCTACATAAAATACTAGTAATATGCATGTGTCGTCAACTTCTTATACCACTCCCTCCTGTTTCTATATTTTTTAAAGTCATAGAACATTTAGGACAAGTTAATTATGCCTACTTTATATTTAAGTGATTAGCTTTACTAATATATTTGTTTAAAAACAGAGGAAGTGATGTCTTGGATGTCACTTTACTTGTTGTCTTCAGGAAAAGTTATGGCATTATGGAATGTATGTATATGTAAAAATCATGTGTAGCTGTTGTATTGTTATTAAAATATTACTGCTGCATGTTTGCTCATCAATCGTGCTGTATTTGTTCTATTATATTCTAGGGGACGGGAGCATCAGTTCCATACTCCCAAATGTGATCTGATTATATTTTTCGATTCCTCTGTCGATGTTCTCACATGTACTGATATGCTTGTGCTGCTAGTTTATGAACTAGAAAACAAAGTGTGGCATTGCTACGCACCTGTGTGGAATGCCTACCATCGTGAAGCCAACTTTTGTGAATCCCTGATGTTGTGGTTTTTAGGCCAGGGAGGGGTGAAACTGTTTAAAAAATAAAAGTAAATGGTTAGTAAAGAGTAGAGACTAAGTATTTGATGAGGATGCCTTGATAGCAGGTGATGCAGCGAGACAAGAGATTGTTGGTTATACAGTACAGGGATGGAACCGTTGGAGCCTCCCGACCGCGGGCGACGGTGACGCTGCCCCAGCCGCCGCCGCGTCGATCTACCTCCCCAGCCCCTTCCCCTCCAATCCAACCCCGGATCCGTGTTCCCCGGCTCCCGATCTGTCGCCCCATGGGTGTTCCTCAGGGACCTCGGACCTCAGCTCGTCGGTGGCTACTCGGGCCCCGTCGGCCACCGCAGGCGCCCATGGTGGCCTCGCCGGCACCGCTGGCCAGTGCCGCCCCGTTCTCGTTGCGCGTGGAGAGGACGAGGAGACCCCAGTCCGGGCCTTGGTCGCCACGGCACGCCCGCCGCCGCCTGCAGCCGTCTCCGCTTCTGGTGGAGAGGATGTAGGGGCCCTGGCCGGGTCCATGGCTGCCTCCGCACGCTCGTCGCCGTCGTCGGCACCTGCCTCGCCCACGACGCAGCAGCAGCTGCAGCGGCCGCCGCTGCCCGGCGCCTGCGCTGCGTTCTCCTCCATGCCGCCGACACCCGACGCCAGCGCTGCGTCCTCCCCCCCCCCCCCGCCGCCGGTGTCAGGCCTTTCCTCCGACGCATCCATGCGGCCGTTTGAGGAAGTGGTCCTCGTCGAGGACGTCTCGGATAGCGGGGATGAGGACGAAGATGGTGACCATGATGCGGCCTCCACCCCCCACGTCTGCTGCCGAACTCGTCTGTGCCTTCCCCGGCGACGCACATTACGGTGTCGTCGAGAAGTCTGCAGGCAGATCCAAGGCTCGGCGATGGATGGAGGATTTGAGCGATTGCGACCTCGACTGCACACCCTTGGCCCCGGTTCGTGTTGCGAGCCCCGTCGTCGACGCTGCTGACCCCTCCGGCGAGGGAGCAGATGGAGGGCGGCCAACCAGACGCAGACGCCGGCGGCGCAGGAGGAGCGCGGCGGCCTCACGGGCGTGCCGCAGTCGTCGTGCCCAGCGGACTACCCCGCTCGCGCCGTCCGCGGACGCACACATCCACCGTCAGCGACTCCATGTCCCCCGCTCCAGTGGACGTGTCGATGCTGAGGGCCACACGCTCGTCGAGAGCCGCCGGCGACGCCGGGAACGTCCGCGGGTTTCCGAGCGTCGTCAGGTTCCGCCGTTCCTGGTTGGCCTTTGTTTAACTGCATGGGCGGTGACCATGTAGCTACGGCCTGCCAGTTCCCATTGCGCTGCCTGTACTGTCGGAGACCAGGACACCGTGCTCGTGACTGCACGCGTCGCCGGTCGATCGCACCCCTCAGCAACCAGGGCGACAAGGTGCCTCGCCGCCGGACCTCGCGCGAGCGCAATCATCGTCCCAGCATGGTGCTGGGCAAGCTGCGTTCCAGGGAGCCGGCACGCTCTCCCCCGCCACCACCAGAGACCGTGCGGCCGTCCTCCAACAAGCAAGGGGCGGGCAATGTCATCATTGTCGGACAGATTCACTGCCCTGCCCCTTCGTCTTCGACAGTTGCGAGTGTACACGCGCCACCTGCTGGCTCGAACAAGGCAACGCGCCGTCGTCGACGCCGTCCGTGCCAGAGGAGGTCACCGTGGGTGATCAACACTGCCTTCACCGCCACCACTGCTGACCCGCTCACGCTTGAGATTTCTGCGGGCACTGGGGGTCCCGTCTGGGTCGACCCAATGCTCGATGAGATCGAGGTCCAGGTGCTGCGTCCGCCCACTCCGACCGCCGCCTCCCTTGAGGCCCAGGCCATGCTGGTGGACATCCTGTCGCCGCCACGCATGGTGCAGCTCTACTCCACGGATGATGTGGCGCCGATGGGTGATGATGAAGACGCGGTGGTTGTGACTTCCGACAACTCCGACGTCGGGGCACTTCCTCCATCGCCTACTCCTATGGTTGCTTCGCCTGCAGCTCCCGCACTTGTTGTCATTGCGCCTGCAGCTCCTGTTCATGCCGCGCCCACAACAGCTTCGGTGGCTGCCTTCATCGACTCCATGAGCGTGGACGTGGCCGACTCGATACGGAGGACGACGGGACGGCTGCCGAGACAGTGGCGGATGCTGGGGATGCTTCCCTGGTTCTCCACCCAGAGATCGCGGCGTCTTCCTCGGCCTCTGGGACGGACACCGACGTGGTGACACCGGTTCCTCTTGTGATGGTCGACGACTTCATCACTCGCTTCAAGAAGCCATTGGATCAGCCTATCATTCAGTCGCCACCGCGTCTCAGGATCACACGTGACCCGAGAGCCTGTACTGATGAGGAACTGATCCCCAGGAGGAGTGCACGGTTGACGGCCAAGAGCAAGCACCGGGAGCCGAAGCCAGACGCCCAGGCTAGGAAAATACTGATGAAGAAGCTGGGCATGGAGGTTGAAACGCGGGAGCCAGACACGGCTTCGTTCGACGAGTTCCAAGCTGCCTTCACACTCCCGTTGCCGGAACAGACCAGGAAGGCCATGGAGACGTACTACCTGGGGAGGGGCAGATTCGCGACCGAGGAGCCAGCGATGGTCTTGGACCAGCCGTGATGAGTTGTTGCATGTGTTGAGCTCTCCAGCTTATGGTCGCACAATTAGTTACCCATGTAATACAATCGATAAGGATCCAGTAGTTAGGTTTGCTGTTTGGGTTGATGATGGCTTCTCGCCACCATCATTCTAAGCCTATGTTTTAGGTCTTACAATCATTCCATTCTTCTTAATGAAATACAGGCATATATGCCTGCTCGCGAAAAAAAATGCAGCGAGACAACGTAGTAACAAGGAATTGATCTTCTATATTGGGCAAGATTAATCTAAACTTAGCAAAGTTGATATATATGTTTGCATGGGAATATAAGGGTGAACACCATTAACTGTTCATACAAGATAGACTACTTAGCCATAGCAGAAAAGGTCAATTTAGTACTTATGTCAATGGGAAAACACAGGACTGTGTGTCCATGTTAGTTTTCAGAAGAAAAAAAAAACCTTACAGAGCAAATTTCTAAGATGTACTCCACCATGTGGTCTCATCCTATGAATATATAATTTACTCTCTTTGTAACAGTGGATCAGATTATGGCCTAATCATTTTGAATAGTGCTTGTGGAGTAGGCGAGCTTATGTAAGCATGGTGTATTATGTAGGAAGCAACGTGTAAAGCATTGGCTAAGAAGATTTATGCAATAATGTAATTATTAAGTGTTCAGATTTAATTGGCAGGCACTTAGTTGTTATTAGCAGCTATAAGATAGGATTATTTACAACAACTTCGGTTATGAGTATGAGTTTACCATTCAAGATAATGACCATTCAGAAATGGCATGGTGTCCAGATGAATATACCCTATCCCAATGTAACCCTTAATAAAATTATAGCTCCTAAAGTAACATTGGTATTTGCAGTTATCTTGCAAAAAATAGATGATGATTTGGCTGTAAATGCATGTACAATATGTTTTCACTGAGCATGTGCTCTGTAACTGTATATAGTTCCAGATAAAAGATCATTGAACCTAAGACTCCAAAAGTAATTAAAACATGGATATCTCCAAACATTGATACACTTTCAATGTGCCTATGTAACAAGGTTTTCGTCAGAAGACTCCTAACTGTTTATCAAAAAAATCTGAATTTAATAATTGGACTTTGTCAAAAAATTTCTATGAAGGGTGCTAGTCCATATCAAAATAATTTGGCAACTGCATGTTAAAAATATCTGTGCCAGTCTATGTTCTGCTGATTAAAAAAGGAAAATTACTTACAGTTACTACTTTATGAAATTCAAGTTGCTTTTCTATAAATTTGGCTTGTTATTTGCATAAAGTTGTCTAGCTTCGCTGGGTGCTATAATCAGGTAGATTTTTACACAAACATCCAGTTAGTTAAAAGAGGAACAAGTTAGAGGACTCAAAACTCTATGTTCTTGTATTAACGAGTGATGCTATTTTGCAAAATTGTATAACCCCCAATCTTATTTTTATACTTGTGGGGTGACAACAACAATAAAGCCTCTTCAATAGTCGAGTTGCCTAATTCAAGATGATGTGTCAGCGGAAATAAAATGCTACTGCAAGTATTTATTGTATAAGTCTAGAATAGATACTGAAACACAATCGACCCAGGGAGATAAGCACTGACAATTTTCAAATCAAAACACTAAACATAACATTTTTATGACAAATATCAACTCGTATTTTATTCATGTTCAAGTGCTTCCAAAGGTATTCAATTACAGAAAACTCCTTATGTTACCTTGGAATGTAAAAATTTCAAGTTCCATGTGTTGTAAAATATGAACTTACTTGTAACTGAGCATCCTGCTCCTTTACATGATAACTATTTTGATGCGAGAGTCTTCCTCCATTGGGTAGACATACAAAAATGAATGCTACTAACATTTCAGACTCCATCAATAGCCAATTATATCCTGCCAGTCCATCTTTATAATGTGACCTGCAAAATTTTCACAGGATTCAGAGACCACACTACCGGAATAATTCTGTATATATTATTGTAGGAATGGTGCTGTGGAACTAAACACTAAAGAAAATTAGGAACCAAAAAAAAGAAAAAGAAAAAAAAAAATAAAGAAACAATATAGACATTTGCCCATTTTATCGAACACATTGATTGCATCGTCGATGGAAGTGTCAACGCTGGCATTGAGTTGGATGGCCTGCGACAATGGGGAGGACACAGGAGCAGCAGGGGGCATGGAGGCTGCAGATGCTCTCGTGCTCGGGCCTCGGCCCTTTCCGCTTGTGTGGTCGGGCTCCGCCTGGGCCCTCTCCTCGGATCTCCAGCGACACAGCCAGGCCAAGCCGACATTGAGCCGCTGGTTGGAGCAGGGCCGGCCGCGGCGCAACGCCCGGGGGAGGAGGCTGGAGGAAGATGGCGAGGAGCTTCGGTCCCGCCGTCGCTCAAGATGGCCAGCTCTCTGGTGCCGGATGCGGCCGGCGGCGAGGTGCACGATGTGCAGGCAAGGGCGAGGGAGCGGCCAGAGAAATCGTGTGACCTGCACAGTTTTATGCTTTGTTCATATATATATATACGTACAGAACTTGAGACGGGCGGTCCTGTTACTGATCATCCATTGGATTTGACCTGCTATACTTATCATAAGTCCCTACGTTCAGTTTTCTGCCTGCAGGCTACCACACCAGCAATGTTGGGCGAAGCAAATGATGCCGGCTGCAAATCCCAAACCGAGAGTGAAGGTTAACCCTGGAGCAGAACCGTTTGCCATCAGTCCCCAGTCTGTCGGAGCAGCTGGCCTGCGAAGAGATGTGTGGCAGCTGAACCATCTGCTGCAACTTGGAATCTTTCAGTGCTCGCTGTTAGCTTTAACACCGTATTAAAGCATGTATTATTATGTGTTATATATGCTAAACAATTTCTAGTTATACTTAATTCTATGAATCTATTAAAGCATGCATTATTATGTGTTATATATTCTGTATATTTTCAAATCATCAATGCAAGTTCTGCTCATCTCCTACCAACAATTTCACACACACCAAAAAAGAGAGTCAGATATCAGGCCTAAGGTTGTAAAAATAAAAGGCGGCCCTTTGCATTTCAAAATTCTGGACCTGCCGACCCATAGCATCGTGTGTTTTAGGCATTGTTCCTGCTTGTCCTTGACACATCACCGCAGTTGCAAATGATGGTTCATTTCATTCGCTTTAACCTCCCGTTAACACTGTTTTTGCCTTCCTTCCTGCCTAATCTTTTTCCTTTTTTTTTTGCCTGCAGAACACAGCTATGGACGGCCAACCAGGTGCTGTGACTGCGAGTCCTTTTTTTTTTTTTTGTTGAAACATAAAGTGTAGTCCGAGAGTAATAGCAAACCTGTGGTTCTTGGATCCGAATCGTTTGCTATCAGCCCTGAGTCCGGTATCCTGTCAGAGCAGCTGTCTGCGATGGAGAAGAGCATGGCGATCCTTAAGGAATACATCACCAAGCACAATGCTCCAAACGATGTCCCTGATGAGTCAATTGAGGGCGAATCTGACGATGAGGGTGAAGCGCCTGTCAACAACCCGCCAAAGAAATCTAAGAAGCAGAAGTGACCATCCTGAACTTCTGTCAGATCCTTTGTTAGGCACAGCTAGTGTATCTTCAGTTATGCTTGTGACACAGAAAGACCAGATTGTTGTTTGGCACGCATGTCTTGCTTGTGTAAGACCAAATTGTTAGCCACAATAACAATATGCAGGTGTAAGCACGTGTTGTTCATACCCATATCATGCAATACTACCCAGCAATTCTGCCTTTGTCAGCTGTTCATATTTTCTTATCCTACACTTGCAAGGGTGCTCTGTTTCTGTCCATGTGGCATGTGCTCTTCTGAACTACGAAGTCTAAATTCAGCTACATGCATAGCTATGGAATATATGCCAATCTGTGGATCTGACGAGTCAGTATGGTCATACCATACAAACGAAATTTAAGAAGCAGAAGTGACCGTCCTGAAGTTGGTCAGATTCGTTATTAGGCACAGCTAGTGTGTACATCTCCAGTTATGCTTGTGACGCAGGAAGACCAGAATTGTTGTTTGGCACGTGTTGCTTGTGTAAGACCAGATTGTTGTCAGGCACAATATGCAGATGTAAACACTTTCTGTTCATGCCATTATCATGTAATTCTACCTCGTGTTCATATTTTCCTGTCCTTCATTGACAAGGGTGCTCTTGTCTGTCCGTGTGCTGCATATATTCCTAGATCTCTAGCAGAATCTGAAGCTGAAACGCAATGTCAGTAAGAAGTCCATACTAATACTTCTATTGTATGAACTCCGAAGTGAATTCAGTTACAGGCATAAATAGCTTATGGGGTTAGCCCACTATTCTATGGACCGGACTCTGGTCACTTGGTCAGGAGTGTGCCGATGATCCAGACCGTGGCTGGATTAACTGGCTGAGTGGCGACCAAGCAATGAAGCTACTGAAATGGTAACTCTGATAGTCCTAGGGCGAAACTGAGTCTGAAAGTACACTTTTGAGGCCTAAAACGGTCGAAAATTCAGAGATGAAATTCAACCTCAAACTATTCCTCGGCTTAGTTTTTTTTTTTTTTTGAGACACATTTCCTCAGCTTAGTTGGGAACCAGGCGGGCCCATGAGATAGTAGCTGGGCCGTCAACAGCAGTCAGCCGGTTCGTCAGACTGGAAGGCCCATCCCCCTTCTCCACGTCGGCAGCTGCCGTCTCTCCACTCGACTCCGCACTTCCCCAGTCCCCAATCTCTCCCTCCGCCAGTCCGCCGGCCGTCGCCCCTCGCCCGTCAACGTCAGTGACTCCCGCCGGCCGCCGGTGCTTCATCACCTCCCGCCGTTTCTGCCCCTCCGCCGCTGATCTCATTCCCCATGGGCGACGGTCATGGTTTGTCTGCTCTGCACCTGTTATTCTGTTATACACTTATACGTGCTAGAATTTCACCTGTGAGTTCGGTATCTTCCAACAAAAATTTGCAACACAATTACCTGTTCCTAGCTTAGCTAGTTAGTGTATGTACAGATGGCGAGCTATTGGTACCGCTTCGTCTTCTGGTTCGGCACGAACTAAAATCCATTCTGTTACAGGATTGAGGGAGTAAAAATTTAATACAACTTAAGATATGTCGCTCGACTTAGGACAACGACAGAGGAACCGACGAGTACTCTTTGTATATACATTTGCAATCCTATCCATCTAATGGAGGTCCATGGTCGTGTCAGGTGATCGTAGAAATTGCCATATGTTTGCCGTTCCGGCTAAGTATATATTTTATTAGTGGATTTATTAACAGTCCATGAGAAATCGCCATATGTATGCCGTTCCGGCTAAGTATATAGTTTATTTGTGAATTTATTAACAGTCCATGATTTGGACGGGACATGGATCGAGCTTTATATGATCTGATATTGTAATAAAAAATGTTGGCCACCAGACTGCCACCACCTTTGCTAAATGACTGCCAGTCAACCCCTTAGCTAGCATCCATTGAAGACCGACAGAACAACGAACAAGCAAGAACCGTCACTAGTCGAGACACTGATAATGGAGCAATTGCTTTCTTCCATTGCACTCCTGGTTCCCATCCTTGTGTTCTTCCTCCAGCAACCTCCTTTGCTCATGGTCATGGGTGATGCTGCCCAAACCAACCAGCTAAAATCCGGACCCAGATCCACCATGAAACCCACTGATCAAAACCTGATACGGAGCTCCTCAGGCCTCTTTGCATTTGGCTTCTGCAGATTTGATCCTAGTCTCCACCCAGACCAGTTCATCCGAGCCGTATGGTTCGACTTCAATGTGAGAGATTGCACTAATAAGTCGGTGGTGTGGTTTGCGAGAGACAGCGTCTCGGATGACACAGTGATCGCCACAGAACAGTATGCTCTTAAACTCCATGGGGACAGCCCGCTATCCCTCATCAACGATCAGCAGCAAGCAGTATAGACTCCAAGCCAAAAGAACGGCTCCACTCTGGTACTCCAAGAATCCGGTAATCTCCAACTGTTTGGCCAACCTGGTGTTGGTGGCGTTGCTGATGCATTATGGGAAAGCTTTGTTGATCCCACTGATGTGCTACTACCAGGTAATAGCATTACCGTTGGCCCTGCTGATCCCAAAAGGCAGCTTTCATCCAAGAAAACATACACAGATTTCTCTTCCGGGCGTTTCGCTCTTGCAGTTCAAAATGATAGCAATGTTGTTCTGTACATGAGGGTGTTAGTTCATGGATCGATTCTAGTGTAGATCAGTGGGTTCAATTGGGGATAAACAAAGTTGAACATCGACGTGCACCATCATGGTGCACGGATCGGGGAGAGAGAGAGAAAGAGAGAGATCGAGTAGATAGATAGACCATAGGGCTCGATGTAGTCGAACGTCTTCTCATCACTCCTCTGCGCTAGGGCAGCGACGGTTGGCGAAGACGCAGTGCAGCGCTGACGCCGGTGAGGCTTCCCGTCGCTGGCAGCGCCTCCCTGATCGGTTAGGGTTTCTATGGAGTTGGGGTGGCAGCAGTGAACCTTATGATTAGAGCCAGTGGCCCCCACCGCTTCTTATAGGCACTGTGCGACAGGGCCCACCAGCCAAGCATTGGGCTGGGCACCCCCGATCAGGGTGCAGGTCAAGGATCCAGTTGGTCGTTGGGCCAACTGGTGGAGAGATCAATTCCAACATTCTCCCCCTTGATCTTTCATCATTCTCATCATTATTTAATTTCTTACTTTCAACCTTCAATTCTCATCTTTCTTACTTCTGTCTCATTCCATTATAGATCAGCATATTGAGCGTGTCTCATCGTCACAGCAATTAGTGCCATTAGACTAACAACCACAACACACTTCTCTGTTTTGGAACAAACTCTCTTCTGGGTCCTTTATTGTCCGAAAATCATAGGCTATACCATAAACCCATGTCGACTGTGTGTCCTCTGAACACACTGGACGGTAAGCCTTTAGTAAACGGATCTGCAAGTTCTTTCTTATTACTTATATGTTCAATTTCTTTAAAATGATCCGGACTTTCTCCTTTACAACGAATACATTCATGTCAATGTGTTTGGCAGCACACTTGACCCGTTGTCACAGGAGTAAAATACTTAAATGGTTGTTGCTGTTGTCAACCATTACCAACTCCGGGTTTTCTTAACCATTTCGCCTGCCCTTTAATCCTCATAACATGCCATTGCATAACTTTGTTTTATTCATGATATCATAATTGTTTATTTAGAGTTTTTCCACAATAAAGCTCTGACAATGAGTGTTAGTGATTGTGGATTTCACTACACATCACGCTGAACTTTCATTCATTGTACCCACAACTATTTGAGAGTACTTGATATTTATTATTCAACATGAGGCTGTAAATCTTTCCAATACATTCTTTATTCCATTCCAGTGATCTACATCTGGACTGGGCTTCTGCCAAAATATCCCGGATACATGAACTATGTTAGGATAACTTCTTAATTATAAATATTCATTAAGCTTCCAACAGCTGAAACATATAGGACGTCCATTTGATTGATCTCATATCGGTTCTTCAAAACATTTCAAGTTCTCAAATCTATTACCCTTGACTATAAGAACATACATAGGTCTTTCTCGCATGCATACTTTATTCCTTCAGAATATTTTCTAAGTATGCCTTTATGATAGTTCTAATACCCCTCTTCTTCTCTTTCAATGAGTTTCAACTCAAATGATTCTTCACTGAGATCTTCTTATTCAAACTTGAGGACAAAACTTCTTTTCTCTCTAATAGTAGATTGACATCACTACTAGCAAGTAAGATGTCATCCACATATAGGATTAGAAAATAAATTTTCCATTTATAAACTTTGCATAAATGCAATTGTCCTCTACATTCTCTTCAAAACCTAAACTTTCTTTGATTCATCAACTTTAAATTCTATTTTCTATAGATTTGCTCTAATTCTCAAAAGGTTTCTTGAGGCAACATTCGTTATGTTCTTTTCCTTCCACGACAAAAACCCTAAGGTATGCCATATAAACTATTCACATAAATCCCCATTATAGAATGTCATCTTTACATCTATCCAATGTGATTTTAAATCATAATGTTCCACTAAAATTCATGGTAATCTATTTATTCTCTTTGTGTGATTCTTTCATCACAAGTTGCACTATATATTTTTCATCGTTCCCTCCAAAGCCACGTTACGTCTTGTAGACCCATTACAGCCTACTGTTTTGGCTCCATTAGGAATCTCTTCTAAATCTCGAACATCATTGGTATTTATTGATTCCATTTCATCTACCTTTGTTTCTTGCCATTTGGACGAGTGAACGTCTCTCATGGCTTCTACAAAGAGATGGGATTACCTTTTATTTGAATTTCTTTATCAACATTGGCTTCATAGTCACCAAAAAATGATTATTTTTCTCATTCTTTGAGACCTACTAGGGCCTCATGGCACTTCTTTCATATGGGGCTGTTATTGCTCTTCATTGCCAAGAGACAAAAATTGCAAGATCCTTATTTACTTAATCATCTTCAAAAAGAGCAAATAACAGGTGTTGTATATGTCATACAACATCAATAGGTATTGAGCAATTTATTGCTTTTAAAACACTAGAGTGGGCATGCAATCCCACTTTTATTCAATTCTTTTAGTATCTTCATACCATGCTCCCCCAGATTACTCCATCTTCAAATTCTTATTTGGGTTTAATTTGTCATAACTTCTTATGACGCTTTGAGCACCGTTTTAGTATCTCTCACTATGCTATCTTCCTATTGAAACCATAAAAGGTTTAGGAATCTAGCTATTTCTTTACTTAGGGGTATTATTATTGTGACTGTTGTACTCCCTCAACGATCACATTCATCTTTTTATAGATCAATCTTCTGCATATTATATTTATCTCTTGTTCATAATGTACATCATGCATCACATTATCAAAAAAATATAGGGGAGTATCTTTTTTGATTTTTTATTTCTTTCTTGATTTTCTGTTTCTTAATTGATCTCACAAATCTCCCCCTCGAAATATGGCAAAAACTTTTCTGCCATAATTTTGAAACTATTTAAAATTCTTATAAATGAGGAAACTTTCATTACTTACTTCATCCATATGACTGTCATGCAAATAAAGTTACTTCATAAATCTTTTTGGGAGTACACTTTTCTCATCCCACTTCAGAGTCATTCAGTACTTCTGCAAGTCACACTTGCATGTTATTCTTGTCATTTGGTTCATATGCAACTTTCTTCTTAGGATAAGTTTTGTCGACAAGTTCTGTCAAAAACTCCCCCCGCCATGCGGGATAGTTCCCAATAATAGGACATCAATGATAAAATTGGTTCTCAGGGCATATTCAATCATCAAATTTGAAAAATAAATACAAATACTCTTTAACACACAGACTTAATCTGACGTTGGTCAAATTAAACATGCGTATAACTCATTACATTTTATATCAAAGTGCTTTAGAATGAAAAATTAAAATACATTTGTTAAACTACACTCTTATTGCACATAAAAGTCATTTCTTAAACTAAACTCTCATTTGTTCTATCTTCTTTTCTTAGATCAATGCACCTGAATTATCCTTTTCTTTCAATCCATCCTTTAAAGAGAACAATGCCCCTTATATGATGGTTTTCTTTAATGCAAACTTGCACTTTTCATCTTCTGAGTCATAAGTACCCAGCTCATTCTCTTTTGTGCCTTCAAAAACAGTAAGTTCTTTATCTAAAAACATTCAACAATAATCGTCGATAATGCTCATTAAACTTTAGAATCTTTACGTTGTATTCTACATCACCGTTGGGCAGAAATAGAATAAAACAACATTCTTCTATATTAATTTCACATCACCGTTGGGCAGAAATGGAATCAACATATGAAATTCAATTATCTTAGTAAAATATATCTCCTCAAAATTAAATTCTCTAGTTGATTCAAATTTAATTAGAGGATAATCATCATTGTTGCAGCGGAAACACGAATACATACTTTTATTTCTTGAGCATTTCTTTATCTTTAAATTCTCTCTGGAAAAATTGGTCATTGTGATGCAAAATTGATCAGAGATTCAAACTTCAAATTCAAACTATAATATTTTCTCTTTCATATCCTAAATCACGTTGGACAGAAATAGAATAAAACATCATTCTTCTATATCAATTCTAAAACACTGTTGGGCAGAAATAGAATCAATGCATATAAATCGTAAAGAATATCATGATATTGCTATTAAACAACTTTGCTCAGAAAATAACAATACCATAATTCACTGAATTTTATTAACTTTTCTTTAAATCATATTCTCTCATTGGTTCGAATTCAGTTAGAAGAATCATCATCATTGCAGCGGAAACATGAAAAATATCTTTCTAGTTCATTAGCATTTCTTGATCATTGCCATTTCTTTGAGGTTCTTCGAAGATCTGAACTTCAAAATTTAAAACTCATAAATAAACTTACAATATTGTTATCATCAACGTTGGTCAGAAAATAATAATATCATAATTTCTCTAAACATAAACCTGATTATTTTTTCAATTAAAATATTCCTGTTCGTTCCAATTTTAGCTAGAGAATGAACTTTTCATCATTTACTCAATATCTTCAACTGCTCTCCAAATTAAATTCTCCCGTTGGTTCGAATTTAATTATGAGCAATAATTCCTTCAATATTCACAGCGGAAACATGAATTAAAACTCAATAATTCAATTTTTTAGAAATCTTAATTCTACGATGCTCTTTGAACAAAATTATCGTTTGATAAAATTTGGACAGAAAAATTCGTATCAAAATTCGATTGAATTCATTGAAAAATTCATATCAAATAAATTTTTGGAAAATTAACAAATTATACTATTCATTCGGGTCGAAAAACCGACCTTTCGGCCTGGTCGCCAGAAATCGGCATGTGGCCCAGTTCGGCAGCACATGCGCAGTGGCCCATGGTGACTGCCCATTCGGCCTGTTTTTTTATTGTTTCGGAAAATTCATGGATTAATTCACAAAGGGCACTGTTCATTCATGGGCCGCGGCTATCCATTCGTCCCATCAGCCGAAGCCGGCCCGTGGCTGCGCGCGGCCATCCCGCCTGGGCCGCAAGTGGCCCGATCAGCAGCAGCCGTTGATCTGTATTCGTTTCAATCCGACGGTCGCGCGCGTGTTTCGGAGACACAAAACCCAGCGAACGTCGGCACCTTCTCTCTCATGTGCCGCAAACCAGCACAGTTGAGTAGCACGGTGAGGAGGACGGTGCCGCCGCTAGGCTCGTCGTCGGCGCGCGCTCGCCCTAGGCAGAGCGCGCTGTCGTCGATCGGCCATGGGGCGGTGCAGGGTGGCGCTCCAGCTCGGCGGCAGCCGGTCCATGACCGGACCACAAAAGGAGATGGCGCGGCTCCGCCGTGTGGCCCTTGGCCGGCACGTGCGTTCCTATTGCACGCCGCCTTCCAGCGGCCGTGCGGCGTTGCCCTGTGGCGCCCGTTCGGCGAGGCCGGCGAACGTGGCTTCTCTCCCCACGCGCCGGCGAACCGGCGGCGCGACATCTGGTGCCACGCGTCGGCGGTCCTCTGCCCGCACCAAGGCGGCGGCGACGGCGGGATTGGGACCCGGGTAGGTGCCTCATCCACATCCGTCCATTTCATTAGGGTTAGGCTTAGGGTATGGAGCCCTAATCTGATTTGTTCGTTTCGATTTCTTTGGAATCAGTATTCTTTTAGGGTTCTATGGTTGTTCTTTGATCTGTTCTTCACACGCACCGCCTCTACAACGACCGCACGATGATTCTCTCCCCATACCCTATCTAGGGTTAGGGTTCTGTCCCGATCCATTCCGAATCGGTCGCCTTCTCCTAATTTCTTTCGATTTCTTTACCCAACTAGATCCACACACCAAAACCTGGCTCCGATGCCATTGTTAGTTCAAGGATCGATTCTATTGTAGATCAGTGGGTTCAATTGGGGATAAACAAAGTTGAACATCGTCGTGCACCATCATGGTGCACGGATCGGGGAGAGAGAGAGAAAGAGAGAGATCGAGTAGATAGATAGACCATAGGGCTCGATGTAGTCGAACGTCTTCTCATCACTCCTCTGCTAGGGAAGCGACGGTTGGCGAAGACGCAGTGTAGCGCCCACACCGGTGAGGCTTTCCGTCGCTGGCAGCGCCTCCCTGATCGGTTAGGGTTTCTATGAAGTTGGGATGGTAGCAGTGAACCTTATTATTAAAGCCAGTGGCCCCCACCTCTTCTTATAGGCACTGTGCGATGGGGATCGACCAGCCAAGCATTGGGCTAGGCACCCCCAATCACAGTGCAGGTAGAGGGACCAAGAAAGTGGTATAGATTATCCATACTGGAGTACAAAGACAGATTACCAGCAGGGCTGTGTTGCAACTCTTTTCTTCAACGACTCCGTGATTTACAACAACATCACCAACATCATCTACAGTAACATCACTACCGTGGTGCAGCTGGAAAAGAGTTACACCAAGCAGGGCTACTACAAATACATGGCCCTAGATCCGGATGGCACTGTCCGTGTATATGTCCACCCAAAGAACAACACGGACAGCAACTCCTGGTCCTGGGACATGGTCAGATTGTTCCCAGACGATGATAGATGCGAGAGGACAGGCATATGCGGACCAAACTCATACTGCACGACATCCCCCGATAAATATAGGCTCGTAAGCTGTTTGTGCCCAGAGAGCTTTATCCCCTACATCTGTGATGGGAAAGACCACATCCTGGAGCACTGAATCCACATACAAGAAGTATGCATTACCACCAGATTCATCTCAGCAGGAATGTAGCACCTCCTGCTTAAACAGCTGCTGGTGCGCAGCTGTACTGATCGATGGCAATAGTTGCATGGAAGTATGGAATCTTACAGACGGGAGGAAGTAAAGGAGCATTTCCATGAAGACACTGATCAAAGTACGGCAAAGCATGCCCGCCATCAGCCGTGTATCACTCATCAGCCGTGTATCCCTGACAACTAAATTGCTTTGCATAGCAGTTAGTATTTCGGCAACTGTATCCGTGGCATCTATCATGTATAACCTATGGCAATCCTACGTGACAGAAAAGAAGGCCAAAATGAGCATGTCAGGTCTCAGAAGCTTCACTTACAAGGAGATTAAACAAGCAACCGGTGGCTTTAAGGAGCTGTTGGGCAGAGGTGGCTTTGGTCATGTATTCAAAGGGGAGTTGAGCTATCTGGAGCCACCTTATGTTGCAGTGAAGAAGCTCATCAGATCAGACTTTGGGGAGAGGGATTTTCACAATGAGGTGCAATCTATGGGACAGATCCACCACAAGAACCTGGCCCGCTTGATTGGGTACTGCAAACAAGGCATGCATCGCATTCTGGTGTTTCAGTACATGCAAGGAGGCACCCTTGCCGAATTTATCTTGCGGCCAGAGAGACCATGCTGGAGCTGCATCGCTGAGGCCGCGATAGGCATCGCCAAAGGGTTGGAGTACCTGCACGAAGGGTGCAAGTCTCAGATAATCCACTGCGACATCAAGCCCGAGAACATATTGTTCGATGATACACATACACCGAAGATTACAGATTTTGGGATTGCCAGGCTCCTTGGAGGACCAAAAGACACAGCACATTATCACCACCAGTGGGATTGCTGGTACGAGACCTTATGCCACACCTGAATGGTTTGATGGTGGGGGCAAGGTGGACAGCAAGGTGGATGTGTACAGCTTTGGAGTCGTGCTGCTTGAGATGATATGCTGCAGGAAGGCAGCAGCTGGGGGACAGCCTAACGACCAGGGTGAGAGCACCACCATGAGACTATCCTGGGTAGAGAGCTTGGTCAGGAGTGGGAAGGCCGAGCTGTTGGTGGGAGGGGAAAGTGAGGCGCTAGCAGATATGGAGAGTGTGGAGAGGTTTGCGCGGGTTGCGATATGGTGCTTGCAGGAGGAACCGTCGGCCAGGCCGAGGATGCACAAGTGGTGCAGATGCTCGAAGGCACTGTGGACGTCGACACTCTGCCTGATCCTCCAAGGCCTCTGACCTTCTCTGCAATACTCCCCGCCGATGGCAACAGGAGCCTCCCTCACTCTGCAGTCGCACTTGAGATCGATTGATCCATCATCCATCATATGCTATTATGGTACATAATATAATGCATGAGTGGTCAACTTCTTATCCCACTCCCTGGTGTTTCTTTTGTTAAGAAACTTATAGCTCATTTAGGACAAGTTAATTACACCTACTTTGTATTTAAGTTATTAGCTTTACTAATATTTGTTTAAAAACAGAGGAAGTGATGTCTTTGATGTCACTTGTTGTGTTCAGGAAAAGATATGGCATTATGGAATGTATGTATATGTAATAATCGAGAGTAGCTGTTGTATTATTACAATACTTCTGCATGTTTGCTCATCAATCATGCTGTATTCTAATTATATTTTTCAATTCCTGTGTTGATGTTCTCATATGTACTAATATGCTTGTGCTCCTAGTTTATGAATGCTTATGTTACAAAGAAATAGATCCTATATAGTATATTACATAGAAGAACGACCTCAGGTGCAAGTTAGCTAGGGATCCTAAGTTGATTATTATTCGGAATTAATTAGTCAACCTAGGCCCTGTTCGGCTGTAGCAAACAGCCCCTGCTACTGCTTGCTGCCCTGTTCGTTCTACTGTTGTATCCCTCCGCCTGCTGGATGCCCATGGTGACGTGTGCACGGTGTAGGTTCATGGTTTTGTGAAAGTTTAAGCGGATAGTGCAGGAGATTGAGCTGTGACTGCTAAAACATGCCGTGTTTAGACCCTACTGTACTATAGACTCAGTATAGTTTCCTTTGCATCAGCAATGTGTTCCTCTTCTGTTTCAACTATGCATAGCGCAGCACCTTGGACTTGGATATGTCAGAAGATTGATTTCACCTCCTTAAGTGCACAACAGCAGCATCCAACTTTATTTGCAACTTCACAGTTTTATGCTTTGTTCATTGTATAGAGGCCGGATTAATGAAATCCATTATCTAAAATGCTTTGTTCATATACTTGAGACGGCCGCTCCAGTTACTAATCATCCATTGGATTTGACCTGCTATACTTGTCATGGTCCTCATGTTCAGTTTTCTGCCTGCAGGTCACCACACCAGCAATGTTGGGCGAAGCAAATGCTGCCGGCTGCAACTGCCAGCCCGAGAGTGAAGGCTAGCCTGGTTCTTGGAGCAGAATCGTCTCGTCTGCCATCAGTCCCGAGTCTGGACTCCTGTCAGAGCAGCTCGCTGCGGTGAAGGAGAAGAGCGTGGCGATCCACAAGGAGTACATGGCCAATGCATAATGCTCTGAACGACGTCTCCGAGGAGTCCGTAGAGGACGAGTCTGATGACGAGGGTGAAACTCTTGTCAGCAACCCACCAAAGAAATCTAAGAAGCACAAGTTACTGTCCTGAACTTCGTCAAGTTCATAGTAAGCGTATCTCTATAGCTTTGGTTTTCACACAGGAAGGCCACATTATCTATCTGCTTCAGGCATCTTGCTTGTGTAAAAAGACCGGATGGTAGTCAGTCGAATACTAGAGGAGGCGTAAGAACTTGCTGTCATTCTTGCAATTCTGCCAGCAGTTCAACTTCTCTTTGTTTCAGGAACGCAGTTCTACTTCACTCTGTTGTCTGTTCATATGTTTTGGTAGGGTCTCCTCTGCTCACTTGTTCATGCATGCCCGCGAAGTGCGAAGAGATGTGTGGCAACTGAATCACAAGAATATCCGTCTGTTGCAAGTTGCAACTTGAAATCTTTCAGTGCTCGCTGTTAGTTTTAACACCGTATTATTACTACCTAAAACAATGCTTGGAAGGCTAAACTCTTGTCAGAAGTCAGCGTCCTGATTTGATCACATTTGTCAACCGCAAGGATATCATTTCCTACGTTTAAGCACAAGAGAATGAAGGCTCCTGCGATATGGCATCCAGACAGAGTACATGTCTACTTCAGAACCGCAGTACGTTTGCATCAGAGAGCATTTCTAAACACCATTGAAACCTGATTTAGTGGCAATAGTGAGCTAGCAAAGCAGTGAGACAATAAAAAGCTACGCACGGCACAAAGGAGCTGCTGACAAACACTAGTCTGGTATCTGACTGTAATCCAAGAAGCACCATGTTGGGAGTAAGAAATTTTAACCCACTCTCAGTAGATCGTGCAAATTATTTGCCCTGTACATTTTACATCATGGAAACTAATCAAAGTAAGTCATAACAGCGCAAAACTTGAGAATTGAGATTACCCAGCATCACACTACTTAGTGCCTTAAAAACTACTACATCCCTGGTCCTTCGCTGCCATCATGACCAAATAAATAGGAACCTAAATAAATGTAATACATACAGAGCTAAACCCGGTTTCTAGGTCTTGAAAGAAATCTCCAAGAGCTCTCATGTTTTGTTCAACATCCTCAGTCTTGGTTTCATCTCTCACTAGAAATGTTGAAAGTCCATGGGCGGCTTCTTCAGTTAACCCCCAAAATCCATCAATGACAACCTTACTGTACTGATAAAATAGACCTCAAACCAGACGTTGCTATGTGCTAAAAAATCACTGCATGTACTGTGTGTTGACACCACATTCTTTAGACAACACCATCACCATTTTGGAAATCACTTGATGTGACTTTCCGTAATTCATCAAGCACCTCTGAAAGATCATCTGGTGGGGGGCATGAGAATTCAAGGATCTTTCCAGAATGTGGATGCTTGAATCAGGGGGAGAAAATGGTAATCACATTCCAAACTTTGAAAAACACAAGATATGTACTGTATAATACCTACCCAAGCAATGCAGCATGAAGACATGGCCTGTCTACTTTAGATATCAGATTTGAAAGATCGCTATGATATTTCGAAGGAGTCCTTGGTCTCAAAAGCGATAACGCCATGCTTTTGGTACCTCCATAAGTTTCATCACCAAGAAGAGGGATCCCTATATACTTTGCATGCGCCCGGATCTGATAATCACCAAGTTCAAGATCAGTACAGAAGAAGTCATATTTAAGAGAGTTTCCCAAGCTTCATAACAGAAATGTGTTGAGATCAAAATTTAACTATCACAATGTTTCTTAGTGCTACTCTTGAACAAGAGATGTAATCCAAATAACATAACATTAGTAAAGAGCTTAGGATCACAAAAGTTTTTTTCCTTTTAGAAAAACATTAGCGGTAATGGTTCTCTTCTAAAAAAAATAAATTATCATGGGATATGACTACCTGATGAGTGCGTCCTGTCTCTAATCTAGTGCGGATCCACCACCAGCAAAGACCTCTCTTACTTCGTACCTGCATGATTTTTTTTTCAAATAAGTTCTCTAAATGAGCCCAATTACATATGAAACCATGAAGCTGTTAAATCATGTTGAAGTTTGGAAAACACTTAGTTTCACAAGTTCCTTTTTTGAATCAAGATTTTTTTATATGTTTTTCTTTTGTTACTTTTCGCGTGGCCGTGACAACCCAATAGTGTAAATATAAACTCGATTTCATGACTGGATTAACTAATTGGACATCATTACGGCCTTTGACTATTTTGACAAGGGCCCTTCTAGGTCCTCATTCTTACCTGCTTACATGGGTGGTAACAATTAAGATGTTGAAACAGAATGATTGCAGTAATTAAGCATATCTGAACAAGGCAAATATTTATAAAAAAACATAGCCTTTTGTCCCAAGCAAGTTGGGGTAGGCTAGAGATGAAACCCAAAAGAGGCATGAAAACAAAGAACACATAAATGGTACAAGAAAAAGATTACGGTTCAGGCACGTTAATTGCTAGTCTCCAAGCGCTCCTATCCATAGCTAAATCCTTAGGGATATTCCACTCCTTAAGGTCTCTCTTAACCGACTCGTCCCAAGTCAGTTTAGGTCGACCTCTACCTCTCTTTACATTATCGACCCGCTTTAGAACTCCATTACGCACCGGTGCCTCAGGAGGCCTCCGTTGGACATGGCCAAACCATCTCAACCGGTGTTGAATCAATTTTTCCTCAATTGGTGCCACCCCAACCCTATCCCAAATATCGTCGTTCCGGACTCTATCCCTCCTTGTGTGCCCACAACACCATCGTAATATACGCATCTCTGCTACACTCAATTGCTGGATATGTCGCCTTTTTGTAGGCCAACATTCAGCACCGTATAACATCGCCGGACGAATTGTTGTCCTATAAAACTTACCTTTTAACTTCTGAGGCACCCTTCTGTCACAGAGGACGCCTGAAGCTTGACGCCATTTCAACCAACCGGCTGAAATTCTATGCCTAACATCTTCATCAATGTCACCATCCTTTTGTAGCATCGATCCTAAATACCGAAAAGTATCCTTCTTGGCCACCACTTGCCCATCGAGGCTAACGTCTCCCTCCTCATTCCTAGTCGCGCTGAAATCGCACCTCATGTACTCGGTCTTGGTCCTACTAAGTCTAAACCCTTTCGACTCTAACGTGTGCCTCCATAGTTCTAACTTCCTATTAACCCCTGCCCTAGTCTCATCCACTAGCACCACATCATCAGCAAAGAGCATACATCAAGGGATATCACCTTGTATGTCCCTTGTGACCTCATCCATCACCAAAGCAAATAAATAAGGGCTCAATGCCGACCCTTGATGTAGTCCTATTTTAATTGGAAAGTCACTGGTGTCTCCATCACATGTTCGGACACACGTCACCACATCCCTGTACAAGGCAAATATTTATACACTACATAATTAACATCGTTATACTAGACCTAGGATAGATTTAAGTTAAAGTGAAATAACATTGATGAAGCAACATCATATAAGAAACCAAAAGAAAGGGGACAAGTGGCAAAGCATGGATCACCTAATAGCAGCATGCCGTGCATATCTGTGGCCTGATCCAGCCATAGCAATCATACGAATCCTATTGTTAGGATCACATGCAATAGATGCCTCAATCCTGCCAGAATATGGATTAGGCATGCCACATGTAAGACTGATGTATACTCTACGAATTGTATGCAGCTTGAACTGTTCTGCTAATTGAGCATGAGAATGCTCATCCTGTCCCAAAAAAGAAAGAAAAAGAAAAAGGGGAGAGCTCAGCGTAAGTATGTGCAAATTTCATAAAACGTTTTGAAGTGCCAAGTTTATTTAAAAATATATATTTTGGTGTCACAACTCATAATTCAATACCTTAGCAACAACAAGAAGTCCGCTTGTCCCCTTATCCAGCCTGTGCACAATGCCAGGACACACAAGAGCATTCCGGACTTCTGAACTTGCGTCTTCAGCAGCAAATTGATCCACATTAAATACATCAATGTCGTCATCTGAAGAATCCGGGCATTCATCACAAGTTGAACTGCGTGCTAAGCAAGTAAATGTGGAGATCTTGCAGTGGCGAAGTATAGCATTGACTAATGTGCCATTGGCATTTCCTGGCGCCGGATGAACAACCATATGAGCCGGCTTGTTGACAACAAGAACATGGTCATCCTCATAAACAATGTCTAGCGGGATGTCCTCCGCCTCTGCCTTCAGCGGCTGAAGCTCCGACACCGTGCAGCTGACCAGGTCCCCTCCCTTCACAGTATGTGAAACCTACAATGCACGAAGTGAAGCAGAGCAGAGCATCATAAGACTCGATTTAGGCACAGAGCAAGTATAACCAAACCAAGAAACTACAACTACCAACATGAACTATCCATTATGTACAAGTGTTACTAAACGTTAATACAATTGACAGTTGGCACTGCATGACCTCATTTGCCTCGTGAATTAATCGGCATTCTCTCCAAAGTCAGAGTTGCAGTTTAAGCTACAAATTAACTACGATATTGTATAAGTAGTACTATTTTCACGGTTCTGCTAGCACAAGTATCAAACTTTGCAGGAAGTAAAAGCTTCGAGAGGTAGAGGATAACATAACAGTGGCACCTTGGAGACCGGGCGGCCATTGACGGCGACAAGCCCCGCGCGGATGCTGGCCTGCACGCGCGCGCGGCTGACGCCCCCGCCGCCGAGACGCGCCGATATCCAGGCGTCTATCCGCGAGCGCCCCTCGCCTACGGGCACGGCCTCCTCCAGGCGCGTCCCGCCGTGGCCTCCCCCTCCGGCTCTCCGCCGGCTCCGCCACCTCCGCGCTCGCGTTGGAGGAGACGCATCTCGCGTAGAAAGCTCTAGGGATTCTGCTGCTACGGATCTTCTGGCCGCGTATGAGGGCCGAGAGGGTGGCGGCAACCGCCGCCGGCGGTGGCGCCGTAGCAGCTGCCATTGGGCTGCCGGCGGGGTGGTCCGGTGGAGAGACGAGCACCGAGGGAGAGGATAGCGTGTGGGTAGATGGGCCTATTGTTTGGGCTGACGTTGTCCAAAAATGGGCCGATCGTTCCAATTAATTTCTGCAGCGTCTGGGCCCGACTTATTTTATTATATATCCATAAAGACGCTTAAGCAATTCTAAAAAAAAAAGACGCAAGCCAATCGTAAGGCCTTTTGTTTGGCTTCTCGGCTTGCGAAATGCAAATGGTGTGTCTAGCTCACGGTAGAACCTGCCTGCTTGGGTTAAGTCCTCAATGTAATATGTTTATGTCTAAGTCCTCGATGTAGCATGTTTATGTAACTTAAACCTAAGTGGACAAGTTCTATTGTAGAGCATCCAACCAATTAATCTAAGCATTTTAAAAAAATCAAATCCATAAATTTTTTTTCTCATTTTCATAGTTTTTCAAGAAGCCTAAATCATGCCAAAGACAAGCAAAGACAGCCTAGGTGAAAATCAAATCCATAGACATGTTTTTTTCTCCTAATTTTCACCGTTTCTCAAGAAGCCTAAGCCATACTTAAGAGAATGTAAGCCAACCTAGGTGGACAAAGCCATGCTAAAGATAAAGCTAAGGCAACCAAGGTGAAAATCAAATCCATAAAAAACATGTTTTTTCTTTTAATTTTCACCGTTTTTCGACAAGCCTAAGTTATACTAAAGAGAATGTAAGCCAACCTAGGAGTATAGGTTTCACCACAGAGAACTCAACCAATTGATCTAAACATCTAAAAAACTAAATCCATACAAACATGTTTTTTCTGACTTTCACTGCTCTTTTTGCGAAGCCTAAGCCATGCTGAAGAGAATCTAAGCCAACCAACTCAAGCTATATCAACTTAAACGTTCCACCACAAAAATTCCAACCACTTTAATCTAAACATTTTTAAAAAACCATAAAAAATGTTTTTTCCGACTCCACCAAATCTATAGCCAACCAAAGCAAGCCTTTCCACTAGCTGGTATATCGGAATGTGAGTGCAACTGAAACACTAGAACCACATGCTTCAAACTCGTTGGTATTATTATAAATACAGTTTTACACAATGGTTCATCCATGAAAAAAATGAAGAAAGAACAATATGCAATTTTGTGGTTTACAATGAAAATCACTTTCACTCCACAGTCAGGAGTAAAATGTAAGTACATTTTTTTTCTTTTGTTATACCAATATGTGCCTCCGGTTTACGGATCCCTCCGTCCCTAAAATTATGTGATCCTGTGATTCAAATGTTGTCTCCGAAAACATGTAAAACTGGGTTCGATCTTAAAAAATCAACGCATAAGTACACAAAACTACTCCGACTGTACTTGTCCATCCATGGCCCGTCCGCCCTCACTGCCTTCACACGTGGCCGCACCCGTTGAATAGAAAAAAGAAACGATATCGAGAAATCACGAGAAGCCTAGAAGCTGAACCGGTCTGCGATGCATACGGAAGGCGATGTCACATCAAATCAGTGAGGGGCAATTTCGTAATTTTACATCTCCACTAATTTGGCCTCGGGAACCGAGATTCACATCTTTTACGGGACGGAGGTGTAAGAGTTTAAACCTACTAAGTACTACTTTGTTGCATATTAACTGTCGTTAGAAATTTTTGCTGCTCTCACGTTCACGTTTCCCGACTCGACACTTAAAATGGAACGGATGTGGTAAGCTGTAAGCCACCGGGCCCACAGCTTCTGCTAAGTACGGTTAACTCCTCTATAAAATTTGTAAATATGTATTTTGATAATGTAATTCACGTAACACTACTAGATTTAAGTTATTATTTATGCTTATGATTCATGAATCCGATACAGTAAAGATCAGCTATTTTCGTCACGCTTTGCAACATCGTCCATGGGATACAGGCCAACGTCATTTTGATATTGTTGTTCCCTACCCATTCGCCGCGTGCGGCTGCACTACACGTGTGGTTCCTCGAGAGATCTCCTGCAGTGCAATTCACATGTGTGTCGGCAGCGGCCGAGACAAGTGCCATTTTAAATTTAAATTAACTAAAATTGAAAAAATGTACTGCTGGCTTTTCCTGAAGAAAAGAAAATCGTACTTGTGTTGGTCCATGCCTTTTCAACGCACGCGAGGATATATTTGCTAAATTTCATGTTTGAATGAACTTAATTTCCTCTGTACGTAAATACGTACATAAGTATACTGACATGGCGCCAACTAGGAAATGGAAATGGAATGGCATGTATGGTGATGATGGCGAGGCATTCAATGAATTCAGTCGTGATGATGGTTTTAGGATCGGAGTCATCCAATCTCTGAAAGGGCCGAATCAATGCAGTGGGCCCTCCGGCGTCACGACCGCGGCCCATCACCATTAAACTCGCTGCCGCGCGGTTGTACTTGGGAAAGCTTGGATTTGGCACTGCGGCCTGGCCCACCAGCCCCTTTCTCCAAAAAAAAAAAAAAGGAAAACAATTTCAATTGAACACGTCACACTCTTCCATTTCTTACCCCCTTTCTTGCTTCAGTGTTGTTTCGAGGAAAACAGAAAAGGGGAAAACAGCTTCTAGCTAAACTCGCAAAAAATTTATTTTTCACTGCCGTGCTCGAGCCAATTGAAAATTGTCACTAACAACCACATACCATTTCCCCCTTTTTTTGGAGATAAAAATAATTTGAGATGGATTTCAAATCCGTAAAAAAGGGGAGGAAACGAATAATATCTAAGGTGGGGTGGCCGAGGATTAATTGCACATGATATTTCCATCGATCTTTTTTATTGAAGGAGCAATAGCATGCAGCACGTGAGTGCCATGTATATACGAGTATACGTGACCTGCTCACGCGTCACTCGTACACGCGACGTTCTTTATTTTGGCTCACGGGTGGATAGATGATGGGCTGTTTCCTTCTCTCATTGACCCAAACGAAAGGGAAACATTAACAATTTATTTATATTTCATAATAAAGCCAAGTAGGGTTATCAAAGGACAGACACGTGTTAGGTGATTTAATTACATCCCTTTCAAGTGCCTAAAAGAATAGATGTTTATGTTTATCTACATAAAGTTGCTTTGGACGGCCTCTTGAAGGTAGTAGTATATATATGTCAGTATCATTAACCATGCATATAGTCTTATCAACTTGTGCGGTTTGTTTTGAAATTACTTTTCCTCAGTCTTATCAAAGGATACTTCTTTATTTGTTCGTTTCAGAAACCAACAACATTTGAAATGGGTTTTCAAAAAATGGAATTGTTTGATTATTCCTTCCATTAGAATCGGAACTTGGGCAAAGAAACGGTAGAGGCCTAGATAACGACGCAGCCCGAATAACAGCAGAGACTCAAGTTCAAACTCGCATCTACACACTTAATTCGCACTAATCACACCTCTTGTGAGCACTTTGGTGGCTTGGAGCTTCTCTCA
Organism: Bothriochloa decipiens; assembly: GCA_023333625.1. Classification (NCBI taxonomy): domain Eukaryota; kingdom Viridiplantae; phylum Streptophyta; class Magnoliopsida; order Poales; family Poaceae; genus Bothriochloa; species Bothriochloa decipiens. The sequence continues at coordinate 3,091,836 of CM041638.1, read as the reverse complement.
AGTGGCTAACTATTGCCTCGAGTCCTTAAGACTACCTGCACTGGAGACGCTATCCCGGCCTGCAGGGAACTTTAGCGTCCAAACGGCCTGCAGCGGGGGACGGTATACGAGACGCAACGGCCCATCGAGCGGTATATTTCGCGGCGTGCAGTAGGAACGGTATCCCCTCGCTGGCCCACCTCCTTTCGCATCTTGCAACGGGCCCTGCCCAAAAATCCCCCGAAGCTGCCCTGCGTCGCGCCCCTTCCCCTACCCCGCCCCGCACCGGCGTCGCGCCCGTCCGCCGTCGGACCCCGGCCTGTGCGCTGGCCGCTGGAAGACGCTTCCTCGGGCCGGATCTGGCGGCCAACCTCATGGATTTCGTCCCCGCGCCGGAGTGAGTTCGGTAGGGCGGTGCCGCCAGTCTGGCCGGCCGGAACCGCCGGGTGTCACGGGCCGTCGCGGCTGGCGAGCGGGAGGCGGAAGGCGCCTGCTGGGGGCCGAATCTGTCCCCGGCCGGCAGCCCGAAGCTTGAAGTTCCCGGTGGCCGGCGTGGAGGAAGGCCGCCGCGACCCCATCTTCTCCGACCCCGGCAGACCCACACCACCCCTTCCCTCGCGTCACGAGCTCCGCCCGGACCTACCACGGCCGGCACCCTACCCGTCCGGTCCGACCTCGGCGGCGAAGACACGCCGACAGCAGTGTAGAGGCCGCCTCCGGTGGCGCTGGAGCAGGGGGCCAATCCTGGACAACACAACTGCCCCCCCTGTATCGGGGGCTCTCGGGGTTGTGGCTCACGAGGAGGCCCGGCCGAGAAGGCTTCTGGGCAAGCGGCGGCGGGGAAGTTCACCGGTCCAGGCAGCGACATCTGAGGAGAGCTCCACCGCGCGCTCCAGCCGGCGTCCTTCCCCATTCAGGTCAGTGCACTTCGCCACCCCAGCAAGTTTTAAGCTCCATTGGAATAACTATGTTCCTGCATTGGGCTTGTGGTTCCTCCTGTCCAGTATCCCAAGGATTTTTTTTAGGGACTGTGTTGTTCCATTGAAGAAAAAATGTATACACGATGATATGTTTGTGTAATTATTTATTTCCTAATCCATTCTATTGAATTCTCGTTCATATGTTTGTGTAATGGTGAAATCTTATATAAAAAAAACAGAAGATTTGTACTGATTGGTGGGTTTCTTTTCATCCAATTGTTTGTCAACAGTCTACATGGACAGCCTAAACATACAGTTCCCATGAGCTGTACTAATTTTTGCATCATTCCTTCATGTTTCCATTGGCTGAAGTTACACAGACATTTAATAATACAATGGAAGTGGTAACTGGTAATTCTGTACTTTAGTTATAACTGCTGCCTGATTTTATTTTATATGTGCATGAGACTAGATCATCCAGGGGCACTAATGTATTACAAAAACAAAATGCTTCACACCATCTTTACTGAAAATAAGCCTATTGTACTATAGTAAATGAAAAGTGGAAGCGGACGACCACCATGGTTTGAGTTAATTCTATTTCACTCTAACTCTTTTCTTATTGCATACAGCCTCATGTATAGTGTGTAGTTGTTGTCATATGGTGAAATGCACCCTTCGCTCTTATTTTTGAACTAATGAGGTTGTCCTAAACGTCTTATATTTAAAAATGGAGGGAGTATCTATCTTTCAAATTCAAAACATATAAGCTGACTGAATATATTATGTAGTTTTCAACAGGAAGCTATGGATGTAAATAAAAGTTAACAGTAAACTTATTGTTTTATCCCTCGAAAGACAAGGTATGTGCTATAACTAATTACCGTGCATCTTATTTCAGGATGGACCCTAGCCATTCCAATGTTGCTGAAGGATCACAGGGCCAATTTCTTGATGCCAACATGAATGCATACCAGCCTAGGCAGTCCAATGTTGGTGAAGGATCACAGGGGCAATTTCCTGTTCCCAACACTGGTGCATACCAGCCTGCTTAGAATCCGTACATGTATGCATACCAGCCTCCTCCAGGCTGGAACCCCCAAGGATTCCAACCCCGTGGACCCAATGTTGTAATGATGAATCCAAGTGGCTATGCTCCAGCTGGTTTCAAGCAGGCTCAACCAACAGAACAATATGTGCACCACTGAGGCAGATTTGGAGGAAGTGGCAGCTCCCACACGACAAACAAGGACCAAAAAATCAGGCACTAGGACAAAGTTGAGTAACTTCAATCCAGATGAAGATAAGAACCTTGTCAAGTCATGGCTTGAAATAAGCTGTGGTCCAATTACAAATACTGGACAAAAAAGAGATCATTTGTGGCATAGGATCACGAAACGGTATAATTACAAGAGAGGATCCAACCCAGAAAGGAGTTTCAGGTCCCTACAGAGCCATTGGGACAAAATCAGGGCTGAAGTTACCCTGTTTGCATCCTACTATGCATATAGCATTCGAGAGAATCCAAGCAGGATGTCGGATGCCGATAAGGTATGCATTATTTGCACGCTTAGTTTACATTCAGTTTGTATGTATCAGTCTATGCTAACACATTTATTTCTGTGGCAGACCACTCATGCAGTAGGTAACTTTGCTGCTGTCCTGAAACGCAAGTTTGCTTACCTACATTGTTGGAAGCTTATAAAGGATGAGCCCAAATGGCAAGATGTCAGTGCAACAGCTGCCCGAGGTGAAGGATTCGGGGGACAAAGTTCCGCAGTGGCTGACACCGTGGAACCTGGAGATGGCCAGTCTAGCCCTGTTCGATCTGGAGCCCAAACAAGGAGGCCTGTGGGCAGGGATTCAGCCAAAGCTGCAAAGAAGAAAGCAAATTCCGATGCCGGTTCATCGTCATCTGCAGAGTACGCATCAAAATTGCAAGATCTTTCATTGCAAAGAAATAGTATCATGCAAGAGGAAGCTTTGCGTCGAAGTGAACGTTTCCAGCACCTTCAATCCATCGATGAAAGGCGCTTGGAGGAAATGCAAAGAAACAATGAAGCATTGATACAGATTGAGCAGTCGAAGCTTCAGTTCATGAGTGAGTAGCATGAGCTTGAAAAGCGTAGGCACGAGGAAGAAAAGCTCAAAGAGGAGAAGAAAGAAGATGAAAGGATCCTCAGCATTAATCTAGATGCATGCACCACACCAGCATTGCGTCGATACTACCAGATTTGTCAGCAAGAAATATTAGACAAGCAAGCGGCAAGGCGCCCAAGGAACGAAGGGCCCTGAAGAACATTGATTGGAGAGGCGTACTTATTTATTCGTTGTGAGGCGTACTTATTATTCGTTGGAGAGGCGTACTTATTTATTTGACATTGAGACTATTCGGCTTGTGTAATTTAGTTGACATTGAGACCATTCGGCTTGTGTAATTTAGTTGACATTGAGACCATTCGGCTTGTGTAATTTATTTGACATTGAGACCATTCGGCTTGTGTACTTTATTTGACATTGAGACCATTCAGCTTGTGTAATTTATTTGACATTGAGACCATGTCTATAGTTTATATATCATGTATTCTGTGACCCCTAGATGATGCAATTTATGGGAACATGTTGTCGAATTTTTGTTTGAGCAAGTGCAACGTGGATCACATTTTCAGACTATATCAATCGGTTGTGGCCAGTTTCTGTTTGCATCTATTTCAGTGGCTAAGTGATGCCAATAGACTCAGTGGCTATTTCTGTTTGCATCTATTTCAACGGTGAAAAGATGGTCTATTATCCCATCTTGTTTAACTAACTGGATCCATATTTGCTAATTCTGTTGGATCGATGTGCTATTAGAATCAATATTCAAACATGGTCAATATCCAAATAGTTGTGGAATGGAAACATGCATCAAAGGGAGGGCATTCAACACATCAGAAAACATTGCAGTCAATGGAACCTTCAGCTAAACCATTCCAAAGTACAGAGTTCTTCACTACACTTAGCAGTAACATCCCAGAATCATAGCAGCTAAATATTACATATCAGGTAACCAAACATAGCAGCTAAGTATTACATATCTCATTACATAGCAGATAAAATGATAACAATCCATGGCACGACAGTGGAAACTCCTCATCCTCATCGCTACTTGCCTTCTTCAGGTTCTTTCTCTCCCTGCAAGGTCCTCCTCACCCTGCAAGGTTTCACAAACACAAATTTCATTGAAGGAACAATTTCAAAGAAACATTGATATTTCCTATAACATCACAGTAACGGCAAGGACATAATCAAGCTTGTTCTGACCCTCAAGTAAGTGCACAACATAAAAGCAAAACAAACTAGAAGGGACAAGCAGACCTTGCACTCGCTTGTAGAGTCTCTACTGCTGCTGAGATCCCCGCCTTATCCAGTGGTGCTCGATGAGATCACGTTGTAGCTGACGGTGTGTGTTTTGGTCAAGAAGCCTATGGTGTGCAGCAACAAAAGCCTCACGGTCGGGATTACGTTGTATGGAACTGCTAAATCTCCGATATGAAGAAAATTAGTATCACCTGCAATGTGTTGTTCATCCTCCACAATCATGTTATGCAAAATAATGCAAGTGATCATGATATCGTTGAGCTGCGCACGGTCCCAACCATACGCGGGTCCTTGGATCACCGCAAACCGAGATTGCAGGACACCAAAAGCATGCTCAATATCCTTGCGTGCACTTTCCTGTTGGGTGGCAAAGTGCTGGGTCTTCATCTCCATGGGGTGACGAATAGTCTTAGCAAAGCCTGCCCAATCAGGGTAACTCCCATCAGCAAGGAAGTACCCCATGTCATACGTCCTTCCATTAACTTCAAACGAGACGGGTGATGAACGACCCCTTAGGTAATCCGAGAATACTGGGGATCTATGAAGGACGTTAATGTCATTGTTACTACCAGGCATGCCAAAGTAAGCATGCCAAATCCATAGATTATGTGACGCAACCGCCTCTAAGATCATTGTTGGATGCTTCTCCCTGCCCGTGAACTAACCCCTCCAAGCTGCTGGGCAGTTTTTTCACTCCCAGTGCATGTAGTCAATGCTACCCAGCATCCCCGGGAACCCACGTTCCTCACCCTCTTGAAGAAGCCTAGCTATATCGGCAGCATTGGGTGCCCTTAGGTAACGTGGGTAGAAAACCTCGATGATAGCCTGACAGAAATGTTGTAAAGATTCTCGAGCAGTTGACTCACCAATACGCACATACTCGTCTACGGCATCTGCAGGGATACCGTAAGTGAGAATGCGTATAGCAGCGATGCACTTCTGCAGAGCTGATAGTCCTTTCTTTCCACAGGCATCAGGCCTCCTTTGGAAGTAGTAATCATGATTTTTAACCGCTTCTTTAATGCGCTTGAATAAATGGCGCTGCATCCGGAACCTGCAATAATAGTTAAGGTATGAGCAACCATACGACATTGAGTGATCCATATTGCCAATGTACTGAACATTACCTTCGACAGAACTGTTTGTCATTGTATACAAGATTTGCACCAAAGTAGTTGGCTTTGATCCTCCTGTGACCGGAACGAAGGTCTCTCTGTCGAATGACCTTTGCTGGCGCATCAGATCGACGACGCCTGCTAGGACTGCTAGAACTCTCAGATTCAGCTAGCAATGCGTGTAACGCGAGCTCCACTTCATCATCATCAGTCAAGAAAAAGGTGTCATCATCTTCCTCCTCCATCATCCATTGTCTCAGAGAGGAGTAGGCATCCATGGTGTTGTTGAAAGAAAAGGGAAGCAGCTCTCCCCTTCAGTTAAGAAATGAAGCAAAGCAATTAGAGTTAGTTTAGTGTACAAATAGCACTACAGATGAGCGCAAACAGCCAACGACAGACTATGAAACTGAAGCATGCACTTGAAAAGCTTTTAAAGCAAGGGCATCTGCCTACTTATCTCAATCTGAACAAGTATGTATTAAGTCGAGACAAAGGATGGACTGACTGGAAAAGACCTAGGCTAGACCTCTGACTGATGAAACTCCCATTTCAACTCTTACCACTGATGAATTTCTAGAGTGGGAGAAGCAAACAACGTAGGTTCGGAGTTCTTACTTCAATCTGAATACTGAATAAATGCTTCATGCTTAACTCCTGGTTCGTGCTAAGCTAAGCTTGCACATCAGTTCGAAACACAGCTCCTAACTATTCTAGGCTCAGGCATAATATTTTCAATCAGAGTGCTTTTGCAAGATGTAACGTCCCGCCTCCTCAAGGCCGGGCCCGCTTACATCCGGCCGCTTATCTAGGACATAGACTGCCCTCACAGACCAACACTAGTCTTTTCTACGCACTTTGTCCTCACTCGTGCGTACCCAGGAAGACTTCCCAGTCGGTCACCCATCCCTAAATTTCTTCAGGCCAAGCACGCTTAACCTCAGAGTTCTTTAGTGATAAGCCTCCGAAAAAGAAGTTATAACTTGTTGGTACGAGTATCCTATTAATCCTATTAAGCCCTGGACCGGGGTGTTACATACTCACCCCCTTAGGAGACCGACGTCCTCGTCGGTCAACCCCAGGCCAGGAACGTTCCCTCTTGGCCACGTCCGTGTGTCCAGTGCCAGCGCATGTGTCATGCTGTGTGACCACTCCGGATCCACACCAGCCATGCACACTATGCCTGCGCACACTATGCCTGCGCAACTGACACACGCACCCGTGAAACCACAAGGGTCAGCTCGGATACCATTTGTAACGTCCCGCCTCCTCGAGGCCGGGCTCGCTTACATCCGGCCGCTTATCTAGGTCATAGACTGCCCTCACAGACCAACACTAGTCTTTTCTGCGCACTTTGTCCTCACTCGTGCGCACCCAGGAAGACTTCCCAATCGGTCACCCATCCCTAAATTTCTTCAGGCCAAGCACGCCACGCTTAACCTCGGAGTTCTTTAGTGATGAGCTTTCGGAAAAGAAGTTACAACTTGTTGGTACGAGTATCCTATTAATCCTATTAAAAGCCCTGGACCAGGGTGTTACATACTCACCCCCTTAGGAGACCGACGTCCTCGTCGGTCAACCCCAGGCCTAGAACGTTCCCTCTTGGCCACGTCTGTATGTCCAGTGCAGCGCATGTGTCATGCTGTGTGACCACTCCGAATCCACACCAGCCATGCACACTATGCTTGCGCAACTGACACACGCGCCCGTGAAACCACAAGGGTCGGCTCTGATACCATTTGTAATGTCCCGCCTCCTCGCTTACATCCGGCCGCTTATCTAGGACATAGACTGCCCTCACAGACCAACACTAGTCTTTTCTGCGTACTTTATCCTCACTCGTGCGCACCCAGGAAGACTTCCCAGTCGGTCAGCCATCCCTAAATTTCTCCAGGCCAAGCACGCTTAACCTCGGAGTCCTTTAGTGATGAGCTTCCAAAAAAGAAGTTGCAACTTGTTAGTACGAGTATCCTATTAATCCTATTAAGCCCTGGACCGGGGTGTTACACAAGAGCAGTTGACAAGGAACTAATCTAGGCTAAGCTCAGTGACTCCTTCTTTCAGAGAGGATCACTTGCCTTTTGAAAATCTTCTAGTTCGCATCTAGGCAATGCTTTATCAACTTAGAGTTCGGCATCAAGCAATGCTTTCTTTTTTCCACTGATACAGACATTTCAACTTAGCATATGGGAGGGTGACTAACTGGGTATGGAAGGCGCAGGACACGACGGAGCTGCTCGGGGCAGGACGGGGCCGCGCCGGCGCTGCTCGGATGGAACGGCACCGCGCCGCCGTTGGTGGAGGAGGTGCAGGGTCGCGGCGCGCGGGTGGGCAAGGGCCCGGCCGCGCCACCGCTGCTAGAACCAAGGGATGGAGGCCACCAGCCCGCTGCTCGGGTAGGGCGCGCCGCCTCACCGGCGCCTCCGCGCGCGGGCTGCTCGCCTTTCCTTTTGACGGCTTGGCTTCCTATCGCTCCTATGTAGTGGTCGGCCTTAAAAGGAGTCTTCCTACCATCATGCATGCCTATGTTATAGTGCGTTAAGCTTCGCCAGAAGCAAGCAAGATGATGAAGCGAAGCTTCGGGCGCCGGCGTGCGCCCTCGCTCGGCCGGAGGAGGTGAAGGCGGAGGTGGTGCGGCGGGAGCAGCCAAGCAGGTGGAGGCGGAGCGGGTGGGAGATGGAAGAGAGAGAGGAAAGAAAGGTAGGGAAGGAAAATAAGTATGACGTGTGGACCCCACCAGGTGGTAGTTGGTATAGAGGTTGGGTTAGAGTTTGGATGGTTGCAGAAGAATTAGGTATAGAGGTAAAAATCTTGATGACTAGGATGTATAGAGGTTGGATATAGAGGTTTATAAGTACGGATAGTCTAAGAAACTGTAGCAACGCTAAATGAACCAAGATATGGGGGCATAAACTGGTTTAACCACCAAGACTAGACTTCGCAACTTGACTGACACGGATGGCATTCATTGAATGATCTGATGCTCAATGTGTGTATACAAGCCACTTTAACATATTTGTCGGAGCCATTGCTCAGTGTTCCAGCACACTCCTCTGCAGTGCCGAAGCTAGAACAACTTTGAGAGGAGTGCCTTTCTCTTATAGGAGTGCAAATTAATCTCCAAACCATGGTGACAATCTGTTGCTACTAGTGTTTATTCAAATTTTTGTGGGTGCCTGGGCACCCACCAGCTACAACGTAGCTCGCCCATGCTCCTCCGTTCCAAAAAGAATCACGCTATGGAATACGTGCCGGTCAGACTTTCTTAACTTTAACTAGATTTATAGAAAATACGTACAATATTTCTATCTTCAAATAAATTTATTAAAATAACTAGACTTTAAGATCTTTTCAATGATATTAATTACTTAGCATAAATATTTATATATTTTAATATATAATTATCGGCATTTTAAAAATATTGACTTTTGGGAAGCGAGAATGACATTTATTTTGGGACGGAGGGAGTTTCTGGTCTTCGTTTCTCCACCAAATGTGTTTTTTCACTTAAAAACTTGTCGTTATAGTCAAACATTTTTGCATACTCTAGTCGATATAGTGATTATCCCCAATTCTACTTAGTGTAATTTACTCAATTTAGTGATTATCAACAAGTCTAGTTTGTGTAATTTACTCAATTTAGTGATTGTCACCAAGTTGGGTTTGTGTAATTTCCTGACTTCACTTTACATTGCTCTCGGTTTGTTATATTCCGGATGTTTTCCTTTTGGTACCATTGGATCATTTAGTATTTGAATTTTTTGTTCTTCATTTTTTGAATTTTTTGTTCTTCATTTTTTTGCTACTACGCAGTACTCTGATGCCTTCTTTCATTCCCTGACTAGACCTTGTAGTTCATGATTTTTCCATCGTACAAAAATTTTCTAAAATGGATTTACCCAAGCTTTTAGGGACGCTCTTACATTGAAATTATGCCAATTGATGCGGTAGGGTACGTGCAGGACAATTACAATCGATCAAACACACAAAACTATTTTGCTAAATATATTTCAATTATAATATATAATTTTTTAATATCATGATGCGCGCTAGTCATGCTAGCAATCCCGTATACTCTATATATAAACCTCATAATAAACACAAACATAAATCCTTAGCTAGAGGACCTACGATGCACGGACGAAGGACAGGTCACCTCACGCCTCTACACGGGGCGCCTATACTTGCGCACAGCTAAGCTATTTGCAATAGTTTCATACACAAATTCCCTTTTGCATTCCTACTTTTCCTAGCCTGATCAGATTATCAGACGTGTTAATAAGCTCCCTTTGGATATATATTATATATATATATATATATATATATATATATATATATATATATATAACCGATTAGTTATTGCTCAACTGACTGAAGGTGACTGAAGCAACTGATTAGCTAGAAATTAATTAAAGTAGCGACATCATTTTCGAAGATTAACAGGGTAATAATCCCTGCTGTTCACAGCTAAGACGATAGCAACAACACATCCCCATCATCTCTAACCAGATTTTATCTTCAACATCATCTAAACATGTTTTATCATCTTTTCAGTTTTCGCCCACGCTCTGGCTGCCAGAATTGACATGAAAACGTCAATCCTGTACGGCTGTCATTACTGCAGCTGGCTGGCAGCGATATATGGCCAACATCCATCGTCGACGACCTGAACGAGAATCCAATGCAAGAGAAGGAACGAAAGCGGTGCAAAGCAGCTAATTGAGCTTTGGTGACAGCAATGGCCCAGTGAGTGTGACTGGGATTGACCACTGCTCGATCATTAACCTGTTGCTAATGGCAAATTGAATTACTGCGACATGCTATTACGGGCAGTGATGGATGACCTTACCCGTCCTTACCCTTTTCAGCTACTCAAAGGTGTCGTCTCGTGGAGGGTATACTAGGCTGATAAAAAATCAGGTGAGGACAGGCAAGGCACAGAGAGAGAAAATATTGGATCAAATTAAAATCTTTTATCCGTTTGATCTGGAATTCGACTATATATATCCGAAGATCTTATCTTATTAAAGAAGTTATTAAAAAAAAATTATCGTTTGAAGACCTATCATCATCGATCCTACGCAAGAATCAGGTGATGAGGGCAGACGAAACACGACGTCAGCAGGGCACGGACACGTACGATGGTAGCGGTGGAGGTTGCTTGCTTAACTTGGCCAATTAGTGCCATCAGCAATAAGTTGATATTTGCTGGCTCGCAAGTCAGAGAGCTCAGGCTCGTTGCTTTTGCGACATTAATGAATGAATGATTGAATTAGTTGGTTTGCACACCGAACGTCATTGACGACGGATTCAGATCGAACTAGCTTAGCTTATTAGCTTGCGTGGAGATATCTCCTGCTGACTAATAACTACAGTAAGATCACACGTACTACTCTGCCGATCGAGTACTCTGAGCGCTGCTCTCAACAAAAGGTTTTTACATGTGTACTGTTACGAAAGATGGTCGTTTCCTGTCACCAAAAAGTTAAGCCGCACCCAAATACCATCCACCTAAACTTTCTCGTCCTTCCTACCATTTCATCCACTTTTGGCTCTAACGATATCAAACTGTGCTTGAAAAAGCCTAAAATGCCCTCCTCTTCACTAACATAATGAGATGTGCAAAATTTAACATGAGGCTATCAATAAGATTCACAAGACATTGATATAGATAGAAAGGAGAGGGCTAAACTGCAAAGGGTCTCATCTTCTTCAACCTGCAGCCATGGCCACCAGCACCAGGTAGCGCGGCGCAGGCCCGCGCCCCCTCGGCCACCTCAGGCGGCGCACAACCGGCTCCTTTGCCCCAAGACACGCCGCCTGTCATCGACGGCGAGCACCTTGTTGTCCCCCTCATTGTCTTGCTCCTCCTCCTCCGCCTTATCAACAGCAGCAACGGTGCCGGTGCTCCCCAGCCCGCCTCACCTCCGGCTCGAGATTCTGGTGAGGTTGGCCTCCCCTCGCGGCTGAACCGCTCGCCCTCGAAGTCCCCCTCCATGTCAAACTGGTCCATCCCCTCCGCTGGCCAGACCTGCTCATGTGCTCGTCTTGAGGCAGAAGAAGGTGTTGGGCCGCTGATAGCTTGGCCCCACGACACAGAGTGAAGAAGTTATACCGAGAGAAGGGTATTCTAGACATTGTCATTGACCGGACCCACTTGTCAAGGTTGTTAAACGTGGCAAAAAAAACAGAAGATGGACGGAATTGTATGAGGGGCAAAAAAGCTTAGCACGATGATGCTTGGGTGTGACCTAACTTTTCAGTGATATACAAGAATCAATCATTTTTCATAATGGTACACGGGTAGGAGACTCCTCAATAAACAGGTGTATACGATATACTGTGTGTTGCGTGTAGTAGGAGTATTTTTTTATTATACGTACAGTGCATAGGTAAACCTGGGATGGGAGGGTGAACAACAACAGGTATCATACGTATACTCACGTACGTACGGAAAGCGTAGGCGACGTGCTGGCCGGGCCGGCATGCACTGCACCCATGCACGTGGCGCGCCAAAGCGACCAAAAATATCTACTCGTCCTGCACAGCCGCTGCCCGCTGCAGCTAGCTGCCGCCTCGCTCGCGGCTACTCCGGCAGGGCCTCACCGTCACCGTTCACCATACCATGCACAGGTCATGCAGATGCAGGGGGGCTGGGCGCGTGAACCTGACCGTGCCTGCCTGCCGTGCTCGATCCATCTCTCCGGTCTCGTCGCGGCATAAATGCAGAGCGACGGGTTGGTTGGCGCCATAAATTACTCGCCACCGCCGCTCGACCTACCAGTGTCCTCCTCCTCATCCTTCCTTCCTTCCTAGCTCATCTCATCCCCTTCCCCTCTCCATCCCCCTTCGCTTGCTTGCTTGCAGTTGAAGGAAGCTAGCTGCTGCCTGCGCCGTCGGTCGCCACAGCTGCTCGATCAATTCCCTCGTCCTCGTCTTCCGTCCGTCCGTCCGTCACCTCGATCGTCATCAGTCCACGCTCCTCTCAGCTAGCTCCCACCACCTCCTCAACCGCATCGTCGTCGTCGTCTAGCGGACTAGCTTAGCCCGGAGATTGCTGCCACCAGATCGGAGAGCTAGCGCAGTTCAACCTCAACCCAGGAGCGAGGAGGAAGAAGCCAAGACAAGTGGCAGCTGAGGTGGTGCTTAAGCTGCTACCTGGGCCATGGATCCGTCGGGCGGCGCGTTCCTGCCGCAGCTTCAGCAGCAAGGGAGCTCCTCCTTCCCGCGGTCCTCCAGCAACCCGCTGCTGGCCAGGAGCGGCAGCGGAGGCGCCGGGCGCGGGAGGGGCGGCACCAGGGGCAGGAAGATGATGCGCAGGGTCTGCCGCGGCGTCATCACCTTCATCTTCGCCATCGGTACGTACCACGACGTCCGAATCAAATCAACACCCCCACGCGCTTTCGCTTTTCCTTCTTCTTATACACCTGCTCCTCCTCCTTTAGATAGAGAATCCCCTTGTCTTTCCTTGCTCATCGATCCTCCTCCGACGACGATCCGTAACTTTTTGCTCGATCTGAATTCTGATGCGGTTTCTGTGCTCTGCTCTCGTAATTGCATGCGATGCGACCTTGGTTAATTCTGTTTCTCGAGGTTTCTGTCCCTTTCTTGGTTGGTTTCTGTCCCTATCTGCCAGCCTTATATTCAGTGCAGAAATCGAGGCTTGCTAATCAGTCCATGATTCTGGCCTCTAAAGTTTTCACTTCATTCTGCTTGTTTTTTTTTTTCTTTCCTTTCCGTCAATCCAAGCAATTTTCTTCATGGTTTCGTTTGGCTCTGTTTCAGCTTTAAAGTGTTTGAACATCATATGATTAATCGGTTGCAGTTGCTCAAAGCTCACAACTTAAGTGTCTGTACAAACTCTGATGCCTGATCCCTGAAACAAGAAATACAGAATCACCCTTGTCTTACTCTGACTGAAAACACATTTCTTCAGCTATCTATGTTCTTCCCCAATCCCACCACTAAGGCTGCCGGATTTGAGATTTGATGCCTTCGGTTTTTAAGTTCAGTTTGGCAAAGTATCTTTCCCGTTTCTTTCTTTTTGTTTCTTTGTTTTAAGGAAAACGATCTTTCTCTCTCTTTTTCATGTATCAACTTCACTTTTGCTTTGTTCTGAAGCAAGACAAGTGTGTCTCTGCATGTCTGACACTGCAAACTAGCTAATAATCTGAAATCTCTGGATGTATGCATCCAGCTGGGCTGTTCCTGGGAGCGGTGACCGGCGGGCTGATCGGGCTGGCGACGGAGAGCGGGCTGTTCCGCGGCACCGGGATCGGCGCCATCACCGGCGCGCTCGTCTCCATCGAGGTCGTCGACTCCTCCATCCGCCTCTGGCAGGCGCGCCGCTCCGGGATCTGGAGCATCCTCTACGTGGTAAGCATTCACTACGCACTTGCACTGCAGATCGATCAGGACCAGCACACTGATGAGTGATTCATTTGAAAGATACATACAGATACTGCTTGCTATGCTCCACAGCAGTGGTAGCTGGGAGTAGGACAACAACTCGTAACTGCATACTACGACCTGCTCTCTTGCGTGGACTTGCTTGTTTCTCTCTGCATGTCGGTTATATATATATATATATATATATATATATATTAGCTTCTTAGCTTCTGTTCTGTTGCTGATCAGTTAGTCAGTTATTAGTTTACATATATGCATGGATTAGATATTTAGATACTGCAAGGCTTTGTGTTTCTGTCACACAGTGCTTGCTTAATGACGTACTTCATCAAACTGCAGCTCAGTCAAGCACCTGTTTCTCTTTGGACATTAGTTTTTCCTCCTCAGCAAAGAGCAATTTCCTGCCTGCAAAATCCTTGTGGAAGATTTTGTGCTCACTGAGAATTTCCTACCTTACCAGCTACTGCCTACCAGTATATATAGTAAATAGCCAAATAGGATATTTGCAAGGCAGTCTCTGAATTATCTTCTTTTGTACACATGATCCATACGCTTGCTCATCTTTTGCTCATGAAAGAGGCATGATCGCCCGTTCCGTGAACATGATCTTAGATTAACACGGCGGCGTCTCTCAAGTCTGAACTTGAACATGCTCCGAGTCTGAGACTGAGAAGGTGGCGTCTCTCTGAAAGTCTGAACTGAACATCAATCTGTTGTGCAATGCAGCTGAACGTGATCTACAGCCTCCTGACGGGCAGGCTGGTGCGCGAGAAGGTCGACCCGGCGGTGCAGCGGGTGGTCCGGAGCCAGGTCGGTTGTTGATCCATGTCGCTCGATCATTCATGCATGCGTCTTGTGCTTCTCTGAACCTGCAGTTCCTGACGAGGTAGGTGTGCCATTGTTGCAGATGAACGCGGTGGACTCGTCGCCGTTCAGGGAGTCGCCGGACCTGTTCGAGGTGGAGGCCACCAACGGCATGCCGCGGGCGTCCATCGACAAGCTCCCCGAGTCGTGGATCACCGAGGAGTACAGGCGCGACGCCGTCGGCGACCTCTCCGGCTGCTCCGTCTGCCTCCAGGTACGATATTAATTTCAGACTGAAGAAAGAAATCGCTGCTGGGACCTGCGAGTTCTGAAAAATCTGGATGGTCTTCGTGAATGGTTTGCAGGATTTCCAGGTCGGGGAGAAGGTGCGGAGCCTGCCGGACTGCTGGCACGTGTTCCACGTGCCGTGCATTGACGGCTGGCTCATCAAGCACGGCTCCTGCCCGCTCTGCAGGAGGAAGCTCTAGACCGTACACCATGGATGCGTTCATCATGGCTTCATGGCCCCTTGCTGGATGATGTGCCCCCGCCGCCGTCGCTGCTAGGATCGCTCGGAAGAGGTTGGAGCTGGAGGAGGAAGAAGAGACTGACATCTATAGAACCCTTAATTTATAGAGTTTTTGCTTTGCTGCTGCTTGTACGTGTCCTACTACGTACGTACCTTTTGCATCTTTGTTTTTTTAATCCATCCCCGCCGTGATCTTCCTCGTCCATGCATCGATCTCCTCTCGGTTCGGTTCGGTTGGAGTTCGGTTCCTTATATCCTGAAGAATGATCTCATGTAATATACTTAACCTGGACCGGCTTGTGCTTCCTTCGATCCATTCCATGCATCTACGGACTGTGATCTTGGTGCATAATATATAAAAAAAACTAGTATGTATATCATCGCACTCTGGACATGCATGCTGCTTGCCGTTGCTGTACACCTGGCTGTTCCAGTTTCTTCCGAGACGAACCAACTCCAAAGTCCAACGACGATCGTTGGTGAAAACTGGAGCAATCTTGCGATGAACAGCCACCTCGATAAATTCTTGGACTGATTAGTCAGATTGTTCGGCCTGAGAGTATTTCGAGTAAACTGCAAGTGACCGATTGATCGGCCTGTTCGTCTCGTCGTGTGTTCATACTTCATATCACTGCGACTGTACGTGTGCCGACAGAGGTCGCCGGCCGGCCGGAGATTGGATTGGATTGTTAGGTACCCAGGTTAGGTCAGATGATTAATTCATGGCGTCGAATAGTCACCGTGGCCGGCTGCCACTGCGCACGCATGCGTCGGCGTCGCTCGGAAATAATTAAATACGGATCTCCATCATCTGACACAGTATGTCAATATTGCGGTGCTCAAAACAAGATAAGCTAGAGCTGCTGCTGCTGACCCGGATCAGACGACAGACATGGCTATCGATGGATCGGCAAAAAACGTCAGTACCTGCACCAGTACGTCGTTGCCATCTGCATCGATCTGCCACGCGATGCATGTAGTGCAACGAACGAGAGCGCGAGAGAGACACGGGGGCATGGAATTGAAAGGTGGGACGAAGTGAACATGGGCATGGGCGTCGTGGTTTTCATGGTGGGTGAGAAGATCAATGCGTTCTGCACACAACACCACAACCGAGTGAGACCCAGTTTCAGTTCTGAATAAATTTGGTGGCATCCATGTCAACGAGCTGTAACTTTCACTTCTACTATACTGTAGTATGTCTATAGTCCCTCAGTTGTAAAATAAATGTCATTCTCGCTTTCTAAGAAGTCAATGTTTTAAAAATATCGGTAATTATATATTAAAATATATAAATATTTATGCTAAGTAATTAGTATAATTAGAAAGACCTTTAAGTCTAGTTTTTTAATAAATTTATTTAAAAATATAAATATTACACGTATTTTCTATAAATCTAGTCAAAGTTAAGAAAATTTGACTGACACGCTTCCCATAACGTCATCCAGAAAATTCTGGAACGGAGGGAGTATCAACGGACAGTAACCTAAGTGCCGCCTCCGTTCTCTGTCCTAAAAAGAATCTAATTCTAGTAGACCTACTCAAAATCAAATTATTTTAAATTTATTAACTAATAAGTTTACAAGAAAAATACTAATATCCATATTATAAAAATATATCTTATGGCGATCCATCTTGAAAGGAATACAAATAATGCAATTCTAGGCCTGGTCAAAGTCAAATTATTTTAAATTTCACTAAAAGGGCAGACCTAGTGCCAAGCAGCTCCCACTTAAGTGGGGTTGTCAACATGAGCGACTCCAAATAGATATACTACGAAAAAGTATAACTCACAACGATACATCCTAAGTTTTTTTTTTCTTCAAATGATACCGTTCTTGGCCCCTTCAAAGTCAAATTATTTTAAATTTGATTCTTTCTCCTCCTTCAAAGTCCATAGAAATTATTACCAACATGAATAGCTCCCAATAGGTATATATACTGTACAAATGTATTTGATGACGAATCTAATAACTCATACACGAATATTAGTATCTTTTCACAGAATTTAGTTAAATTTCATATCATTTGATTTGATATAAGACTATTACTATTAGAATTGCATGCTTCATGAGGGACAGTGACTATATATACTAGGAACAGTCAAATCACCGATACTGGGAACAACTGGTAATAGTAAGACGCACGCAGTGATTTCACTTTGCCAGCGGTCAATTAACAACAGTAGATGCAGTAGTAGTCAAAAACATACACACACAAAACATACATACACCTCACAGCATCAGTTAAATAAGTTACTCCTCCTTTTGGCTTATTATTATTTCATATCATATCATATATGTATATGCACTAGGGTTAATTCCAACACTGGAAGACATATAACTTGCTTTTCAGGTGCAAAGGATTTGAGCTTTCCACAGAGCATCATCAGAAGAACAGTGACGAGCTATCGACTTCGAGTCCACACCTTGACACCATCGACGGCATTAAAGACCCAGGGGAGGAGCTTCCGCGCCTCTCCTTCTTCTTTACACCATTGAGGGGTGATGTATGATCTTGGCCGGTACAAGTACATATAAACACATTCAAACACAAGGAAAGAAAACCTCCTTCAGTCAGGGCTGTAGCCTCCTCTCCACCAGGTACTTTATAGTCACGTAGGTGCAAGCGTGTTGCTGCGCAGGCCAGCGCTGGCACCACCGCCTCGCAGGGAAAGAGTGGGACCTCGGTGCGTGCTCGCCTTGCTTACGAGGCTGGAGTCAAGGAACACTACTATGACTGTTATGTCGTCATGGAAGTGGCGGCGAACACCACGATCGATCTTCTTGAGGTCCGAGTACCTCATCTCTCTTTTCTTGGCTGCCTCTTGCAGTGCTGCTCTTATCAGCCTCCTAGCACAGCCCTGCAAGACCAAAAAGAGACGTGAGGCATTAGACACTGCGTTAGTAGCCAGCTACCTCCTAACATCTTAACTTATCTTCTTTTTGGAACTTATATTTTGTTTGGCTAAGGGCAGGAGTACATATACCGAAGTTTTATTACTACCACCAGTCAAGTATAGTTGATGTTTTGGACAAATATATATTTAACTACATGCAGGTCAAAATAGCTGTCGAAAACGTCATTTGATTTTGACCAGAGGGACTACAAAAGAAATTACTGAAAAAAAGAAAATCTTTTCTGTGTTAAAAGTGTTCAGTTAGGAGTTAAGAAAACCTCATTGTTTGGAGAGATTTGTAACATCCAAGCATATAAGCATGCTCCTTTGGTCAAACAAGGTAAAAAAGGCCATGATGCTAGACTCCAGGGAGCTATAGGTCCAACTCTATGTCAATCTGACAATCACAATTCTACAGCAGTGGTTCTGTTCTCTACCTTGCCTGAACTGCATTATTATTTGCCAAACATTTGACCCTTCTATTTTGTTACACATATTTTGAAACAACCATGATGATGCACATGCACAGTGCCCAAGGGTTATATTTCTGTCACTATTAAATCAATGATATTTGCAAAAGATATCCGCCTTCTCTAAATGATGCAACTTTTTGTGTAGCAACAGTCAGCTATACAGTAGGCAAATTCATGATATTATCATAATCACATAGTCCATGCCCCATCAACAGAAGCTTGTAGTTAGTATCCACAGTAATATGAAATACAACAGGGGAAAACAACTTACACTGCGGGGGCTACTTTGAACAATATCAACAGCCTCTTGGTTTGTTAAGTGCTCCCAAAGTCCATCAGATGCAAATATGAGAAACTGGTCGTGTGGTTGTAGTGGAAGCACACTGATTGATGGTTCTGAACTTAGTATTGGCTTGTTAAAAGGTTCACGGAGGCGGAATTTTGCATATAGGGGTTCCCTGTTGAATTCTTGCTTTTTGAGATAAGCATCACCAATTGATCTACAAACCTGCAATGTACAATAGAGAAAACTCAATAATTGACATACATGTGAAAACTTAGTTAGTATTGCCAAATTTACTAGTTGTCTCTCGTAGAATAAAAAAAATCACAAACTCAACATCTTAGCATAGAAAGCCAGATGGGTATGTTAGATATACAGGGATCAGATTCAAGTCTTTCAGAATGCAGATTAACAGGCAATTAAAGCATTAACAGCAAGCCTGAAGTTGAAGGGTTAGGGGGGCTCGTGTATTTTCAGTAATAGAAAGGTAAGCCGATAGATGAATAAACATAAATGAAAATAACACTTTAGCAGTAACAGATAGTAAATAACGAGAAAGAGTTTATTGCCATTATATGCTGAAGGCACTAAGAAATTGATACCGAAAAAATAAAACCCTACACACATCCAATTCTAAAGCTCCCTGCATAAGAGAAATGTCAATGGTGCCAAAATCAATCGTAACACAAAAGTTAGTAAGAATATTTCTGTTACTTCAAATAGCACCTAAACGACTGGTGTCATTTAGTAACAGCATTAATGGATAGTTCAAGACGACCAAACATCAGGCTTGGCACAGCTCCAGACCTGAGATGACGAGATTCATGCAGGGTGTGGAGTTTGTGGAGCAAAATAAAGTGGTTTAAACATACGTGTTTAATCTAAAATAATAACAAAATTGCTCAACTAAATACTCTCAATATGTCCACAGCTCCAGTTCTAAGACTTTCTGGAGCTAGCGATGACCAGTTCCAGAAAATTCTTAGAGCTGGGGCCGTACCAAACAAGGCTATGAGATGACAATTCTAACAAATCTGAATCCAACAAATTGGTTCTCAGATACAGAATACACACCTGAATTAATCCTTTTACACGCCAAACATTGTGTTTGAGAATAACAATGTGCCTATCTTCTGGGTGCATTGACTGCAGTTCTTTTCTCACTGACTCAATACTTACATTATGCTCTGCTGACAGTTGGACAGCCAAGACTTCTCCAGTGGCCTTAACATGTCTTCCTAAAACAACACGGGAATCCCCAACATTGGCAACGTAAAGCATGCCACCACAAATTACACCGACCAGGCAGCATGAGCCAACAGCTGCTATCTGAGGCTTTACAGGCCATTGTTTGGTAACAACAGATAAGAATCCATCTTCTGTAGCTTCATACGCCTTCTTCAGTACATCAGCAGACATTGTATTCTGCTCAGATGCAAACCCTGAATACAAGCCATGAAAGAATGGATTGGTCACTGGAGTGCTCGTTTATGCGCAAACTGAAAGCCAAATGTATATATAGTACTAAGAAATGGTATAATGCTACTGCACAGTATTAAAGGTTAGCAAGTTACTTTTCAGATTCTGGAAGAGATGTTCATTGACATAGCAGGCCGTCTCTGGACCACCATGTCCATCGTAAACGCCAACGAAAGTGCCATATGGTCCAGAATCTAGAAAACTCAGTGGGCCCGACTCGATCTGACACTGGTCCTCAAGTAAGTTATTGGCCTGAACAACAGCCATGGAGAACTCCCCATTGACATGCTGCCCGGCGTCCTTGTACCACAGAAGTCCATCCTGCCTACCGGTAACATCTGAGCCTGTTCGGGCATGCCGGTTCGATGACGGTCGCCAGCACGCCCGTAACAAGTTCATCAATGTCACTAGCATCCCTCATCAGTAAATCTCTTGCACATACGCCTTCGAGCCCGCTTCATCTGTAGTCCAAGAAAACCGCAGTTGGATTTATCAGCACTGGCTCCAATAGTTTTCTTCACTGTGTCCTGTAACAATAAACAACTAGAAATGAGCCAAACAAAGCCATGGCTTATGAATGTTAGGGAGAACTGAGAAGTCCATTGACTTTCGAACAGAAAGCACGATTTAATGATAAGTGGATAACGTTGTTTCTTTATTTCATATCAGTTAGCAAATAACACTACAGGTATTATATCAAATGTTGCCATAACTGTCCTCTAAACCCCATAGACCCCAGGAATCTCCTTCTTAAGAGCAGTAGAGTAGAAGTGTGAATAATCATGGCATGCCCTCCCCACAATTGTTCAACGCTAGCACTGGACTTAAAAATACTGAGAATCCAATGACAAATGCAGAATTCTGTAGCACTCCTTCCACCCGATAAGCAGAAGCAAATATATCTAGTCAAGGCATGTACTAAATGACAATCAAAGCCAATCCCCAGTCCCAATTACGCAAAGCCTCCTCCCCTCGCCAGGTAAATTGTTAAGCTCTATCTGGGTTCCTTCTGGACGCAGATGAACTGCATCATCATCAAAGAGGAGGAAACGGAAGATAAAATTGGACACCGCAATTCACACATTAATCTCGCCGAAAAGGCTCCGCCCCAGCGCAGTCACGCGCTTCCCGCACATGACAGGCACCCGCCCCGTCAATCGGAGAAACGAGACATGATTTTCCTCAGCCCACGACCGAAAAACCACACGAAATTGGAAAGATACCACGGCACGCAAGCGAGCACCGAAAACCAACAGGACAAACCCGCTGATTCGGATCAAGAGGGTGGGCGCCTGTCCTGTCACCGATCCTGGGGGCTGGAGCACGCGGCTCCAACCTCCAAGAGAGGGGTGGGCAGCGGGAGGGAGGAGGGGGAAAATCGCACCTTTGCGTGGGCGGGGCGCCCAATTGGCTGCTGGCTCGAATTGGGATTCAGCGAGTAGGGGTCGATCAGGTCGCTCGATTTGGGCGTCGCCACGCTGCTCCCTCCTCCTCGTCTCCCCCTCTCCTTCTGATGAAAGGGGAGAGAAAATGGCAGAGGAAAAGGGGAAAAGGAGCCGGAGCAGCTAAGCGGGTCGGGTGGCGCACTCCCGCCCGGCCCGACCCGACCCGATGCACACGACGCGGTGAAATGAAGGTGGCGGCCGGGGAGCACGGGAGGGGAAACTTTGGCGGGGCGCGCGAGCGCGACTTGCCGGAGTCAGGGACGACGGGCTGCGAGGGCAACCGACGGCGGCGGCGGCGGCGTGGGGGATCACCGGCGGTGGGGTGGGATCCGCGGCCACGAGGGGCGCGAAGCGAAGGTGTAGGCCGTTGCAACAGACATGCTAGATGACGATGACGTGTGGTGTGGGTAGACGAGTAAAAAAAAAAAAAAAAGCAGAGGAATTTGGGAGCAACACCCCTGGGGACAATCTTAATTTCATATCAGGCCCTGTCAAGACCTCACGCTGCTGAAAAATATCAGGCCTGACCAAATTCACTAGTGCCCTTTTCGTTCGTCCGTTTGTTCATCATCAGAAATTAAAATTCGTCAGAATAGATGTCGAATTCGCCTCGCGAAACAGCCAGAAGATTCTTCCCAATCTGGATTTTAGTACTACCTCCGTCTCAAATCATAGTTCGTTTGATTTTTTTTAACTTTAAGTTTAACCACTCGTCTTATTAAAAAACTTGAGCAAAACTATCATTCTCAAAGATCTTTTATTAATTAAGCAAGCCACGATAAAAAAATAATATTTTAAATAAATTTTTAAATAAGATGAGATAATTAAATTTGGGATAAAAAAGTCAAACGAAATACAATTTAAGACATGCTGATATCTCAGAAGAAACTGAAATTAAGGAACAGAGCAAGTTAAGAGCAAGTTAAGAAATGGTTATGTGTGAATGATGATCTGATGTGTCAATGCGTTCACGTGTGGATACAGTTAGTTGGTCACACTAGTTGGCCCTGTCAGCGGCAAACTTCACCTACCTGTCCAACCCACCAAGGTCGTCATCGGCATCTGCTGCCGGCCGGCTCCGTCCAAACGCCACGAGCTTGCCAAAGATCACGGTCACGTTTTTGACCAAAATTTGTTGGCCGCAGCTGGGCAGGCTTTCAAGCCTCAGCCTCACCTCTTTGAACCATATCTGACTATGTCATACTTGATTTTAAGGACAAAATCAGATATACATTATATGTGAGTCTTAAAGGACAAATCTCACGTATAGCTATAAATAGTATCAATTACAATACTTTAAATATAAAGTACACAATATATAAAAGATCACCTAATGAACAATCAGCGGAAAGACGACTTCAAACTCCGGGTGTAGACTTTACTCCACTGGATCCAACTGACTCGTTGATCACAAGCCTAAAACTTCTCCTGAGGTGTGGGGGAAAATAGCAAGAGTGAATCCATATCGAACTCAACAAGTATAGCAACAAGATAGTATAGCTATAAACTCATGATCTATATAACATAAATAATGCAAAACATAAATAATAAATTATGAGCATCTTAGCATAATCAGAATCATCATCTAATGTAAATGTCTCCAAGGCCGCTCGTGTCCTTGAGCAAGGCTAGTATACCAGTTTATTAAACTCTGCGCAGAGGTGTACACATTCACTGTGAGTCGCGTTGCCCATCTGCCCAGGTTAATTACTCCCAAAACTCTTCCAAGGAGAGCAGGCAGGGTACAATATGAAGCCTTTTAAAAGTTTGTCTAACAAGTTAGAGCCGCTAAGGTTTCTGCGCCTACGAATATAGTATTCCCCTTTCTAGATGGCACGTAACCGCAGTCTATACACATATAGACAGGGGTCTAACTACACCCAACCCGGACATACCCCTCTCGCGCCAAAAAGGAAACCACTAACAAGCTAGAAAAGAGCTTCATACTGAGCTAAAGCCAGAGCCATATAGCCCTCACAACTGTACTGTAAATCCCGGATGATCACGTACAGATAAGATCTTAATTTGTTAAAAAGTCATCTTTTAATGTTTATTGTTTAAACATTAATTAAATCACAAGACCATGGTCACAGAAATAAAACCCAAACTATACTTGCCTTAAGACTTGCTTTACACCCAAAGCAATGTGCTTGAGAAACATCATCTTTATCTTTCAATCTGTAGCTTCTGATCTCCGGTGCTCACAACGGTTATTCTTCTACTCGTAACAAGTACCATACACAGAAAATATACAAGCAACAAGAAAAATCAACTAAGAACAGTACACCACATAAGGTAAAACAACGTGCTAAAAGAGAGCTATAGCTACGATCACAAGAAACGACTACCGAAAGGCTTTACATTATAAAAGAAACAACTATAAGCTTTATTTACTTTATTTAAAGAAAAACATAAACAAGTTGTTAACTCATAGAACATAAAACCATAATTTATTTTAAAAACCAAGTTAAACTAACTATGTTTTATTCATAAACATATCTCACATTATTAAGACATTTAAACTTTGCTTTGCAAAAGACATAAACATCAAGTTGTAACTAATCATATTTTAGTTTATAAATATCATCACCTTATTTATTAAGCAAGTTAACATTATCTTCTAAAAGAAAACACATATATGAAAGCATCTAATAATGTGCAACATGCATCTATATTAAGCATAAATAAAAGCATATTTAAGTTAGCAACTATATTATCCAAACTACTTAAACATTCATAAATTATAAAACTTAAAACATGTGAGAACAACTAAAGAAATATGATAAATTCTCAAGGTAGATCTAAACAAGTCAAATTTTAAAGGTAAAAAATGATATTAAGCATATTAGCATTTATTTATATACATCAAAGTTGCTTTTATTTAAATAAAGCATTATTAAAGTATTAATAAACCTAATCAAATTAATAAGATTAAATGCATAAACATGTGACATAGTGAAGATCATATTTCATAAAAATCTTAAGATTGATATGTTCGTAGCACAATGAGATCGGAAATAGAAACCCTAGTTTACTTTTATTTTTAAAACTATTAAATAATTATTAATCCAATTAATATTTAAATTCATAAATAAATTTACAACTAAATGACATAAAAACCACTAGCACTACTACGTAGATCACGACAATACGAAACCAACGCAACTTGAACGACTCGATTCGGAGTTAAAACGGTGAAACAACGGAGATTATACGATCAGTGGCAGTTTCATAATTACTGTAACTCGTACCTTGAGTGATCTTTAACCTCACAAACGTGAGTCTGGCAGCCATGGCTGCTGCGCTGCTCGCGATGGAGGGAGAGGGGCTCGGCCGGAACTTGGCCGGGCTAGCGGCGGCTGGCCAGACCGGCACCGAGCAGCCTGCCTGCACGCTCATGCACAGCACAGCGACGCTGGCAAGAGGTTGGAGACCATGACGTAGAGAAAGGAGAAAAATAGAATTTGCTACCATAGAGATTTCCAACTAGGGACTCCCCTCATAGTAATTATGATGTGCTTTGGCCAAGGGGTTCGTACAAATATATAGGACGGAAAACTCCTCATGTCAACGTCAACTAGCAATATGGTACTAATTGATATTGCAGTCTCCACCTTTACTAATAGGCCTAATTAATTATTAAATCCCATTAGTGAATAAAAATATGGGCCTTTAGGTGTCAGAAAAATTGAAAGACTTTATTATTTTCGGAATTGATTAATTTTATAAATAAAATAATTCTAGAAAAGACTAGAATTGACTTTTAAGCCATGAAAAATACTCCGAAGGCTCCAAAAATTTGGAAAAAATTCTCAGAGATATTTTGAAACATGAGCAATCTAAATAAAGTATTTAGAGCTGATAAGAAGATATTATGGAGCATCTAAAAATTAGACAAAGCTCTAGGATAAAGGAAAAAGATTCTAGAAAACTCCAGAAAATTCCCTAGAAGGACTGGAAGACGTATAAACGTGTTTTAGAAACTTAGCAAACACAAAAGCACAAACTCAAACAACAAGAAGACATCACATCAAGCAATATCCTATTAAATTAATTTAGAGAAGTTTAAAACTCACCTTTTTCCTATAATTAAATGTGCACGAGTTCAAACTAAATTTAGTAAATTTTATCCAAATATTAAAACATTTATTTTAATTAGAGTTTTCTAAGCACAACCCAAAATAGAAAATTTTGGGGTGTGACAGACTGAATATCCATGATCCGCGCGCACGGAGAAGGGAGGGGGCAGGTGCCTCCAAAGCCCTTGCCGTTCGAGACCTTGCACGAGGGATTGGCAATTAGGTTTTTGGGGAGCGTCTACGCGACTGCCCAATTCATCATCACCGTTTTGTCTTCTCCATCGACTTGCCGATGACATCTTCTTCCTAGAGGAGGAGAGATCGTCTTCTTCATCTCCTATGACATGACACTGGAAACAGGACAAGGATCGGGATCATCGGAATGCATGGGAGGGTATGAACTATTCATCTTCCTACTATTTTATGTTTTCCAGATTGTGCCTGTTTCAGTAGTTCATCCATGTCATTTTATATGCTGCTCTGAGTTTGTTTCATCAGTTCTGTCATATTATTTCATGAGATGCCTGTAGTCTATCCCTGCTAGATATGTGTTCTACATATGTGTTTCTGTTTTACAGTCATGCTATTTCGTATGCCTCTGCTTATATGTTTCGGTAGTTCTGTTAAACTGTTTCACATGCTGTGCAGTTTATGTTTTATATTTATATACTCAGAATATATATATGCTTTATATGTTTCTTGTTCACATGTTCATCGTGGTTATGAACATGTGTTATGTCATGTTTTACTTTATCAATAATCTTATTTATGCCATCATCATAATGTTAATTTATGGAATTAAAATGACATGGAAAATGCCTTATTGTATAATAATCTAAAAACCTAAATATAGGCTATTTTCTGTCAGAGGTTTTGCTGCTGTGTTAAAGCCTGATCCTTTTGATGGTAAAAACTTCTTGATTTGGAAAGCTAAGATGGAATTGTGGCTAACTGCGATGTATTGTTATCATGCCACTGAGGGCAAGCCTGAGAACTTACCTGCTGCTGATGAGGCCAAGTTTAAGGCTGATGACAACCTCTTTCGAGGTGCAATAATTAGCGCACTTGATAAGAAATTCCAGAAAAGCTATATCATTTATCCCACAGGGAAAGAGCTGTGGGATGCACTTATTGGAAAGTTTGGAGTTACTGATGCTAGTAGCGAGTTGTACCTCATGGAGCAGCTGTATGACTACAAGATGGTTGAGAACCGATCTATAGTGGAACAGGCTCATGAGATTCAGGCACTAGCTAAGGAACTTGAGCTTTTTCCTTGTCTTTTGCGTGGCAAGTTTGTGGCTGGAGGTATAATCTAAAAGTTGCCACCTTCTTAGAAGGAATTTGCTACCTTCCTCAAACACAAGAGATAGGAGTTCAATGTGGAAGAGCTCATTGGTACTCTTGATATTGAGGAGAGGGCTAGAGCAAAGGACAATGGAAAGAGTGTTCAGACCTCTACTGCTAATGTGGTGCAGAAGAGAAACTTTTGCAAGTTTAATAACAAGAAGAAAAACCAGAACAAGTAAGAGAACACAAACAAACCTATTTAAACAACATATTTTAAAAAGAAGAGCAACAACAACAGCAAGGGAAAGGGAGGATGCTTTGTCTGTAGCAGTGTCAGCATTGGGCTAGAGATTGCCCTAATTGCAAGTTCACGTAGGACAAGAAATCAGCAAATATTGTGACTACTGAAACTAGAGATGGAACATCAGGGTATGGTAATTCTTTACCATTTGTTCTTTCAGTTTGTAATACACCTGAGTGGTGGATGGATAGTGGTGCAAATATACATATGTGTGCTGATGTTTCTTTGTTTTGTTCCTACCAGGTTGGGAGGTCTGGCGCCTTGTTGATAGGCAATGGGTCGCGTGCTCATGTTCTTGGTGTTGGTACGGTCATTCTGAAGTTTACTTCGGGGAAGATGGTGCCATTGAAAGCGTGCAACATGTGCCATCTATCAAGAAAAATCATGTTAGTGTGTCTATGCTATGTCGAGATGGCTATAGAGTTGTTCTTGAGTCAAATAAATGTGTTGTGTCAAAAAATGGTTCTTTTGTTGGTAAAGGATATGATTGCGGAGGCTTGTTCCGCTTATCTTTGCATGATGTGTGTAATAAGATGGTGAATTCTGTTAATATATCTGATGAGTCAGATTTATGGCATTCACGCTTTTGTCATGCATGTTTTGGCTGTCTTATGCGGTTAGCAAATATGAATTTAATTCCTAAATTTAACTTGGTTAAAAAGTCTAAGTGCCATGTGTGTTGAATCAAAACAAACCCGCAAGGCACACAAGAGTGGTGAGGCGAGGAATTTGGCACATCTAGAACTTGTTCATTCTGATCTGTGCGAGATGAATGAAATTTTAACCAATGGCAAAAAAAGATATTTCCTCACTTTTATAGATGACTCTACACGTTTTTGCTATGTGTATCTCTTAAAAACTAAAGATGTAGCGTTTAATTATTTTAAGGCCTATAAAGCTGAAGTTGAGAACCAACTTGAAAGGAAAAGAAAACGGTTAAGGTCTGATCAAGGTGGAGAATACTTTTCTAATAATTTTGATAATTTCTATGTAGAACATGATATTGTTCATGAGAGGACACCGCCTTTCTCACCACAATCCAATGGGATTGTTGAACGAAAAAACCGCACATTAACAGAGTTGGTGAATGCCATGTTAATCACCGTGGGATTATCCAGGGAGTGGTGGGGTGAGGAGTTATTGACAGCATGTCATGTCCTGAACAGGGTTCCTATGAAAGATAAAGAAATCACACCATTTGAGGAATGGGAGAAGAAAAGAGTAAATCCTCATATTTGCACACTTGGGGTTGTTTGGCTAAAGTGAATGTGCCAATTAACAAGAAGCGTAAACTTGGGCCTAAAACTGTTGTTGTGTATTTCTTGGTTATTCCTTTCACAGCACTGGGTATAGGTTCTTAATTATAAAATCTGATGTGCCTGATATGTATGTTGATACTATCATGGAATCAAGAGACACTACATTCTTTGAGAATGAGTTTCCCATGAAGAATATACCTAGTGAAATAAGTCATGAGACTATAATTCACCATGAGCATGAAGTGTCTATTCCTATAGGTCATGCTGAGGATTCTCATATGCACATCCCTGAGGAGAATGACACTATAGTCACTCGCAAGAGCAAGAGACAGAGGGTTGCAAAATCCTTTGGTGATGACTTTATAGTGTACCTTAGGGAAGACACACCATCCACCATTTCAGAGGCATATTCCTCTCCTGATGCTGACTTGTGGAAGGAAGCAGTAAGGAGTGAGATGGATTCTATTATGTCTAATAGAACTTGGGAGGTTGTTGGCCGTCCTTATGGGTGTCAACCTATAGGTTGCAAATGGATCTTCAAGAAAAACCTTAGACCTAATGGTACAATTGAGAGGTACAAGGCAAGGCTTGTGGCCAAAGGATATACTCAGAAAGAGGGTGAAGATTTCTTTGACACCTATTCACCAGTTGCTCGTTTGACTATGATTCGCACATTGATTGCAGTAGCAGCCTCATATGGTCTTATCATTCATCAAATGGATGTAAAGACAGCTTTCCTGAATGGAGAGTTGGATGAGGAGATCTATATGGATCAGCCAGAAGGCTTCATTGCGAATGGTCAAGAGAACAAGGTGTGCAGGTTGTTAAAATCATTATATGGCCTAAAGCAAGCACCTCAGCAATGGCATAAAAAGTTTGATAATATTCTCACTGCTATTGTAACAACCCAAAAATCCGAGCTACAAAATTTTTGACAAAACCCTGAGTGATGAGTGTGACATGTCATCATTTACCCCTAATTATGTCTTAACCCTAAGCATGACATGCATTAGCTTCATAACATGATCTACATCATATGTCATGAACAATGTTTCACATGTTATATTTCAATGTTGCAATAGCTCTACTTCAATGTTTCATTAGCTCTCATGTCATGTTGCACTAATATGTGATTTGGGTTTTTATTTGATTTATTAGGTGATGTTTAATTAAAATGAGACCATAATATTTATTTTCACAAATAAATATCAAGGGAATAATACCCTAACAAAATAAGGGCCTAGTATACCCCACTACTTTATCATGCAAAATTGGCACATCATATATATATATATGCATATATAAAAGTATTTGAAAAAAGAAAAGAGAAAAGAAAATAAAAGAAGAAAAGGAAAGAGGCTTTCGGCCTAGCAACCAGACCAGCTCCGCCAGCCCAGCTCCCTCTCTTTCCCTCTCTCTTTTCCCTCGCGCCCGAGCGGCCTGGCTGGCCCAGCCGCTCGCTCGCCCACTCGCTCACCCGTGCCCCGAGCAAGGCGGCCCAGCAAGGCGCCGTGCCGCTTCGCGCCGAAGGAACCTGCCGCTGCCGCTGACGGGCAGGGCCCGCAGTGGGACCCAGCTCTCATGAGCTCCCCACGGTCCCCCCATCGACCGGCCGTTCGCCCGACGTCACCCTGCCAGGCGCTGTCCCCCGCGTCGCCCCTCAGCAACCCGCCTTGGCCGCTCGATCCAGACCTCCGCCTCATCAACGCGTGCAAGCCTGCCACCTGGCCCGACCGGCCGACAGCGAGATGCCCACGGTGCGGGCGAAATTCTCCACATGCGCGCACGCACATGCGCTGCCGCCATGATGAAACTATGCCACTGTAAAGCATTCTCATACCCAGCCCCCGCTAGCCTCTCTCTGACTCCATGGACCCTGACCGAGCCCCAATTGTTGACCTGGACCGTTCCTTGGCCGCTTGATCGAGCTCCCTCGCCGATCACCATCCGCCGGCCACCTACCTCCGCCGTTTCCCTATAAGAGCAAGACCCCGGCGCCCTAGGGTTCTCAGGCCACCGCCACCGCTCTGGTGGTGCCCAATTTCACCTCTAGCCGCTCAATTGGAGAAGAAGAAGAGGGTTGGAGGAGAAGGGGGCAGGGAGGAAGGAAGCCGCGGTAGCCGGAGTTGGAGAAGAAGGAGGAGCACCGTCGTGCTGCTGCTGCGGAGCCATCGTGGATGAAGGACCGGAGCTGAATCACGAGCCAAAGCCGGACTTGGACCTATACCGCACCTCCATCCTCGTCCGCGTCGGTGAGCACCACCGCCATCGCCTCTTTTCTGCCCCCAACTTCTGCTACTGGCCATGGCACTCTGCCTTGGGAGTGCGTAGGCCGAGACCTCCATCGGTCTACCTGGACACATGCACACACACACAAGGCCAGTCGAGCCCTTAAACCACGGCGTCAGGCAGATGCTGGACTGGAGTGCCGCCATGTCTGTCGCCGCGCTGCACGCCGCCACGGCGAGGCCACCTTGCTGCCTCATCGTTGAGCCCTGAGCCGCCTTGACCTTGGATGCATGCTCGCCTTGATGAGACGGACCTGATGAGCATGTTAGCCCCATGGATGATGCCTCTGACGCCCTGGCGTGAACCACCATGCCAGTGCACCGCTGCTCTGGAGCGCCGCCGTGCACCGCCGTGTTCCCATCGTCTCTGACCGCCGCTGGGAGCAAGAAAATGATGAGTGTCTCCGCCATGACGAGCTGTGTCGAGTGGACAAGAATATGGGAGCCGTGGAGCCTCCCTGGGTGCTGTTGCCATGCACCATGGCCACGCCGGAGCTCCACCGTCTGAGTTGCTGCCCGCGCGGACTCCGCCGTGGGTTTTGGTCACCGTCGGCGCTCAGAGAGACGCTACATGACTTCAATCGAGCACCTACGCCCCGAATCAGACTGGGAGTGGCTCGGAGTGAAGAAGCCACTGAGCGCCGCCGCCGTCGAGCCACTGTCCGCCGTGTAGCGCGTCACCGGGAGCCAAGCTGCCACCTTGATGACCACCTTCAGGTTTGCCTTGACGTCCTGAAGCCGTTGGACAAGTTGATGACGTCAGAGAACCTCCGTGGCGCCGGGAATTGAGGATTCCTCGCCGTCGGTGAGCCTGTGCCGTCGGGCGGGAGAAGGCAGAGGAGGGGAATGAGTTGGAGGAACAGCTGGTGGACGCGGAGTTCATGGACCTGAGCCACTGCCAGTGGGGCCAGGAGGGGTCGGTGCACCACTGACCGGCCAGTGGACCATATGAACCAGAAGGGCAATGCAGTGGACGCGGTTCACGTAGACCTGAGCCACTGACAGTGGGCCCAGCAAACACCAGAGCACCGTGGACCAGCGCTCGTGGACCGAGCCCAGTTCGAATCCAGAGCAGTGACGTGGCAGCACCAGGGAGTGCCACGTAGCGGGCCCGGCCCGGCCCGTATCCGGCCCACTCGACCCCATAACAGCCCATTAACGGCCTGTTAACGGCCTAGTGGGGCCCACCTGTCAGTTGACCGTTGACCATTGACTGCTGATGTCAGCAGTGATGTCATCTCGGACCCACCTGTCAAGTCTCTGTTGACCCGGTCAATGCTGACATCAGCATGACATCATCCGCCACATCAGCCGCTGTGTTGACCCTGTTGACCCGGGCGTGACACGTGGCCTAATCCCAGGCTGCCACGTGTTAGCACCAGATAAAACAACCCTTTTTTAGAAAATGGTTAAATCTTTGAAAATTCATAACTAATTCATACGAGCTCCAAAAATTATGATCCACATATCCAAATTTTATATAAATCAAGCCCTATCTATCTAAACTATTTTTGAGTGCATTTGGATCTTCTATTTGGCATTTGTTCTTTGTGCTAATCCATAGGGGTCGCTCCCACGACCATTAATTCTCGTTACAGGCTCGAGCGAGGACAGGTCTGACGACAGTGACTACCAGAAGAAGTCTGACAGCTACATCAGTGAAGGTGCCACACCTCACCCAACCTCGTAGATCCCATTATGCATGGCAAATGTAGTATGGCTAGAGCTTTAATTCCTGTTGCTGTAATGATTTGCCTGTGCTAGGATTGCATGATAGATTATTACTTGATGAGCCCTACCTTGCTGTAAACTTTCACCTACTTACCCGCGGTTATGTTAGCCACTTGCTTATCTACTATAATTATATATATACTTCACTCGCTTACATTTTGATGCGACGTGATGAACCCTGGGAAGGCCTGGAGGGTGCCAGGCTGGTGATGTGTGAGTTGATGGATTAGATGGGCATGTGAGCTGATGATGCAATATATGGGTTTGGGGTGGAGCTTACAAAAGGGAGTAGGGTGAGGGTTGAGTCGATCGAGCCAGGATCTACGACGAGCTTTTGGAGCAAGTCTTGCCTGGGAATGGATCTGGACATTCCCACGAGAGGAGCCTATGGCGGGCTAACTGAGATGTGATGGTGGTCTTTGGGTGTGATCCTCTAAGAGGTGGAGCCCGGGACGAAGGTGCCATGGTAGCACGTTAAAGATAAACCCTGATGAAGATATCCCGGTTTGGTCACACCTAGGAACTATTGCGCTGGTATCCGGACCTTAGGAATTTCTTGCTTTCCACTCGCTCTCCATGGGGGAGACGGCCGAACCACTGGATAGATCGATGCCACTACTGCTAGGCGAGTAGTGCTAGGGAGGTATATGCATGAGATGGAGCTAACACCCTACCGAGACAATCATGTCACCCCCTTCGGGAGTGGGTACATGGCATGTCATCCTCTTCGGGAGCGGATACATGCTCTCTTCACAGTTTCAGCGATCCAGAGCTGGATGGTAGAATGGCATCGTTCTATGGCAGTAGGCGCCCGAAATCTGCCTAGGTGGTGATCAACACCGATGATGGTTATCTAGTGGATTAGTGAAACCTCTGCAGAGTGTATGGTTGATCGATCGATACATGTGCCGACTTGATCGGCTATGGAGCTTTCCTTTATTCCGCATGCACTGGACTAGTGAGTGGAGCGTTCTACCTTCCCCTGAGTATGATTTCTGGTCGTGAGCTAGGTTAAGGGCTGCGGGCCGCTGAGACAAGCCGAGAGGGAGTTGGCTTGTCGATTCGAGTCTGAGATGGTGTTGTAGGAGTTGGGATGGTGCTACAGAGATGGATGGTGATGGATATGTGGGATGGAAATGTGTTTAAAACTTGATAAATATATTGTTATTTAAATACCTGATTAATGCATAGGAAACCCCAGCCTTATAGGTTCCTTTTGATATATCCATTTTGCATCCAACTTCCATAAAGCAATGCATAGGATGAGAGTGTGGCCAGTACAAATTGTATTGAAAATTTGATTTCAGGTTCAAGGAGTGAGTACTCATCTGGGGAGTACAGCGATTGAGGGTTTCGT
The DNA here is from genome assembly GCA_023333625.1 of Bothriochloa decipiens. Taxonomy (NCBI): domain Eukaryota; kingdom Viridiplantae; phylum Streptophyta; class Magnoliopsida; order Poales; family Poaceae; genus Bothriochloa; species Bothriochloa decipiens. The sequence goes on along the minus strand of CM041638.1, from coordinate 3,057,842 downwards.
GCCTACGCTCAAGTTGGATCGAAGATGATAGATTCCGCACCTCAAGCTTTTATTGTTATGCTGGATGAACTCTGATTCCGCCAAGTGGCAATATAATAAGTTATTGTAAACCCCTCTTTGCACTCTTTTGTTCGATGTATGGATTATGGTATTCAACTGTTATCAGGTAATATGATTTAAATGGTCATATTACACTCTGAATCTGTGGATTTCCCTTCATGGAAATCAAGGCCGTTTCAGCTGCTGGCTTTGCTGTGAATGGAGCAAACACGTGTGTGTATTATAGATATGGTAGGGGTGAGGCTGTGATGTTGTGCCTTTATGTTGATGACATTCTGATCTTTGGATCAAATCTCAATGTGATTGAGGAAGTCAAGAATCTTTTATCGAGCAATTTCGAAATGAAAGATTTGGGAGAAGATGTCATTCTAAACATTAAGCTTATTAGAGAAGGTGATGGTGGGGTAACTTTGTTACAATTCCATTATGTGGAAAAGTTATTAAGTCGCTTTGGTTTGAGTGACTGTAATCCTGCTCTCACACCTTATGACCCTAGTGTGTTATTAAGGAAAAATCGGAGAATAACAAGGGATCAATTGACATACTCCCAAATCATTGGCTCGCTCATGTATCTTGCAAGTGCAATAAGGCCTGGCATCTCATATGCTATGAGCAAATTGAGCCGGTTTGTTTTAAATCTAGGGGATGATCACTGGTGTGCTCTTGAGAGAGTGTTGCGCTATCTTAAAGGTACCATGACGTATGGTATTCGTAATACTGGACACCCTAGAGTGCTGTAAGGCTATAGTGATGCCAACTGGATCTCTGATGCTGATGAGCTTTATGCCACGAGCGGATATGTGTTCCTGCTTGGAGGTGGTGCTATTTCTTAAAAGTCTTGCAAGCAGACTATCTTAACGAAGTCTACAACGGAAGCAAAACTCATAGCATTAGACATTGCTGGGGCTGAGGCCAAGTGGCTAAGAGATTTCATATTGGATTTACCGATAGTTGAAAAACCGATACTGGCTATCTCCATGAACTATGATAACCAAACTGTGATTACAAAGGTCAATAGTTCCAGGAATACCTTGAAGTCCACCAGGCATGTTAAGAGAAGATTAAAATCTGTTAGAAAGTTAAAAACCTCCAGAGTTATAACTGTGGATTATGTCCACACATCGAATAATCTGGCAGATCAATTCACTAAGGGACTGTCACGCAATGTGATAGAAAGTGCATCGAGAGAAATGGGTATGAGACCCACGTGAAATCTACTTTGGTGGTAACCTGCTCTATGTGATCGGAGATCCCATGAAGTAGAGTGATGAAACAAGCTAGTAGTAGATTAAGAGGAAAGATCCCTTTCTTAACTTATTTTTGATGCACATCTTTTCTATCTGTAAGGCAGGATGGTATTTACCTTAATGTATTCTAAGAGTATTATAAAGATGAGATGTTGTCTTATAGAACATCTTTTGAGGAGTACACCTATATGAGTTAGACTGCTAGTCACAGTCTTGGGTAATCCCTAAATACTCATGAAAGGCACATAAGTGTGACTTATATACTTCAAAATAACGGGGATGCCTTTTGCAGCCTAGTATCAGCAAAGGACTTGAGTGAATCTCTTCTCACACAAAACTGTCAATTCAAGGCATAGTCTATTGTTCAGTTGTGGCTGGGTGAAACTCTTGCTCTAGGTGGATGTTCAACTTAACAGTCTCCATCGAAACACTGGTATATCAAAGGATTGTGGTTCTGGCACTTCACAGTTACAAACCCTAGAGTTTGGTGGGGATTGTTGGATTTATTATGGGCTAGGCCCATTTATATAATTCAATAAATCAATAAACTCTATGGTTTATAATTTTGGGTATTATTAATTGTATCGGATTAGAATTCCAAAGGTCATTGACTTGACTTATATGGTGGGATTTATTCCATTTAATTTGAGAGGTCAAGAAAAGGACCAAGGCATGCCACACGCGCGCGCGCCGCCGCCGGCCGGGCCGGGCCGAGTACGGGCCGGGCCGTGGGCGTGGCGTGGTAGGCAGGCGGCGTGCGTGCGTACGTGCGTGCGTGCGTGCGTGACGTGGCATGGCGTGTTAAATTTTTAGCAGTCACTCACCATGATGATAGTAGTTATAACTTTGAGTTGATCTCTTTGGATGCCTGACTCTTAGACTGCCGAGATCTTTCTCCTCCTCCTCTCCTCTACACGCACAGGATAAAAAAGACTCAAGTCTCTTCGATACATATACAAGAGAAAAACCAGTCCACAACTCTAGTAGTAACGAAGGTTTCCTCATCTCCACGATCCGCGCGCACAGAGAACGGAGAGGGCAGGTGCCTCCGATGCCCTTGCCGTTCGAGACCTTGCACAAGGGATCGACAATTAGGTTTTTGGGGAGCGTCTACACGACTACCCAATTCATCATCGCCGTTCTTCGTCTTCTCCACCGACTCGCCGGCGACATCTTCTTCCTGGAGGAGGAGCAATCGTCTTCTTCATCTTCTACAACATGACACTAGAAACAGGACAAGGATCGGGATCATCGGAGCACATGGGAGGGTATGAACTGTTCATCTTCCTACTGTTTTACGTTTTTCAGATCGTGCCTGTTTCAGTAGTTCATCCATGTCGTTTTATATGCTGCTCTGAGTTTGTTTCATCAGTTCTGTCATATCGTTTCATGAGATGCCTGCAGTCTGTCCCTGCTAGATATGTGTTCCGCATATGTGTTTCTATTTTACAGTCATGTTGTTTCGTATGCCTCTACTTAGATATTTCAGCAGTTCTATTAAATTGTTTTACATGTTGTGCAGTTTATGTTTCATATTTATATACTCAGAATATATATATGCTTTATATGTTTCTTGTTCACATGTTCATCATGGTTATAAACATGTGTTATGTCATGTTTTACTTTATCAATAATTTTATTTATGTCATCATCATAATATTAATTTATGGAATTAAAATGACATGAAAAATGTGACACACCCAACCGGCCGGTCGTGTCGTATGTATCCACTGTAGACATAGTGCACCAGTCCTTTGTTTCACTGCATGGCTTTCATTCGGGCGTTCACACTGACCATGACTAGATCATGTCAAGGCAGATGATGCACTAGCACTGACCAATTTATTAGAGGGATGAGAGGGTTAGTACATTCAATAATACCTTAGTCGTACATGTCTTATTGATTGCTGATAGATGGGTGGTATAATACTGGCCAATTCCGTTACGGAAACAAGATGAGCTTGAGCCCGACCGACTCGGAGCTAAGAAATTAAGATAGGATGATCGATCCTATAATTACGCAGGTCAATATCTAACCCGTCACTCCAGTTATAAACGGAAACTGAGCACAACTTTACCTAGTCCGATTTTCTAGTTATAATGCAAGCCATGCACAACTATATGCTATAAATATGCTTAATTAGAATTACATACCACATCTTCGTGGCATGTTAATTACCATCCAACGAAACATGTTGATTTACATTGGTCTACACATGGTTATTCATGAATATTCTTTTCACACTTACTCTCTTTTTATGAATGTTTTTTTACAAAAAGTTTGTTTTATCTATATTTTTAATAAAATACATTTTATATAATTAGAATCAATTTGACAGCCAAATAGTTTCATCAAATGACGATTCTAATTCACCACCTAAAATGTTTCTCGAGAGAATCCAGATTTGAAATGTTTATACGAGAATCTGGAGCCCTGCCAAACGAGCCCTAACTCCCATGGTCCTACAAGAGATTCTATTCTATAATGGTGCTAATACGAAGTTTGACCAAATTTCTCAAGTAAAGGAATTTCACAATATTTAGAGTTAACTTTCCGTGCGCTCCTTAAACTTGTACATTGGTGGCGTTTCGATCCCTAACTCTCTATTCTTTTAACGGAACCCGAGTAACGCCAGAGACTCGCAGTACAAGTTTAGTGACTCATATTTAAAAAAAATCAAAAGTTTTAGGTAGTAAATTTTACTCATTTTTTGCGACCAGATAGTGAATTTTACTTCAATATATATCATACTCAATAGGCATCATTAGATGTTCATGGTGAAATATGTTTTTATATATATAGTTTGCTTCTTTAAATTTATACATGTTGATACTATCTCTCAGAACACATAGTTAAATTTAAGATAGACTGACTTTGACCAGACTTAGAAGTGCTTTTTTATTTTATATATAAATTGGTGGTTTCACCAAGGCCTCTTATCTACCCGTTCTATAGAAAATTCATTCTTGGTGCCTTGTCCATGGAACTTCCCAGCCTGAAAAATGTATGCAAGACTTTTGTGGCTATTCTAAGCACGTGCTGGTTATGAGCTAGAAGATAAAAAATAAGGTGATTAACTATGTGCCATCTCTTCCCGTTGGGAGACCAATAATGCAAAAGTTTGCCGTTTAAACTTTTTCGGATTCAACTCAAGTTCTCATTCCCTTAAGGGGAATATGCCTGTACCGAACCTCACTTTCCTATGCTCCAAACATTGGCCATATATCAATATAATGTCCTAAATGACTTGAGTTTTGGATCAGAGGGAGTAGGAATATCGATGAAGCCAGTGCTGTCAGGCTCAACAACACTGCATGTGAAACAAGAATGTCGTGGCCAACGATCTTTACAAAAGTCTTGCACGTTAAATAAGTACAAAAATATATATAAGGGGAGTAACCATGTGCAGTCGTTTCTCTATAACGTTACCATACCAAAGTTCGGATTTTTTTTAGGTGAGGAGAGTCATCACTCTGACGTAGTTTTCAGGAGAACGAGAACATGTTTAGTTTGCTCTGATCATTAACCAAACACTCCCTTAACTACCATCTTCCACCAAAGCAAGTCCATAAAAATCCAGCCTCATTTTCTCCATGAAACTTCTTTGTGCCATTCAGTGAAAACGTCATTCTTTTTCTTGATGTTATAGTGCGGTTTTCACATAGGAGTCTTGCACTTTTGTTTTTTAAACAAAACGCAGTACAGGTACTCACATGCAGCTCTGCGGCCCCGACCAGGGGCCAAGGCTCCCAACACGCCCTAACAGCGAAGGTGCCAACCTTCGCCGATCACGCCACCATCGTCAGAGGTATGTCGTCCGTGTTGACCCTCACACGAGACCCTCAGATGTTGTTTAGTGACTTGCAGGAATCGGAGGTTCACAGCCGCATGCCCGAAGCCCCGACCGAACATCACATGCGCTGGTGCGATTGCTGCAGACTGCGTCGGCGTGGCGTGGGGACAAGCCGACACGTGGCATCTGGGCGACCCCGAAAGGAAGCTGGAAAGCCTAGCCGTAGTACCCAAAGCATGGGCCCATTTGCAATGTAATGTAATAGAAAACCCTAGTGTAAAAAGCCCTTGACCCTTGGCATGCCCTAATGGTGAGGCACCTTGTGAAGGGGGGAGAGCACTGTTTTATTTTCCAGCGCCATTTGATGCAATTTGCCCTTTTGGGCCCACCGTTTCCTCATCTGTCCCCATTTGTCTCTCCTGGTCCCCCACCTGTGTGGTAAGACCCTCGCGCTCCCTCCTCCGACTTCACCGGCCAAGGCAGGAAGGCAGGAGCATACACCAACAGAGTACAGACACCGACGTAACGAAATAAAAATCAAGGGGAGTAACCATGTTGCTCAGTCCTTTTTCTACGAGATGTACCTATTGAAGTTTGAATTTTTGTTTTGGGTGGTTGAGTAACAAGTCTTCACTACTGATGTAGCATTCGCGAGAACTGTCGTCGTCGATCAGAGCAAGTGCAGAGAAATTGGGCTCGTTTTTACCCCGTAGCTTGGTTGTTCCTCTCAGTGACAACATCACCGTACAATTGAGCTGAAGAATGAGAGGAATAAAGAACTCGTGTCGTTAAAGTCGCATGCAGCATAAGTCCAGTCCAGTCCATGTACGAAGGTCTAGAATGGAGGAAAATAGTGCCGGTGATGAGTGATTGTAAAGCGTTCGTGTGTAGCCAACACCGTTGCTGTCAGTCTGAAATCTCGGTCGTTGTCGGTTGTCAGTCTTAGCGGGCACACAGCTACAACTATTGACACTGTGCATTGCTCGACATTGCAAGTGACAGGCAATAATTCATCATATGTTTATGTGCATATATAGATGATACTATGAGTTATCCGGAACGGCGTGGAACAAGAACAATGTATTTGTCATGATATTCAAACTTTGTGATCTTTGATAGACAATTTATTTATTTACTGCTAATACGTCGATTCTGTTCTTGAAAATGATAAGAGTACGTGGCACGTACTGTTGGCGTTGTGACTGAAAGGGTTTGCTCCCTTATCGTCAAATTTTGCTGCTTGCTGACATTTGTTTGGCTATAATGAATAATTAAGTACTCACAATATAAATTAAGGCTCCCTTTGGATTTCTATGACTAAAACTAAAGTAACTAAAATGTTTTAGTCACCTTTTAGTATCTTTTAAGTGGCTAATGAAATTAAAGTGTTTTAATTAGTTTTTAATTAGTTTATTTGGAAGCTACCAAAATGACGTGGAATCTATAATTGTTAGAACTCATCATGGTTACGACGTGATGGATCTAGAACTCTATTTATGGTTACCAAGATGATTGATGATTTCTTAGCTTAATAAAAATATGATTTACGATTCCTTAGCTTAAGTAAAAGATGATTTATGATTCCTTAGCTTAAGAAAAATATGATGATTTACTAGCTTGATTACAATGACGAATTGACGACACTGCCTCTGAGTCTGGACAATGGAGGAGCCCTCTTCTTGTCAGTCGATCAGCTGTCCAACACCTGTCATAAGCCGCGCCGCCTCCCTCTGTTGTTCCTGGTCACGGGGCTTCTTCTCTGTCGTCAACTACGCGCGTGAGGAGGGAGGAGGAGCCGAGCAGCGTGTGGATCCAGGGGCAGCCGTCTCGGTGATGAGTTCATGGTATTATTTCAAGACTGTCATGTCATACCAAACAAAATAAAACTTGGATAAAATAGCTCAAAAGAGTTTTATTCTATAGTTTCAAAATTATTTAATTTCATGACTCGTAGAGAGTTATTATTTGTGTCATGAGTGTTTTATTTAGATGACACATATATCTTATTTCTTTTTAAATACAATGACATATCATTAAAAATACAAATGCCTATGTGACAACTTATCAATACAAATGATACTTACATGAAACTTTCATTTAGACTAGCCTAATATATCGTTAGTTGGTTATTATAATAATATAAAATAGTATACTATTCTCCTCATAGGAGTAGGACACCTCCATTATAATTTTTAAACCCGTGGTAAAGAAACAAAAAAAAGTGGAAAGGTGATGGGAATGGGAATAGTTGAACGCCGATTGCCATGTTTTTTAAATAAAAGGCCGACCACCAAAATGTGTCTTGATGCGTCCTCGAAAGGTTAGTGGGCTTCCTGGTTCCCTCACGCTTCCCGGTTGCTACCGCACCAGCCATCGTCGCCGACATGTCCAATTCGGAATCGCCAGTCCACGTCCCTATGTACTTCGTGCCTCGAGGCTTCCGATTCATGGATGGGGCGTCCGACAAAGAGCAGCAGGTCTACCGGAGAGTTCGCAACCACTAGAGGAAGGAAGCGCACTCGTCGCCTACAGAAGATGCGCAAGGACCAGGATGACATGGTGGAACTCATACATTTCCTCTACTCCAAAGGAATTTTGATTCCTCCTCTGGATTGATTTGTTGAATTTTGATTCCTCCTCTGGATCGATTTGTTGATGTCCTCGTTGCTGAGGCGCTAGGCCTACAGGGCTGCCAGGCTGCGGCCATCGATGCTACTGGCGGATCCAAGGCGGTGGAGCAGGCTGCTCTGGAGAGAGACGTCGCCTCAATCATCCGCGAGGCAAGACAGAGAAAATTGGCGGCCACCGACAAGTTCGTGAAGCTGGACCCCGGAAAGGTGGTGACGATGTCGAAGATGGCAAGTTCAGAAATGCAGCGGGACCGGGATATGGTGGTGGAGTTGATGGCCTCTCTTTACTCTAAGGGAGTGGTCATACCTTCTCCCAATGGATTCGTTAGTTATAACTTTGTCACAGTGTCCCTATTATTCATCACAAGCCTACTAATCCTAAAATATGATCATTTATTACAACTATACCTTTTAGATCAAAATTTCCCCAAGTTAATTGAGTCAATATACATGAAAAATGAATTCAAACATATTTTATGTTGCTTATATGATTACAAAAAGATATGTCGAACCTAATTTAGAAGGGGGAGCGGAGCTCAAAAGGATAAATACTATAGAACAAGAGATATGAGAAAGATGGCTAGAGTAGAGTGAGAGAGTATAAGGAAGATGGCTAGGGTTAGAGAGTCCCTTGCACTCATGCCCTTGGGCACTATATATATATATATATAGGCAACAAAAAATTACAAGTGGCCCCTTGGTGGTGTTGACCAAGTGATCTTTACATGCCACTAAACTAGCTATAATTGGGCCCCTCAAACCAAAGTGGTTGATAAAAGTGTAGTAGACCTTGGTGCCGAAGGAGTTGGTGTAGTCCCCTTGAGAACTCGACGATGGAGGTAATTCATCATGGGCAGCGACGAAGCTAGGAATAGGGGGATATTCCTCCTCCTCTTCCTCCAGCCCCTCCTTTCCTTCTTCTTCTTCATCCATGGCGTAGGGGGGCTTAGTGTATCCATGGCCGGTAGGGGGGGCTAGAGCACAGGTAGCCCCCCGCTGGCTTCGTCGCTGATCATGGGCATTGATGCTAAAGGTGTCGATGAAGGTACTCGAGGATGGTGAAGGCCCTCTTGCTAACGTGTAGGTGGGTAAAGATGTGTGGTGGAGGAATGCCATTGTGGTGTCAACGAAGCCGCTCGAGCTAACATGTTGACATAAGCAAGTTATTTTGGTTTAGCGAAGGTCGTCCTACAAAGGTGTTTGGTGAAGGTGATGTTGGTGTAGACAATGAAGGTGTCGACGAAGACCCTCATGCCGAAGTTTTGGCCGAGTTGATGTTGGTGTAGATGTTGAAGGTGCCGTCGAAGCCCATCGTGCCAAAGTTATGGCATAAGCGATGTTGATTTAGCCACCAAGATGTCTGTGAAGTTCCTTTTGCTGAAGGATGGAGAAGTCATGTGAAAATGCACTTGAGTTGATATAGGGTGCATTTTTCAAGGATTTAGGTTCAATGTTGTAGCTTCATTGAATACTGAACTTGCTAGCAAGTTATTTAACACTCAAGAAGACACCGACTTTCTACTTGTTGCAAAAGATGGTTAGTCATTTCATATGAAATGCTAGGGAGTGTGAAGGCTTTAGCTTCGTGTCCTAGTGCCTTTATATTTTGGACTTATCCTTTAGGTTTTTTTGTCGGGTTCTGCTTAATGGCTAGAGGGGGTGAATAACCTATAAAATAAAAAGGCACTATTCTAGAGTGATTAGTATAACAAATGATCCTAAGCCACTACTTCCTCTAGCTCTACAACACCCAAGCAAGCCCCCTCCCACAATTCTAGTAGTACAAAATTATTTCTAGTCTAAATACAACACCACACAAAAAGCAACTAGTTACACTAAGCAACTTTAGCTAGCGAAACTGTCAATAGTCCCGACACCTAGGGAAAGCTATGAAATTAGAGTAAAATGAATTTCAATTTCAGATATGCTATTTACCACACTTCCCAATAAGAAATAGATGAAGATGTTGAAGTACTTCCTTTGAGATACCACCAATTTATTGATTGGGACCAAATCCTAAGAATGAGCTTGAGGGAGAAAGAGACAACGAAATACAAGTAATTCTAATCATTAATCATAACAACAACAACAAAAACAAGCATGTAAGACACAAAGATTTTTCCTGAGGTTCATCCATACCAATAAAGAGTGTCTACATCGACGTTGTCAAGGTGACCATAGAGAGATGTGTGTTTCTTTCACCTCCTTGCCTCTCCCGAGCAACCACAAAGGTCAACACTCGAGTTCTCCACTAGAATTTCAAAGGTAATACAACCCTTCCAGGGTTCTCTTGCATATTAGGAGCTTTCGAGCAACTCCTAGTCTGCTAGGGGGCCAAACCCCAAGTGTAACAACCACAAATCAAATTGAATTGACGAGGAACAAGTGCTCAATCTTTGCTTTGAAGTTTCTCTCACCAAATCCCTACTCTCAACACAAACTCTTGTTAGATTTTGATTTTGGAGCAAAGAGGAGGCGAGGAGAGGGCTTTGAATGCTAGGGACAAGCTTCCTATAAAGGTTGGCTGTAAAATAATTTGTTCCCATGGTTTGGTTTGCAGGAAACATGAATAGTATTCACATGAATTTACTCCTTTGTATGCCAATTCCAAAGGATTCATAGCATCCGATCAAAGTTGGTAAAATTCTTGTGCACAAAGAACGAGAAACTCAGTGTTGCTGCAACTAGATAATGGCGGTCCTTGTTTTTTAGGAAGAAATATTTTAGCCATGTTTGATCGGCTAGTGAACCTAAAGTAAATTGCAGCAACACTAAGTTCACTAGCCTACAATATTTCTTCCTTGATTATGGCTAAAAGTCTTTGATTATGGCTAAAAGTCTTTAATAATTATGTTCTTCTAATACTTAATCTCTATTATGAATTTGTGATGCTGTTTCAATGCTACATATTCTGAAGTACTTTGTCTTATCAATTATCATTACATGCTTTGGTGTGCCTTGTATCTTTGCAGTCCTTTGCAAAAAAGACAGTAAAGTTCTCTCTGTGTTGGAATCGATGTGGCTCTCATCTAAACCACTCCACCGTAAGACTTGTGCCTTGTAAATTCTGTTGGGTCCAAAATTGTGGCTACTTCGTAGCTTCACATTTGTTATCGCAATCTACAAGGTGCCTGATACCAATCACGGATGATCCAAATGTTGTTGTCATCTCGAAGAGGACTTCCAACATAATTGTGAAGAAGCTATTGTATCTAACTATTGACAAACAGGATAAAGATCTTTCACCGCTGTTTGGAGGACGTCAAAACTGGAACAGACGGAGAATAGCTTTAAACTGAATTCTACCATGAATGTAATTACTTGGCCTTTAGTTTGTGTATGTATTGTATAAACTTGCTTGTACACACTAGCTTTTCATTTAAGGCGCAGTAAGAGGCTAAATGTAGAATGGTGCAGAAGTCAGCTACACTTCTCCTTTTACTTTATAGATTAGGGCATTTGGCACTGAAGCATTTGCCGATATCGTTGAATGCTAAATGAATGAGTCTGGTATAGAACCACATATACGACAAATGAAGGAATCACTCCTTTGGGAACTACCATACCCTCAATGAGGGTCTCCGCTTCCTAGCGCAAATGGAGAATACTACTACATCCTGCATTCATGTGTTTGATGTCTTCACCTTGCCTGTGTTGTTTCCATTCATGGTGTCTTGCAAACGATGCCAATGGAATGCACACGATGTGTGAACTATCTTGGAAACATCACCTTGATCAAAATTACCTAAAACTTATTTAAATCTCATGGAAATTTGACTACATAAAATTTGTCAATCTATGCATGAGCCAACCATCAACTTTATATTCTCCAAGATCTATAGATGATGAAGATCACTAGAATCTAAAACTGGAGTAGGAATATTGGTGACCAGTTAGTGTATTTTTCAAGTGCTTACTTGGTTTGGGCATACAATAAAAAATATGACCTGCATATTCATAATTGTTCCAAAAGAACAGTCATTTCCCCTCTAAATGGTACCTTATTATGACCTTTCCATTTTCCTCACTTTCTGAATCTTAAGTTATGATTCTTTATTGTAAGCCCCTGAACTCTGTTATATGTGTTTGGTTTGTGGTATATGCTCAGGTTCACTGTGGATTTATGAAAAATAGTGGTGCAGATATGGATATCGTTGATGTCAAGTACATACAGAAATGCAAATTTGTTGTCCCCTCTGTTATTTTTGATGGTTATGACATTCCCCATCAGCCATCCAATATTACTCATCGGTCTCAGAAGTTGTTCTGCTGACCTGACCATTCTCGGACAATTGGAATATCAGATTTGAGGTGGCACTATGTCACCCCGACGGCGAAGCAGGCCCGGATCCCTGGAGAGTCCAGCGACGGGTGTGGCGAGGCCCCCCATGCGCTTCAAGGTGATGAATCCAAGGAGTGTTGTCCAAGAGTGGTGCTGTGGTGGGTGAGGCGAGGCTCCCACAAGTTGAGTTGAGTTGCCTTGGAGGTCTAGAATCCGGTGCCGAGTTTCGGTTATTTTGAGGTGGTTTGGTGCAACAGCGGTTCTTCGGCTAGAGGTCCTGCATGGCAGTGGCCTCTTCGGTGGGGTGTCATGGGCTTCCCCTTTTATATCTATCAACGATTGGTCATGGCTGGTGTAAGGTCCTAGATGGCTAGAGGAGGTGAATAGCCTATTAAAAATTCTACAAATTTACTAGACAATACTTGTTAGTAAAACAAATGGCGACAATCACAGTTTTGCCTAGCCTAGATGGTGAGCAAGCCTCCTATTGATAATTCTAGTATATGTATGATCTCTAATACAATCAAAGGCTAAGTCACTAATTTCTAATCATTTAGCTAGCAAGATAACCAATTCTACACAAGCTACACAATATATATGAGAAAGTAAATACAAGATAGAGAGGTGATTCTTATACCGACGGTGAAGTGAAGATGTTGCCAATCACCAAGATGATATCCAGTCAACCACAATGACAACGATCACAAGATGAAGAACCAATCACCGGGAGACAAGAGGATGCCATAATTGTTTTGTTCACCCGGTGTTCACTTGTGCACCGACAATCTACGTCACCGGTTGTGTCGACCAACACCTAGATGGTTCTTCGGTGTGACCCTCAAGCCACTTGCCCCGCAAGACACTCCCCCGCAAGGGAACTGCAAGACACCACTCTCAAGTGAGGTAACTCAATGACACGCACATTCCACTAGAGTAGCTTTTAGCACTCCGCCGAGGAAAGTTTAAGAACCCCTTACAAATCAATACCGGAGGTAGGCAAGAACAATCACCAACTCTTCCCAACGCCTCCAACAATCCTCCAAGCCAGCTAGGAGCGGTACTCTCCAAGATTAATAAGAAATCCACGGGCTAAACGACTCGCAAGTGCCACTAGATGAATCAACTCATGCAATACACTTCGATTCACTCAATCTCACTCAAGATTAGTAATCAAGCAAAAGAGATGAGTAGGAGGGACAAGATTTTGCTCAAAGGATGCTCAAGAATGAAAGAATGGGCGAGAGACCTCCCCAAGGGTCGGCCACCACCTATTTATAAGCCATCCAAGCTCCACTAGCCGTTATACAAAAGATTACCCACGAATTCAATTTTTTGGGAACTCCGGACGCGTCCGGAGTCCATCTTTGGACGCGTCCAAAGACGTTAAAAAATCATACGATTCAAAAACTGCTGCAGAACACATCTCCGAACGCGTCCGGAGTCTATCTTTGGACGCGTCCAAAGACGTTCAAAAATCACACGCGAAACTAGCCGTTCTCTATCTTTAGACGCGTCCGGACGACGTCTTCGGACACGAACGCCACACGTCCAAAGTTCTCCCTCGCCCGTGTACCTCACTGAGTAGCGTCCATAGTTCACTTCGGACGCATCCATAGTTCACTTCGGACGCGTCCATAGTTCACTCTGGACGCGTCCACTGTCAGCGTCCGCAGCTCAAATGGGCACAGACCACACCGCACTAAATCGGGTATATCTCTTAGCTCCGAACTCTATTTTTGATGATCTTAGACTCGTTGGAAAGCACTTGATCCAATTCACAGTAGATCAAAGATGTTTTACAACCCAAAAGCCATCATCTCTCTTTTCTCACAAGAGTTCATCGAACCTTTTCTAACTTCTTTTCCTTTGTAAATGTGCCAACACCACCAAGTGACATCTCTATGTGCATATGTGTTAGTATTTTTCAAACATTTTCAAAGGATTTTTCATCACGCACTAGATCCTAATGCAATCACATAAAATGATGGACCTATTGGCACTCATGAACCGAATTACCGAAGATCTCCCTTCTTCATAGTTCGGCTATCGATCTTAAACCACTCACACCCTCTATGGTATCTTGAGTGTAAAACAAAATGGCCCTATAGGTTATACCTTTGCCTTGAGCCCATTTTGTCGATCCATCAACCGCCAAGTCTTCACATGACACGTGACACTCCATGTCATCATGCAACCGTCTTGGTCCATCGATCTCAATATTACTTGTTCTTCACTGTTGGTTGGTCTATCGGCGCCAAGTCTTGCCCAAGCTTCACCATCGTACGGTCCTTCGCTTTGAAGCCTTAACTTGCCCTTCACACTTTCAACCTGTCCATCAAGCCAAGCCCATCTTGATTTTCACCATGCTTAGGTTACATAACTTCATGTCATGACTCATCGTTGGCCTTCACTTGGCATGGACTACCTTTCTCTAAATCATCCATTTAGAAACAAGGTTAGTACTTAAGTTTTATCAATTATCCAAAACCAAAATAGGGACTTTCAGCTGGGAAATCAACAACCGTGTGAGTGTTTCTTTGAATATGTAGAGTTTCTTTGGCCAAGTTGATAGTAGAGTTGAGTTGGGTCGATTTTGACCAAATTGTTTTGTAGGGTCGTGTCAACCAAAGTTGTTTAGTAGTGGTCTCAGTGGTGACTTGGTACCTAAGTGTTCAGGTTGAGTAGGGTACCCTCCACATTTGTATGGTTTTTCTGGCCCGGTTTTCAGTCAAAAAACTAAGCTGGCACTTGTCTTTTTCTTTCTTCGTCTAAAAGAAAACACGGCAAAGCATTTGCCGTCCTTTCAAAAAAAAAAGATTTGATGTGGCACATGAACAAATTTTGAGAAGGATTCCAAAGGGCACTACGAGGTTAGCCGTTGCACAGGAATTTCAAAGTAGCATAGGATGTTTGGCACGTCGCACGTCTGCTGGCAAACAGGAAGTCACACGAGAGCAGTGATGGAAAGAACAGAGCTCAAGATTGGATCAGAGAAAAGAGAGATAAGATGGGACAGTCAACTATGGAATTCTGTCAAGTGATCTGAAGGATGAAGAAATTTGCCTGGCTATGAGGCAAAACTACAATTGGACGGACACACACCAACAAGCCAAAGCAGGGCAGGGTGCCATCCAAAAAAAAAAAACGAGCAGTTCTAAATTAAACTTTCCCTGAAGTTGCCTTTGGGAAACAATTTCCCCGGGGCTCAGGTCCAGAATAGACTCTTCTGCACCGACTTGTAGATGCTGGATAGGAACACCTTGGGGGTCAGGAAGGTTGAACACGCTCTCCATCAGCGCCATCTGGTACATAGCCTCGGCATGTACTGAACTCCTTGCTCTGTTGTTTCCACTGCATCATCAAACAAAACTATCGATCAACGAACAAACATTGATCAATCAGCATTGTTTCATGCTCTCATCCATGGTTTGTATGTACAACAGGTCCAGTACCTCGTTGTCCTGGGCTACCCTGTCGCGGAGCTCCTTGATGATGGGGGTGCCGGGGTTGATCTCGAGCACCGGCTTGTCACACATGTATGCCTGCTTGCTTGAGTCTGACACTTCTCCATGTTAGCTAAAATTGCGTTGGAATCTCTGCTGTGGGTCTATGTTAATCATTTTGGCTTATTACTGTGTTTGTTATGTTAATCTGTCAGGTTTCCATCTGTTCCATCACCAGAGCACAGATTAGTGTTTTGTATAAAGCCTTTTTTTAGTTCATTCAGTTATGCTTGGGTTGCTCTGGCAGTACATACTGAAAGAGTATTTCGTTGTCTCGCCTGACACACAACCATCAGAAGAGTTGCTGTATATTTTTGTTGGAAAAATCTAAGGCTATCAGAGAATCTATTCTTGTAGGACTTCCGGGCCTGACAAGCCGCCTCATTCAAGCTTAACTTTTGTCTGAACCCTGATGGTCTGAGGAGAGATGATTGGATATATTGGGTGTTGTCTGAAATCTGAACTTGGGGCAAACGTCCCACACTCGGTCAGTCAAGTGCGCAGTACATTTACCGCAGATAAGAAAAACCACAGGAAGGTACTGACAACTGCATCACTGACAAGGTAGCTGGTTTGATAACACAGCAGAACATAGATATGAAAATACATACATAGATAGGATAACGACTTGTTAAGCTATTACGCCGACACCCTAAGTCCCTCCTGCTCGTCTTCGGCGACCTCCTCATCCTGCTCGTCATCGGTGACCTCCTCTACGTCCTCTGCATAGCCCATGATGTCGTACTGGTTGATGAGAGCCTGCTCGTACGCATACATCTTATCGTCGATGGATTTTCTCTTGTGGTAAATTTCGGTGAAGCCAAAGCTTCTTTTTTCAATCTCGGCCAACTTTTCGGCGGAGATAGGCTTGATCAGGTAGGGCTGCGTCTTCATCAGACAGATCAGCGAGTCTGGCAGCCTCGTCCTCTTCTTCGGCTGGGCCTCCTCCGCCTTGGCCTCCTCCTCCGCCGCCTTGGCCTCGTCCGCCTTCCAGCGCTCCAGCGCCCCCGGGTCAAGCCTCTCGTCCCAGAGGTGTTTCGCCTCGTAAGCCTTCTTCTTCAGCTTCAGAAGCTCGATCGGCTCTAGGATCTTGCCCGCCCCCTCGGGTATCTCAGCCCCCTCCGAGGACGCACTGGCCGGCGTCTTCCTCTTCAGCATCCCAGCGGTCGCCGGCCTATTCATCTTCAGCGTTGCAGCGCGGCTGAGGATGCGGGCGCTCCTCCTGAGGTCGCGGCCAGTGGCCCTCCATGCCCACGATCGGGTCACCGTCGTCGCCGGCGCAGTAGCCCTCATCGCCGGCGGTGGACCTAGCTTCTCACTCTCGAACAGATGTCCCTGCTGGTGGAACGGGAAATCGGGGTGCGGCGGCAGCTGACGGTGTAGCAGAGCAACCGAATTCTGAGGACAATGGAGAGAGCCTACGTATTTATTTGGACCCGGCCGGATGCCTTGGAATCGGAATCCAATTCATCTTCGAGCCGAAGCGAAAGAGGCCGCCGAGCGCGTGTATATATGGCCCAGGAATTCAGGTGACAATGGAGAGAGGCCACGTATTTATTTGGACACGCCATGCAGATGTACATGCACTGCAAGGGAAGATGTATGCCTACCACCAGGTGCTCATTGACCAGTACTTCAGCCAGGGGTACGCGGAGGAGGAAGACGAGGTCACCACCGAAGGCAAGCAGGAGAATTAGCTACCTTGTCAGGAATACAGAGGGGTCTAGGTCGTAGTCTGTATATCCATTGTCCATGCTACTATTTTTACTTGCGTGAACAGGCAAGCAACCGACTGGGAATCTGTTGCCTACAGTTCTCTTTTTTTGCTCTTTTTTCTTACCATCAGTTCTGCAATTTTATGAGAATGAGACGGGAACTGATAAGCAAAGAGATATTTGCAGCTGCTTTGCCTACACTGCTTGACGAAATTGTATGTTTTCCTGGCGAATCTGATCAGATTGAGACTGATATAATGTTGATATTCTTTTAATTGACATGCAGTTCAGTATAAACATTAGGTAATATATGAACGATTTTCTAATACTACATTAATTTTCAGGACAGCAAAAAATCCACCAACAATTCAGAATATTGCTAGAAATTCTGACAGGTAGTGAAACTCTTCCTGAGTTTTTGAGGAGTCATATTATTTGTCTTCTCAATAGCATTGGCAAGAAGATGCTTCACTCTAAGGAAATTGGTTGAGATGAGTCACATTATTTGACACATACGCCAAAGAGTATTGTCCTCTTGATTTTTGCCATTGATAAGGAAGGTCTCCAAAATCCAAATGAATGGTCGTGAACTCGGGAGGTCTTACATTTTCTCATAAAGCTAGCACAATTGGATGAAGTATCACCAAGTAGTGTCAAGTAGTGAAATCATATTCTGTCCCAAGTTGTTGCTGCTTTTTCATTCCATATCTGGAACTGGAAAGGTGCATAGATGTCCTTCCTTGAACCTAGGTAAAATTGTTGAAATCCTAGTATATCTTGTTGTGAAAAGCAATTGCTTGCTAAAAAGGTTACAAATGGTTTGTTTTGGAAGCATCTAACTCAAAGGATGGCATTCAAGGACTATTGTTGGACAGAGACTGAAACAAGTTTGTGCAAACTGTATTCTGACTCTTGGTGCACTTGGCGCTGTTGATCCTGCTAAGTGCTAAGTTAAATGTAATTTCTTCTAAGCGCTTTAAGATATAATGTTCAGATGATGATCTTATATTTGAGTTGATCCACAAGCATCCTGCAAGGGCATTCAGAGCTGCTACTGACACCACAGTGCAAGATTCTGCTGCCTTGGCGATCCAGGAGCTACTAAAATTGGCAGGTTGCCAGTCTTCACCTAGTGAAGAATAAATTTGTTGTGAGATGATCTACAGGGTTCAGAAGTTGTGGCACCGTTTCTCAAACTATGTGAACGAAATAATTGCCCCGTGCTTAACCTCGAGGTGTCATCTCCCTAACACAGCTGATTCTGCTCTAGCCGGTACAATATACCGCCCGACAATCTCTTTTAGAAGGTGAATATACTACTGGATTAGAAAGTTGACATCACATGCAACTATGTGATTTAGTGGACCCCCAATTATAACTCCACTTGTCTCTTTCATCAGTTTGATTTGAGTAAGATCATTATTATACAGACTCAGCATTTGCATTAGAGCCTCATGGTCAGGCCTTGCAAATCTCTGTTCATAGACAATCTGATCTTCTTAATTGTTTGCTAAACATGTGCCACCCTCAAGGCATTGATCGCTCATGTGGATGGTTTGGCTTGCAATATACCCCAATTAATATATATATGTATAACAACTTGGAGCATGCATGGAGTGCAAGCAGCATGGAAATTAGGGAGGTGGAATCTCACAGATTCCTATCAGACCAGGACAGACAAACGTTTGATGTTCAGCAGTTCAGAGAACGTTGCTTTTTTATTTTGAGATGGATCTTGCTAAGATTTTCAAGGCCATCAAGATCAAAGATCAGTTTTCTGGTTGCTGAAAATATTGCCCAGTCCAAACAAGCATTGCTTGTACCTCGGGCTTGTCAAGCTCCATATGTTGCGTGAGTGGAAGACTTCAATTCCCTGTTGGGATATGAGCAATTTATTTGTAAGTCATCATTGGTGTAGATGATTCAAACTTTCTGAAGTTAACAGAGCATAATAAGTCGATGACAACATAGATAGAACAACACTGATACTACATCGACTTGTTAGGCTATATTATGACAACACGCTAAGCTCCTCCTCCTCGTCATCGGCGACCTTCTCTACTCCTGCTCGTCATCGGTGACCTCCGATACGTCCTCTGCATAGCCCAGGATGTTGTGCTGGTTGATGAGAGCCTGCTCGTACGCATACATCTTATCGTCGATGAATTTCCTCATGTGGTACGTTTCGGCGAACCCATAGCACATCTTGTCCATCCTTTCCAACTCTTTGGCGGGGATAGGCTCAATCAGGTAGGGATCCGTCTTCATCACATTGATCAGCCTGTCTGGCAGCATACGCATGACCAGCCTCGTCCTCTTCTTCGGCGGCTGGGCCTCCTCCGCCGCCTTGGCTTTATCTGCCTGTATCCAGCGCTCCAGCGCCCCCGGGACATCCCTCTCCTTCCAGAGGTCTCTCGCCGCGAAAGCCTCTTTCTTCAGCTTCAGAAGCTCGCTCAGCTATAGGATCTTGCCCGCCTCCTCGGGTATCTCAGCCCCCCTCCGAGGACGCGCTGGCCGGCTTCTTCCTCTTCAGGATCCCAGAGGTCGCCGGCTTCTTCGTCTTCACCGTCGCAGCGCGGCTGAGCATGCGAGCGCTCCTCTTGAGGTCGCGGTGAGTGGTCCTCCATGCCCACGATCGGGTCACCATCGTCACCGGCGCAGTAGCCCTCATCGCCGGCGATGGACCTAGGTTCTCACTCTCGAACAGATGTCCCTGCTGGTGGAACGGGAGCTGACGGTGGAGCAGAACAACCGTACCAATTCAGAGGACAATGGAAAGAGCCCACATATTTGTTTGGGCCCGGCTGGATGTCTTGGAATCTGAATCCAATTCGATTTCGAGCCCGATCGCGGACGGCGCCTCCGGTTCTGGGCCATAAATACACGCGCTCGGCGGCCTCTTTCGCTTCGTTGCTGGTTCTATCGCCGGCGACGATGACTGCTGTGACTCGATCGCAGGTTAGGGGGGCCGCTGATCGCGACCTTCGGATGAGCGCACGCGCTGCGACGCCGAAGAAGAAGGTGGCGACCGCATTGGTGGGTGCTGGCGGCATAAAGAAGAGGAAGAGGCCAACGAGCGCGTCGTCGGAGGGTGATGATAAGGTCCCCAAGGTGGCAGCGGCTAGGAAGACCTTGGCCGAGGCGAGTTTCATCTTGAAGCTGAAGAAGGAGGCGTATGGGGCGATAGATCTCTGGAAGCACAGGTATGCCCCGGTGGGGGCGCTGGAGCGCTGGGTGAAGGCCAAGGCGAAGGAGGCCAAGGAGAGGTTGTCCCGGGATTTCATAGACCTCTTCAAGATGCAGCAGCCGGCTCTCCTCAAGGACCTCCCCGACGAGTATTTTGCCGACAAGCCTGAGTCATTCCGCCACCGCCACGCCATGCACATGTACATGAACAGCAAAATGTATGCTTACCACCAGGCGCTCATCAACCAGTACTTCATCCAGGGGTACGCGGAGGATGAAGAGGAGGTCACCACCGACGGCGAGCAGGATCTCTAGCTGTCGTAGTCTGGATGTCCATTGTTTCATGCTATTATTTTTGCTCAAAACACTGAGTTAGTACCATTGTTGGGTGATAAAATCACTGAAGTGAACTGTGAGGTGAAAACAATATACAGGTTGTAATTGTATTTTATTCCATTTCAAAAGTTTACACCCCAGGGGTATTTATAGACCCCTGGCTTCGCCATAATAGCAAGTCTTACAAATCGGATACGATGTTCCCTATATATTCAGCTAGAAAAATAACTCAGTGAAGTGGTAAAACACCCTTCGTTCTTATCTTTTTGTCTCCTTAAACTCTTCCAGACTTGATCATAATTTCTTGACCCAGTAGTTAGCTTCGCCGATTCACCATGCGAAGCTGCCTTGTCAACTTCGCCGGTCTCCAAAAGTCCAGCGAAGTCATCTTCGCCTGAAACATGTGATAACACATATGCGAAGTCCAAAACAATTATAGCGAAGTATCCACGCCATCTTCGCCGAATATTGTACTGTTTCAAATATTTATGATAAAAAGTTTGTTCACAGCTCCAAAGTTTGAGATGAAAGTTTATATGTCAAAGTTGTTCCCCAACAGCAGCCCCTCGTGAGCGAAGGCCTACTCTAAAGGTCTGAATCCCGCGAAGTTTATGTAAACTTTGCCTAACAAACGCTGTCGAAACTTTGGAGTTGGCCTGTTTAAGTTTTTGATTTTTGAATCTAACGGCTAGTTTTGACTGTTTGACCGTATTTGCTTATAAATAGAGATGACCCCCCTGAGCTGTCGTTTTCAGAAGATGAGAAACTCTGCCAAAATTTTTCTTAAGCTGGAAAGTTCAAGGTAGTTTTTTGTGACACCTGCTATTTGTGTTCATCCTGTGTTGATCTTTCGAACGAAGTTTATTCAACAACTTCGATCAGGTTTGTTTCTTCGATTCTTTATATTGTTGTTCTTAATTTTGTCGGAGTTCTAATGATCTTGGTTTTTATAGATGTCTTCGCTACATTTGCAAGATCAAATTCAGTCTCAGGAGAGCTCCAGGGCCGAAGAGGACAAGTCTCAGATAGATTCTGACGAAGAAAATCTTAAAGATGTTGATGCGTCTGTTGAGTACTTAGTGAAGGATGATGAAGGTTTTACCTTGACTTTTGGTAAAACTTTGTTTAAAAAAAGTCATCTTGATGAAATGGTTCGATTGAAAATCGTTGATCGTGATCAAGTGAGGGTGCCTGATCCTACGGAGAACAATTTGAAGCCTTATCCTGACGAATGTATCGTGTATCAGGATCTGTTTACTGCTGGTCTTCGCTTCCCTTGTCAAGACTTTATTGAAGATGTTCTGAAGGCTTTCAATATTCAGATGCATCACTTGACGCCTAACGGTGTGGATAGGTTGGCTCAGTTTGTTTGGGCTGTCAAGTCTCAGGAGGCTAATGCTGACATTGCTGCTTTTTGTAAACTTTTTGAGATGCATACTCAGTTCAAGGAGTTTATACTTGAAGGGCGAGTGATCACCAAATATTTTGCTTATTCGAGTTTTAAGACTGCTCGCAACACTGTTCAAATCTCTCCAGCGACGAGGAACAAGTGGGGTGTTGGAGATTGGTCAAGATATTAGTTCTACCATAAGGTGCCCATGGTTGAAGAAAGGGATCCTGTGATGAAGAAAATGGTGAAGAGGTATCCGATGGCTGCTAGAATGGAGATTGAGAAGTTTAAATTGTCTTCATCTTTTCCTACTTTCATGATTTCGAAGACTGCTGTAAAGGCTACAAGTGCACAGCTTCGCTACAGTGTGCTAGAGATCTTGTTGAAGAGTATGTGCTGCTAGAATTTGGCCGTTGAAGACAGGTTGGACTTTTCAACGCTTTCATGCTAAAAAAGTTCGAGAGGTGAACTATAAGTTCCCGGATAATGACTTTCATCGTCCGAGGACTTTTGCTTGTGATGAAGATTTTGTGAAGTCTGTTGAAAGCCGAGCTGAAGATTTGCTTGGAAAATATGTATTAAGCGAGAAGAACAACATTGATAAAATTCTTGGGAGTGAATATAAACGTTTGAACAGAGTTTTTGAGGTTGCGCAGATTGAGTATGGTGAAAGGCCTCCTCTTGCTTATCGTCGTGAGAAGAAACAAGGCCAGAAAAAGGAGAAGGATGCTGGTGCTCAGGCTAAGGGCACAAAACGCAAGGCTGGTCCTAGCAAAGCTGTTGCCAATAAGCTGAAAAAGAATCAAAGTCCTTCTGTCTTACTTGATGCTGATGAACTTGACGTTGTGTTGGAACGGAGCCTGGATATGGAGGGATGTTTGGTTTCTAGTTTAGGTGGTTTTGCAAAAGATGATGTCGATGCTGTGAAGGATGATGAAGGTGCCGGAGCTTCCTTGTCTCGTCATGCTGAGGATGAGGTGAGAAAAATTACTATGGCTTTTTCTTCTGAAGGGTTAACTCTTTCTTTACTTACTCCGCTGGGTGATGACTTGCAGGATTTGCAAGGTCGAAGTTTGCGTGCTGGAAGTTCTGTTGATGTTGAAAAAGTTGATAGTTTGATTCTTGAAAAAGAGACTTCTGAGAAAGAAACTCTTGCTGATGAAACCCGCAGAACTGTTGATCCTACTTCGCCGATGCCTGATGTTGAGGCCACTGTTGTTAGGTCTCATGAAGAAAATGTCGATGCTGAGAAAACTGTTTCGGCTGAGGATCCAGCCATGGTTGACATTGGCGAAGTTAGTGTTCCCAACGTGCCTAAGAAAGTTAGTGGTTCTAGGGTTTATACTCTTGATTTTGATGAAAGTGATGATGAGGTTTTTGATGATGAAAGTAATGATAAACGTTTGGCGCCCTTGTCGAGGTCTACTATTCATGTTAAAACTGTCCAGAAGATTGATTGTAATTTGGGAGAACGTGTTTCTACTAGTGAGTACTGCATCTTTGTATTTGATTTGTTTGACATGTGTTGTCTTTTTTGCTGACCTTCAGGTTTTATATTTATGCAGAAACTATTTTTCCTCATGCACCGTCTTCTCCTCAGAAGAATGTTGACTTGAGCAAGATAAAAAGTGTTCAGCAAGATTCTGCCACTCCTGTTGTTCCTACTGGTGGTGACGGAGAAATTTCTGATGCTTTGAAACGTTCTTTGGAGTTTTTCCAGGAGAAAAGTTTGGGTCTTGATTGTTTCAAGTTCATAGGTATTGGGGCTGATAAACTTCGGATGATGCCTCGCACTTCTGAGGTTCAGTTGTCAAAATGTATAAATGAGGCTTTTACTATCCATGATGCGGAACTTAAAATATCAAAGAAACCTTTACTCGAAGTTGCTGATGCTGGCTTATCGATAATGTACAAAGGTTCTCTTTTGATGAGAGGTTTGCGGACGGGCTTGGAGGAAAGAGAGAAGAATTTTGCTCTTCACGAATGCAACTATTAGGTTGAAATTGATTCCTCGAAGAAGCAACTTGCTGAGAAAGAGAAGGACAGGGCTGATGCTGTGGATACCCATAATAATTTGGAAACTAGGTTGATTAGTGCTCTTGCCGATGTTGAAAAAAATGAAGGTGATATGAAGAAAATTGTTGCTGATAATAAAAGGTTGAAGGAGGGAATGAGGCGTATGGAGAGAAAAATTAAGAAGCAAGATAAATCTTTCTTTGATAACTGCAATCATATCTGGGAGCTCTGCTTTAGTGCTATGACAAGTTCAGAGCTAGACCTGGGGAGAAATGTTGGGATCTTGGTGACCGTGACAGTTTCTTTAGTTGGCTTTGCCGCCAATATGAAGATTTGTCCCAAGTCATGGAGACCACAGCTGATATTGGGATTTTCTACTCTGCCCGTGCTTTCTTTCACTTGATGAGACAAAGTCAAGATCCCTTGTTTGCACAGCTTTGTGATGATAATTACAAGTTTCCTTCTGTGGGTGAATTGGCTAATGTGACAAAGGCCACACAAGTATTAACAAGTATCTTGATTAGTATTGGAGGTCAAGTGATCGGACTCATTGTTTTGATAAAGCGAGGGAAAAGTTGCAGAAGGTATATTTTGTATTTTTCTTATTTTGTGCTATTGCTATTGTTTTTATCTGATTCTGCTTTTTGTTTAGCAAATTACAAAGGAGACAGAAGCTGCTCAGAAGGAGGCCGAGGAGATTGTGAAGAGGGAGGCCAGAGCTATGGGTCAAAGTGGTGCTGGATCGAGCAACGTTAGTGGCGGCCATCCTTAGGCTCTAGTTGTCTTTTCTTTTATGAGATGAGGGAGTTTTAAGATACATTGGTTTTTAAGTTATCAACTTTATAAAATACACGCTTGGAAGTTGTTTGACTATTTGTCAATCTTGCACAGGTTCCTCATGCTAAGCCTGTGCAGGATGTCGAATATATTACTCCGTTGTTAATGTGTAAAGATGACTTCATTTTCGAGGCTACCGAGTTCTATGATTTTCGTGCGAAGTATGACGGTTGTGATGTTGATGATTTTCTGACTCGTAAGTTTTGCTTTTATTATTTTGAACTCGAATTTTTGGGAACTCTATCTTACAAAAAAATTTATAGATGTGAATAAACGATACCGTAGTATCAGGCCTCCCAACTGTCGGGTGTTTGATTTCACGGATTTTGCTCAGGTAAAGTTTAACGCATGCGTTTTTTTTGCTTCATGGTTGAAATGTGCTTGCTGACACCGTTTCTTATAGTCGTCGAGATCAAGTACTTCGTCGGTGGATGTTTGCGAGGATCATTTGTGCCGTGAAGCAGACGAAATTATTAACGAGGTTGTTAGCGACATTCTTGGTGGTGCTGCTGACGTAGTCAGCTCTCAAGATGGCTAATTTGTACATATTTTGTTTGTAATTGAATAAGTTGTGATGTAAACTTCTTGTTGTATTGCGAAGTTCGTATGTTCGGCTTCGCTTGTAAGAATAAATACTAAACAATTATTGAGAGCGATTTGCTTGTATAACTGAGAAATTTACTTTTAGCCATGTTTTAAAGTGCTATTCTTTTTGTTGCTTGTATACTTCGTTTAGAAGTTCAAAAATATTACACTTCACTTAGAAGCTCATAAATGTTTTCATCTTGGTGAAATTTTGTCGAAAAATTTGCCTTAACAGATTTTTGAAACGCCACCCATTCTTCTTCGTTCGAAACGGACACGTACGCTTCACTTAGAATCATGCTACATTCTCACCTTAGTGAAGTTAAGTCAAAAAATTTGCCTTTGCAAATTTTAAAATGTCATCCCTTCTTTTTCGTTCGAAGTGGATGCGTATGCTTTGCTTAGAAGGCAGAACATTTTCACCTTAGTGAAAATAAGTCAAAAAATTAACCTTAGCAAATTTTGAAATGCCGTCCCTTCTTTTTCGTTCGAAGTGGGCGCGTACACTTCGTTTAGAAGCCAGAAGCATTTTCACCTTAGTGAAAATAAGTCAAAAAATTTGTCTTAGCAAATTTTGAAACGCCGTCCCTTCTTTTTCGTTCAAAATGGACGCGTACGCTTCGTTTAGAAGCCAGAAGCATTTTTACCTTAGTGAAAATAAGTCGAAAAATTTGCCTTAGCAAATTTTGAAATGTCGTCCCTTCTTTTTCGTTCGAAGTGGACGCTTATGCTTCATTTAGAAGCCAGAAGCATTTTCACCTTAGTGAAAATAAGTCAAAAAATTTGCCTTAGCAAATTTTGAAACGCCGTCCCTTTTTTTGTTCGAAATGGATGCGTACACTTCGTTTAGAAGCCAGAAGCATTTTCATCTTAGTGAAAATAAGTCAAAAATTTTGTCTTAGCAAATTTTGAAACGCCGTCCCTTCTTTTTCGTTCGAAGTGGACGCGTACGCTTCGTTAAATAAGTCGAAAAATTTGAACAGGACTTGTTTAAATTGGATAAGTTAGCATTTTTTAGATTTAATAAAATGTTGATGCTAACTTACATTTTTGCGAGGTTTATGCCGATGTGAGAGTATACTTTGGATATACTCTTCGGCATTTTGTTTTTTGATCAGATAAACTTTTTTTAGGGAAACAACTTTCTCATTTATACTTCATGAGATTTACAAAGAGACTGCCTCGTTAAAAAACCACTCACCCTGCGAAGGGTTTCCCCTGAGTGGAAAAAGAGTGCAGCTTGATTACATTTTGAATTGTAAATTTGCTTGGAATAAAACTTCTACTTCTACTTTGTAGAAAAGAAAACTACTCTTCTAGTTTGGCTATGGGTAATATTTGCGAAGTGCTTCTATATTCCAAGTGTGATTGAGTTCTTCACCTTTCAGATTTGCTAGATAATATGCACCTTCTTTATTTATTCTTGTGATGATGAAAGTCCCTTCCCACTTTTGTTGGAATTTTCCCACTGTGTCTTCATTTCTTTTCCTTTTGAGGACAAAATCTCCTGGTGCTAGCTCTCTTGACTTGATTTTTTTGTTGTACCACTTCTTTGTTTCAAGTTGGTACTTATTGATATTCTCCAGTGCTTCATTTCTTTCTTCTTCGAGTAAATCTTTGCTTGTTGCTTGATCTTCTTCTGTGATCATTTGTATGTTTGTTCTTGGTCCGTCAAACTTTATTTTTTTTGAGGGTCATTGCTTCATCTCCGTATAGTAACTTGAATGGAGAGAAATATGTTGTCCTTGGCTTTGATGTGTTGTGAGACCAGATAACTCTTGGCAGTTCATCTACCCATTTTCCCTTTTTTAATCTGTTAAGCACTTTGATATTCCTGTGCAAATTATCCCATTTGCTCTCTCTACTGCTCTATTGGATTGTGGGTGCCTTACGGATGCGAAACAGAGTTTGATTCCCATTGAGTGGTAGTATTCTCTGCAGTCTTCGCTATCAAATTGGGTTCCATTATCTACTATGATGTGTCTTAGGACTCCGAATCTGCATATGATGTTTTGCCATAGGAATTTTTTCATTGTATGAGAAGACATGTTTGTGATTGGTTTTGTCTCAATCCACTTGGTGAAATATTCAACTGCTACTATTGCATATTGGTAGTTTCCTTGAGCCGGAGGTAATTTTCTAATTATGTCAATGCCCCATCTTGCGAGTGGCCAAGTTGGTTCAATTGGCTGTAAGTTTGTACCTAGAGCATTGACTTTGCTCCTTGCCATTTGGCAATTGTGACAGGTCCGAATTATTTCTTTGCTGTCACTTGAGCGGTTGGCCAGAAAAACCCTTGTCTGAAAGCTTTTCCAACTATTGATCTAGCCCCAGCGTGGCATCCACAGATTCCCTTATGTATTTCTTTTAGGAGGTTTTTCATCTTCTCTTGAGATACACTTTAGGAGTGGCTGGCAAATTCCTTCCTTGTATAGTTCTTTATTGATGATTTTATAACTTCTAGTCTTTTGCCTTATTCTTATTTCATCAGCTTTATTTTCTGGCGCATAAAATCCTTTGAGGAATGCCATGATTGGAACCCTTCAGTCTTCGCTTTCGATGATATGTACTTCTTTTGGTTGTTCAACTTTTGTATTTGTTGAGGCTTCGGTAATAGTTTGGAAGAACACTTCTGGTGGTAGCTCCAACTTTTGGGCAGCGGCTTTTGTAATTTCGTCTGCATCTATGTTATCATTTCTTGAGATACTCTTCACTGTGAATCCGGTGAAGTGTTTTTCTTGATCTCTCAATATCTGGAGGTACTTTGTTAGCTCTGGGTCTCTTACTTTGTAGTTTTTCTCTATGTACCCAGCCACAACTTGAGAGTCTATTTTGATTATTAGCTTTTGAATTCCCATTGCCCTAGCCTTGAGAAGTCCCAATAGTACTGCCTCATATTCTGCAATATTATTTGTACATTAAAATTCTAGTCTTGTCGCATATTTGAGCTTGACTCCGGAAGGTGAAGTTATGATTGCTGCTGCTCCGGTGCCAACGAAGCCCCAAGCACCATCACAATAGATTATCCATTCTGGCTGCTCCATTTTTTCTTGATTGTATTTTGACGGTGTCCAATCTACTACGAAGTCGGCCAGTACTTGAGATTTGATCGTTGTTCTCTTCTCAAATTTGATGAAGTATTGAGACAATTCTGCTGCCCATTTTCCCAATCTTCCAGAGGACTTACAGCCTTGTAATACTTCTTTAAGGTGTTGATTTGTTGGTACTCTTATTTTGTCTGCTTGGAAGTAATGTTTCAACTTTGTTGATGCCATAAGTACTGCGTATGCAATTTTCTCTATTTCTGAGTAGAAAATTTTTGATCCTGACAGGGCTTCAGATGCGAAGTATACTGGAATTTGCCTTGTTGAGTGCTCATTTTCTTCTTCTTGTATCAAAACTGCACTGACTGTTCTTTCATTTGCTGATACATATAATAGTAAGTCAGCAGTTGGATCAGGGGTTACCAAAGTTGTTGGGTTGGACAGATGGTTCTTTATTTCTTCGAAGGCATCTTGCTGTGCTTGACCCCAGCTGAATTTTTCCTTTTTCCCCTTTAGTGCTTGAAATATTGGCAAGCTTCGCTCAGTTGATTTAGATATGAATCTGTTCAGCAAAGCTAATCTTTCTGTTAATTTCTGAATGTCCTTGATGTTTCTTGGCACTTGCATATTCAGTATTGCCTTCGCCTTCTATGGATTCGGATCAATGCCTTTTGCAGATATGATGCATCCCAGAATTTTGCCTGTTTGAACTCTAAATGTGTATTTTTCCTGGTTCAACTTTAGATTTGCTTTTCTGAGGTTTGAGAAGGCTTCTTGTATATCTTCGACATGATCTTCTCTTTTTTTGCTCTTGACTACCAAATCATTGACATACGCAAGCAAGTTTCTTGGTATTTGATCTTTGAGGACTGTGGATGTCATTCTGATGAAAGTTGTTCCTGCATTGCGGAGCCCCTCAGCCATTCTTTGGAAACAGTAAGTTCCAAATGGTGTAATAAAACTTGTGTACTCTTCATCTTCTTTTTTCATCCAAATTTGATGGTAGCCTGAATAACAGTCGAGAAAATTAAACATTTCACTTCCTGTTGCCTGATCTACCAAAGTGTCTATTCTTGGTAGTTAAAAATTGTCTTTTGGGCATGCTTTGTTGAGATCTGTGAAGTCTATACACATTCTCCACTTTTTGTTTTTCTTCTGCACCATGACTATGCTTGCAAGCCAAGTAGTGAATTGAACTTCTCATATGACTTTTGCATCTAGCAGTCTTTGGACTTTGGCTTTTGCAGCTTGTGTTCTGTCTTCTG
Source organism: Bothriochloa decipiens (assembly GCA_023333625.1). NCBI lineage: Eukaryota > Viridiplantae > Streptophyta > Magnoliopsida > Poales > Poaceae > Bothriochloa > Bothriochloa decipiens. The sequence continues at coordinate 3,027,952 of CM041638.1, read as the reverse complement.
ACAACTTTCTGAGTTTTTGCTTTTTCGGCCTGAAGTTTGGATCAATGTTTAACTTGTGTTCTATGACATCTCTGCTTACTCCTCCAAGGTCTTGCGCGGACCAGGCAAAGATGTCCTTGTTACTTCGCAGGACTTGGATTATTTTTTCTTCTTCTTTTGTTAAGTTTGTGCTGATGATAACTTGTCTTTCCAGCACCATTGGGTCGAGTGGTACTTTCTTTGTGTCTTCGCAGGGCTTCATCTTTTCTTGAGTCTTTGCATTTTTAGTTTTGAGCTCGACCTCTTCTTAATCTTCTTGTATGACATGGATATTTTTGAAAGCTGGGCTTGCATCTCTTTCTATGTTTCTTCGCTCTGTTTGATCGCCGAAGATGGTTATGATGCCATTGATTGCTGGCATTTTCATGCATAGGTATGGGTAGCTTATTATTGCTTCGAAGGCATTTAAACTCCCTCTTCTGAAGATTGCGTTGTACTGGCTGTGCATTTCAACTAGATCTAATGCTATTTGTTCTGTTCTTGTGTTGTTCACTGTTCCAAATGAAACTGGCAAGACAATTCTGTCAATGGAGTTTATTTTCTTTCCGCCGAAGCCAACTAATGGATGTTCGACTCTCCCTAAAGTTTTTCTGTCAATTTTCATTGCATCTATAGTTGATGTGAATATGATGTCGGCGGAGCTACCACCATCTACTAGAATCTTTGAGACTATCCATCCTTCAATGTTTGCTTCGATTACCATTGCATCCATGTGAGGGTAATCTTTCAATTTGAGATCTTGTTCTAAAAATATGATTAGTAGGTGAGACCATCTTGTTTTCTTGAATGGGCCTTCGACTGCGATGGAGTTTACTCTTCTGAAATAGTTTCTTCTTTCGTTTCTTATGTCAAGCTCCATGCTGTTTTCTTCGAAGATTGTCATAATTCTGTCTTTGCTCAGAATGATTGCATTCCCATTATTTGTTGATGCTTCGGGGGTATTGTTGGTGTGTTGAATTTGGTGACTGTTGTTTGCCACTGAATTTTTGGGATGAAAACTTTGCTGTCGTCTTTGGCCCCATTGGTTTTATGGGCACATTGCTAGTGGCTAGCAATTGTAGATTGGCGGAGGTGGTGGCAACATGTGCTGAGGTTAAGTTATTGGCATGTAATTTGTCCCTTGGAGACCTAGATGATTGACAACTTTTAACTGCAAAATTGCCCTGTTTTCTTCTTGCATTTCTTCAATGCTTTTCTTTACTCTTGGGCACATTTTGGACGTGTGGCTAGCCCCTTTGCCATGTATGACGCAATATATTTTCTCAGGCCTCAATATCTTTCTTTTAAAATTTCTACCTTGATTGTTGTAGTTTGTTTTTTACTGAAAGTTTTCCTTGTAACCTCTGTTGTTTTGAAAATTTCTTTGATTTCTTGAGCTTGGACCTTGACTGGCGGCTTTGCTCATGTTGTTGATGTGATTTATCCTCTGAAATGGTTTTCGCTCAGCATTTGTCATTCTTGAGTGTTGGAAATTGTTATTTGATCTTGATGTGTTTCTTTCTCCATTTTCTTCTTCTATTCTTTTTCTATAATCTTCGTCGGACTCACAGTACTTTCTCATTTCTTCATAAAACTTTTTCACTGTGGTTGGTCTTTCCCTTTTGAAGTGGAAGAAAGTTGGCCTGCCTGCAGTCCTTTGATTGCTGCAATGATGACAACTTTATCTGGTATATTTGGTATTTGAGCTTTTACTTGTATAAATCTTTTGTAATACTAGCTCAGTGGTTCCTTTGGTTGTTGCTTAATGTTAAAAAGATCATCGCTTGTGAGCTCAACTCTTTGTAAGCCTTGAAAATCTAAGAGCAGAGTTGTGCGAAGTTGTTCCTAAGATTTGATTGACCTTGGCTTTAGCGAAGAGTATCAATGCTGTGCTGGTCCTCTTACTGCCATGATGAGCGACTTTGCTAAGGTGTTCGCATCTCCCTCGCTTGATGCAACTGCTGCTTCGAAGCTCATGAGAAATTGCCTTGGGTCAAACATTCCATTATAAGTTGGGATAATGTTGAATTTAAATCCTGCTAGCCACTTCGCTAGCTGAATGTCGATTAACAGAGGCGACTCTGTGTCAATTGTTGCTATTTGACTTTGGTTCTCTTTGCTGTTGGTGTTTTTGTTTGCTGAGTTTGGGTCTTGGATCGTGACTTCGCATTCATTTTCTATCTCTTCGTTGAGCTTTCTTATTTCGGCTTCTGCTTCTGCGATTCTTTGCTTCAAGGACTTTTCCCTTGTCTTCGCTCTTGCTTCTTCTAGTTGTTTTTTCTTAACAGCGAGTTGATCTTCGAGTTCCTTGAGTCTTCTTTCTTTGTTCTGAGTTTCTTCTTCTTCTTAAACACGTCTGATTTTAGTTTTCGTTGCATCTTCTATAATTGGGTCTTGTACGGCGTTGTTGTCAGCCGGAGCTGTCCTTTTACTGGGTCTTCCTATTTTGGTGGTCGTGGGTGTCTTCGATCACATAAACGGATGGCGCCAGATGTTGGGTGATAAAATCACTGAAGTGAACTATGAGGTGAAAACAATATACGGGTTGCAATTGTATTTCATTCCATTCCAAAAGTTTACACCCCAGGGGGTATTTATAGACCCCCTGGCTTCGCCATAATAGCAAGTCTTACAAAATCGGATACAATGTTCCCTATACATTCAGCTAGAAAAATAACTCAGTGAAGTGGTAAAACACCCTTCGTCCTTATCTTTTTGTCTCCTTAAACTGCTTCAGACTTAATCATAATTTCTTGACCCAGCAGTTAGCTTCGCCGATTCACCATGCGAAGCTGCCTTGTCAACTTCGCCGGTCTCTAAAAGTCCAGCGAAGTCATCTTCGCCTGAAACATGTGATAACACATATGCAAGGTCCAAAATAATTATAGCGAAGTATCCACGTCATCTTCGCCGAATACTGTACTGTTTCAAATATTTATGGTAAAAAGTTTATTCTCAGCTCCAAAGTTTGAGATAGAAGTTTGTATGTCAAAGTTATTCCCCAACAACCACCGACTGTAAATCTGTTGTTCTCTTTTTTGCTCTTTTTTTTTAAAAGAAAGATGGGCAGCATTTACCATGAGTTCTGCAATTTTATATGAATGAACGGGAACTGTTAGCAAAGAGATAATTGCAGCTGCTTTTGCCTACATTGCTTGACGAAATTGTCTGTATTCCTGGGGAATCTGATCAGATTGAGACTGAGATATAAGGTTGACATTCTTTCCATTAACATGAAGTTCACTATAAACATTAGGTAATTCTAACAAAAAGATAGTTTTCAGGATAGCAAAAAATTCACCAACGATTCAGAATATTGCTAGAATTCTCACACAGGCAGTGATGAAACACTTCTTCAGTTTTTGAGGAACGATTTTGTTCGCCTTCTCAATAGCATTGGCAAGAAGATGCTTCACTCTGATTACTTAAGTTTATCAAATATTCTATACATATTCAAGTATGTTTTGTCCCAAGTTGTAGTTGCTTTCATTCTATATATATGTTCAGTTTCTAAAATTGCGTTGGAATCTCAGTTGTAGGTCTATGTTAATCAGTTTGGCCTTGTTACTCTCTTTGTTATGTTAATCTGTCAGGTCTCCATCTGTTCCATCACCAAGCACACATTTATTCAAGTGTTTTGTGCATTACCCTTTGTTAGTTCATTCAGTTAACTATATGTACTGCAAGGATTGATCTGGCAATGAATTTGGATGAAGTCAATTTACTACATACTGAAAGAGTATTTCATTTTCTCGCTTGACACACCACCATCAAAAGAGTTGCTGTAATGTAAGGCTGCCACAGAATCTATTCTTGTAGGACGTCCGGGCCTGACAGGCTGACACGCCTCATTCGAGTTCGCTTTTGTTTGCGCGGTGGCACTACATGATTATTTTTGCCACAACTATCAACTTCCGGGCTACTCCGGAGTTGTTCTGATCATTTTTCCACATTCTTTTTTTTTTAATGTTCAGACAAGTGGAAATAAAAATAAAAAAAGATAAGTAGTACTAATGTAATAAATGCGGTAAAGGAAAATGAAGACAAAACCACATGCCTTTAAACCCTTGATTTTTTTTCTAAACCTAATCCTAAGAAACAAAGGTTGTCACTATCAAGTTGTTACATCATAATCCTCAGTGGACAAACCAGTACTTAGCTAGCATGTTAGCATTGCCCAATATACATATGAAAGAAAGATACAATGTTTGGGAGAGAATACAAAAGGATAAACCTTTCAATATAAGAAGCTTCGAAAGGCAGCTCCTGCTAGTGCGTCTTCAGCTTGATTGATTTGACAAATTAACTCATTCCAGAACTTGGAATACTGGCCCTTCTTCTCCATCTCACTTTTTTCTTCATCTGATTACTGGACATTGTATATAAAGTATGTGACTTGCATTCATTGCAAAAACCCCAACCAGCCAACCTGTCTTATCCTTGTTGCTGTACTCATCAGGATCTTCTTCAGCAAATTTCCTAATCATGTCTGGAGGTTTGCTGATCAGCCTCTTCTTGATGGTCTTCAGACTGCTACATTGTTGAAGCATTTTTCGTGATACATTCAGGGGCAGTGTGTCTGAGTCAACAATAACCTAGAGGCCTAGAGAGAAAAGCACTGTAGGATTTAGCAAACTATTGGTCAATTCATTGAATTGTATATGCGCTCCTGAAATAGTAATACAATACCCTAAAAGATATGAGATAAATTGGAAGAAGGTCAACAAATTAGCAAGGAAGTTTGATATATACTGGAACACTTGATCACTCATGTGAGCAGAACATTTACCGCAGATAAGAACCACAGCAAGGTACTGACAATTGCATCACTCGCGCAAGGTAGAAGGTTTGATAACACCGCAGGACATAGATATGACAACATAGATATAGGATAATATCGACTTGTTCATAAGCTATTACATACGCCAACACCCTAAGCTCCTCCTGCTCGTCATGGGTGAGTTGAGTGGATGACCTACTCCTGCTCGTCGTCGGTGACCTCCTCTACGTCCTCTGCATAGCCCAGGATGTCGTACTGATTGATGAGAGCCTGCTCGTATGCATACATCTTGTCGTCGATGAATTTCCTCATGAGGTATGTTTTGGTGAACCCATAGCTTCTTTTTTCAATCTCGGCCAACTTTTCGGCGGGGATAGGCTTAATCAGATAGGGCTGCGTCTTCATCACATTGATCAGCGTGTCTGGCACCCTCTTCATGACCAGCTTCTTCCTCTTCTTCGGCTGGGCCTCCTCCGCCTTGGCCTCCTCCTCCTCCTTCTCCGCCTTGGCCTCCTCCGCCTTCCAGCGCTCCAGCGCCCACGGGACATTCTTCTCCTTCCAGAGGCTTTTCGCATCGTAAGCCTTTCTCTTCAGCTTCATAAGCTCGATCGGCTCTAGGATCTTGCCCGCCCCCTCGGGTATCTCGGCCCCCTCCGAGGACGTGCTGGCCGGCTTCTTCCTCTTCTTCAGGATCCCAGCAGCTACCGACGCGTTCGCCGGCTTCTTCGTCTTTACCGACGCAGCGCAACTGAAGATGCGGGCGCTCCTCATGAGGTCGCGGCCAGTGGCCTTCCATGCCCACGATCGGGTTACCATCGTCACCGGCGCAGTAGCCCTCATCGCCGGCGATGGACCTAGGTTCTCACTCTCGAACAGAACTGCCTGCTGGTGCTCTTAACGGGAAATCGGGGTGCGGCAGCTGACGTGGAGCATGCAGAGCAACCGTACCCGGAATTCAGGGGACAATGCAGGAGGAGAGAGCCCGCCCACGTATTTATTAGGACCCGGCCGTATGTCCGAGATAAAAAGGCCGACCGTGGCCCAAATAAAAACGGTTCCTGTTCTATTTCAAAGCGGGCATCCGTGTCCGAGAAGTATATACGTGGGCCGCGGGCCGTCTCCTTTCTCGTCCCTCAGTCCAGAGTCCACAGACTGCAAGCCCACAGCTGTTACGCAGGCGACGACGATTGTTGTGCCGGCGGCAGGGCTCGGGGCGGGGACGGTCGCCGGACAAGAAGGGACACTGACCACAGTTTCTGGAGCGCTGCGATGTTGAAGACGAAGAAGAAGGTGGCGACCGCGTCGGTGGGTGCTGGGACCCAGAAGAGGAAGAGGCGGCCGGCGGCGGAGGCAGCGGGGAAGACCTTGTCAGAGGCCACTGAGATCCTGAAGCTGAAGAAGGAGGCGTTTGGGGCGACACGCCTGTGGAGGCAGATACATCTCCCCGGGGCGCTGGAGCGCGGGGTGAAAGCCAGGGAGGAGGCGGCCAAGGCGGAGGAGGCGGCGCAGCAGCCGAAGATTGTGGTCCAGACCAGGTTACCCGAGGCTGCCATCGACGCCATTAAACTGCATCGAGCCCATGGCCGACGAGGACCTGGCCAACCGGACCGAGTCGTTTCGAGAGCTGTACGCGCTGGCGAGGTTCGTCGATGACAAGATGAACGCGTATGGGCAGGCTCTCATCAAGCAGCATGACAGTCAGGGCTACGCGGAGGACGAAACCGAGGTCTCCGATGACGAGCAGGTGCAGGTGGACTAGATCACCGATGACGAGCCGAAGCAAAGCAATTCAAGGATATTTCATCATAATTTATAAAGTAGTATCGTGGGTATGTTCCTCAGGAACCAACTACGTGTGTGTTCACTACATGTCTGCTGCTGGATGGATGCATTTGCTTTGTTGTGGTCCGACGACAGATGCAGCGAGGAGTAGATTTTTCATTTCATTTCATTCTTGAGAAAATGGTAGTGCGACCTACTATTGGCCAAATGGGTCTGGGCTGTATCTGTATTTTCAGCGTTTCAGGAGTTTGGCCACATCAACAGAATTCTTGTTTGTCAAAACCATGCACACACAACTGAATTCTTGAGTAACTGTCGAAGGGGACTTTGTGACAGTAGAAGTGACCTGTGAGGCTCTGCTACCCCTTTGATGAAGAAGAAAATTTTAGAGCGCTGCTCAGGCAGGTCAACTACCAATCCAACTCCCAGATTCGTGACACAGCCACGCAGGTCACAGGCGCAATTTCAGATGCTGTTGCTGTAGCCTCTGCTCATAATCATACAAAATAATCGGAATTTGGGTAGGACTAAATTCTGAGACTGTTTTTTGCTTCAATGCTATTCCGCAAGTGTTTGGTGTCTATTTTCGTGTAATAATCTCACTATCGCAACGAAAAAAATGTTCGTTGATTTTCCATTATCTACCTCATGGAACACTTAATTATCGCTTCAATGCCTAGAGTTACTTTAACCTTGATGCATGATACACCAATAATATCATTTCATATTCCTGTCAATGCAGTCCTCGTCAAACTGATGTTCTCCTTCCTGACAGGAACTGGGAAAGACTCATCGTCTTCGCCAACAAAACAGGTGACGGGGCAATCTTACAGTCGTTCATTATTAAAACATCTCAAAATGCCAAAGCAAACATGACAAAATCAGAGATCATACAAATATATTCCAAAGTAATCTCCCTCAACAACTACCCAGATACCGCACATATCAACCCCAACTACAGATTCCACACCTGCTCCTTCACCCTCAGCATCATTGTGCTTTTGTTTATCATCCCAGGCTACCAAATCAACCGATAGTGCTTCTGCTATCATCACAGGATAGAAAAATGAATTCAAGGGATTTCAGATTGCTTCTTGAGAAAGAATCCTGGCATTTGGCATCTCTGATCAATTCAGGTGACCTTTGTACCTGCACCTACCAAAATAGCCAACATTTTACTCAAGGGGAACCCAACGAATGGAAAGACAACTTAGTAAAACTATCACCTCCCTTCTACTTTTATCCAAAAACACTTCTAAAATTCAGCCTGTTATTGCTATGTTACTACCGATCAATTTTAATGTTATTTTCATATATTCTATCCACTATGTGCCTACTTTATTGCTCAAGAATTGCTCAAGAACACAGACATGAAACTTTCAATCTTGAAAATCAGTGAAATTTTCTGGAAGTACCAGCTACCAGCAATTAACAAGAAAATTCTGATATCGATAATCGGTGTCAAATTCTCCAATGCAAACTGTAGACACTTCACCTAATTTGCTGTTGTACTTGGTTATACACCTTCATGGTTCACTTCCTCACCCTATTCCAATTCCCAAATTCCCAGTGCAGATCTCAGCACTGGGAAGTACCTGGTAGGGAGTGATGGCATGGTCTTGGGGCAAGCTAGCCGCCTGACCCGTGGATCCCAGTGCATCTCAAATCTATCATCCCACAGTCCCACTAGAGAAGCAGCTGAAGCTCACCAACCTCACATGATGGAGCTCTGAATTTGATGTAAAGGGAAGCTAGTTTTCTTTTGTTTTTCTGTTTGGTTCACGAATGCATTGCCCTTGCAAGCTAATGATTAATTTACTTGTTACTAATAATCTCAACTGTCATCAGTTAATCGTTAGATCTGTGGGCAGCAGGTTTCCCTCAAGTAGCGACTCCTTCCCCAAGCGCCTGGGATCGATAGAATGTTAGAAACTGCCTAGAAGCGCATGTACATGTATGTGCTGTACAGGCCCTAGTAGAAAGACAACTTATTGTGTCTCCCTGTACAGGCCACTAGCCCAGCCTGTTCCTACTATGCTAATATCAACCAATTTTAGTTCTAGAATGCCATGACACCCATTTGCTGTCCTCTTTCTGTAGAAGCATCAAAATGTTGTTTTCATAAATTATATCCACTATGTGGCTATTTTATTGCTCTAGGAGACAGGAAACTTTTCATCTTGAAAGTCAGTGTCAAATTATGGATACAGCATCACTAATCGGTCTGAGCTTGCCCCTTATAATTTTATAGTAACACCTTTGGTGTACATGTTGTTCTTGAACAGTTACTAAGGCCCCAACAAAGACACAGGACAAGCATCTAAAATAGAAGGACAGTAGAATCTCAAAAAATTATATGATAGAATGGTAGAATGATACATAAGAGTATTGGCGACATTGTCATGGAGAGGTTCTTAACAACTAAATATGCAATGGTAGAGTAAAATAACCTGAAGCAATACACAGATGTTTGCCAATCCAACTGCACATATAGGCGAAACTCATGCCAAGGGTTCTCCGGAGAACAAACTCAGCAGCTCCTTGTAGTGTCCTGTTTCTGATGTCAATAGCAAGCACCCATGCTTTGGTGTCCCGGTAGTTGATCTTGGACAAGAGGTAAACAACATTATCATCATGCAGGCTAAGCGTAGGATGACCTGTGTGGAGTCTCTCCAAAGTTGACTGAGGTGCGCCTTGATCATCAAAAAACTTTGGCAGTAATTCAAAACCCAGTGGGTTGTTTTTGGCAGAGATCTGCGAAGCATGAACCCTGCAGTCCTGCTGCCAATGGTCCTCCTCAAAAGGATCAGTCGCAGCCTTCCTGCTCCATGTAGAGACTGTCCAACCATTTGCGATGTAGTTCCCGTTGACGACCGAACCTGGTAGAATATGGTGTTGGAACTCAACATACCTGATGAGACCCTTGATGACAGCGATGTCCCGGGCTGTCCTTGGGCAGCCCTGCATACTTATATCAGGATTGAGGGGAGCTGGCAATGAGACATAGCGGATCACAGGCTCTCTGTCGAGGACATGGCAGAAGAGTATACCCTGCCAAAGATCAACCCAACCCATGGTGCCCGCTTCTCCTCCAATGACAATGACCTTGCTGTTGACGTGGGATGAATGTTCGCCCCTTTCTTGCTGTCCACGCAGTGATGCAGCCTTGGTGTCCCAAACTTTGGTCCGGGAATCGAAGGTGTGGAGGTCATAGCATCCCGGTACCATTGAGTAGCCGAGTGCAGCGATAATGTAGAAGTGACCGTCATGGTCACTGCGTTTCCAGCGGTGGCGGGATTTTCCATCACTGTTGCCGAGCTTGGGACGGCACCGCAGGAGGCCAACATGAAAATCACCAAAGGAGCGTGAGGGGCCAGGGTGTTCGATCGAATGGAGCGACGGCACCCCGCCGGCCTGGTAGACGAAGTACTCAAACCTGTCGGGCTCCAAAATGGCGGATCGAGGGCCCAGGACCACGCGGAGGAGGACAATGTCTTCCTCCGTGGCCACGACGACGGGCTCCCTGGGGAAGGCGGCGGGCTCCAGATCAGGTGAGTAGACAGAGAAATAGGAGACGAGCGGCGGGAGCGCAAACCAGAAGGTGACCTGTATCCTGTGGCCGTCCCTCGTGCTGGAGTAGGCGGTGGTGCCGTTCCGCCGCTCGTCGATGCAGGTCGTGAAATCGAGGAGGGCCGAGCCTGGCATTTGGCCATCAGAGCCTTCGCCAGTGCCGCCGTAGATGGGCTGATCCGAATCGGAAGAATGCATCCCCCCACTCCTCAATTATCAACCAATGGACGACTGGAGTTCCCCCAAATCTCAACTGATCGGAGTTCCCCTGGCCTTCAGGGATTGGCAGACTGGAGACGGCGATGAGGTTGAATTGGAGAACGAGCAGGCATCCCCATATATATCAGTAAACAAATCACCAACAACAACGTTGAAGTGGGGCCGGCGCGCGGCGGGCGGCGGGGGTTGCGGAGAGGAAGAAGAGACGAACTTGGTTACGCAAGTGGATAGCGGCGGCCGCCGGTTAGGCGTCGACGATACCCGAGATTACCCTCTGTGGATGTCTCCGTCTAGGGTTTGCCAATTGCCAATGTGAACTGGGCGCACTAAATGTGCTGAAAAGCCCAACAACAACTGAGGCCTGGACCCTGGAACGGATTGATTTCACCAACTGCTGGCCCATCCTACATGTCTTTTATTCTGGCGCATTTGTCTCAGTGCAGATGGTATTAGACTCTTCATAAAAAACAGTCAAAATTATATAGTTGCCCTTTGTTGAGATGTTATATCTTTATATAGAAACTCTTTCTCAAAATTTTAACTTGTAAATCATATTATTGTTCTAAGCAACATATATGGGAGGGAGTGTTCATCGACCTTATAAAGAAACTGCAAATTCACCCTCATAGCACTAATTATTTCATGTAATCCCATACAAATAGATTTCTGATAACTGTATATTATCTCTCAGCTCTCATGTGTTTGTGAATATTTTACCTACTACTAAACATTCTATTGTATATATCACCATTAATGGTATTAAAGGTTCAAGTGAAGGATGTTTCATACTTGCATTTTTCATGTCCAGCATTCTGTCCAGACTGAAGAATTCAAGTTTCCATCTTTCAGGTTGTCCAGGAACAACTAGGTATAATGGGGCGTGCTTTAGGTTGCTATACTTGTCAAAATCCCGATGTTTAAAATCTAATTTCACTGCATGTATTTTCTTGGTTACAATGTCACACAAGACAGAGTATTGCCTTTTTATTATTTGCTTTCAGTTAAAAGTGAGACTTATATTCTTGAACCATCAGTTCTGTACTTCTGTTAAGAATCAGTTTACTGATCTTAAAGATATGAGATAATGGGATCTATTTTACATTAATGTATGCATACTTGAAGATGTAGTACGTAACTGCAACAGTGCAACTCATATATGTAGCCATAAGAATACCACCACCAATTTGTGCCTTTTTATACGATCCAGTGTACATATCTTACTAACATTGTTAGTGGACAAATGGCATTATACTTCGATCTACTGAAAAAAAATGAAATGGAAGAGGATTGGTATTGGGAAATATATCTCCTAAATCCTATCACACTCAGCAATGCAACCATCGAGTTCACACTGCTGCCTGGAGTGTGGACTGCTGCGTGCTGTGATAAGCTTCACAGTCAGAGGCACGCCGATGCGAGTGCTAGGAGTAGTATACAGCGACTGGAAGACACCTATCCCAACTGTACTTACCACAAACAGTGCCACACATTTTCTCGTGCAATGGCGAGAATATTGAAGATTTTGAGGATCCTTTTGCGGATACAGTTGAGGAGCTGCTTGCAATTGCAAACAAAAAAACTTCTGCAGCATGGCCACGAGTCACGACTATAGCGAGCTCGGAACAGCAGAGTTTAGAACAAATTGCTAAAAAAAAAAGGGCGCTGTACCCAACATTCTACGGAGGCATCGAGGGCACGTGGATTTTGTAGCGGGAGGGGCGGGGGCACGGCCATGCACGCGAGTTGAAGGGGCACGAGCGCGCGGCGTGCCGTGGCTGCTCGCCAGACCATTGCCAGTGGTTGCTGCTCAGTCAGGAATACAGGAAGAGGGAAAGAG
>CM041638.1:2839555-3015346 GCA_023333625.1 Bothriochloa decipiens | reverse complement strand
CCCACACGTCAGTGATCGGGGGAGAAAGAAACCAGAGCATTTTGTGATATACGAGAATACATTGACCTGTAGCCACTTGCACGTGAGCCCAACGCTGTCAAATACGTAGAAGACGACATGATTCAAGTTGAAAAAAAAATTATAATGGTAGCTTTTCAAATAGACGAATAGTAATGACGCTTTTGCAACAAAAAAAATTGTAATGACTGAAATAAAAAAAAACTCATTAGCGTGACATATCATCTTATTTTATTTTGTTTTTGAGAATTATAGTATCATCTTATTTAATTGCCACAAAACTTCCATGGCATCCCGGCACTCCGACTGGCCTTTTAACTCCTAGTGGGCTTGCTGCTGAGTTGCGACGCATGTCTAAAGGTTTGAACTTTGAACGGTCCTTCCCGGACTCCTCGAAGTCTTCGCTTTCTGGTTATGACAACTGGGCCCGACATCCCCATTATTCTAACCCAAAACCTGTCTGCACAGTTCAAAGCCTTTTTTTTTTGAGAAATTCAAAGCCGTCTTTTTTTTTAAGGAACATGTATTGATCTTAGAGCATTTCACCGGCCCTTTTATTAACAGGACCCCAAAGAAAAGAAAAATTACAAAGAAGTTCAAAACTCTTGTTCGTCTTCCTCGAAGCTTTCAGAGATCCGTTCGTCACCGCCACCGAAGCCGCTTCCCAATCATCGTCAGGCACCAGAGCCAAACTCCACAAGGTGGAGGCCACAAAAGGAGGACTTACTTCTAGGCGAATCAGCCGACACTGCCTCCTAGGCGCATCGGCCACCTCACGTATCCACGACGCATCCTTCGAATCCATCGCCGGCAACCCGAGCAAAGCTCAGATTTTCACCAAAGAACATCTTCCTCGAGATTAACAGGGTCAACGCCATCATCACATGAAGAAGACAACGGTGCGCCGGCCCTCGACTCCTGGACAGTCTCCCCAGCTTCTCCGTTGACGTCGGAGTAGATCGCCATCGGAGAACGGAAGAGGCTGGAAGAAATTATTCCGTTGCGCCGCTGCCGCTTCCGCATCGCCGGTGTCGCCAGGAAAGACAAGCCGCAAAGGAGCCACACTCCTCCGGCAAAACCTAATTCCGCCGCTGAACATCGACGACGAGCAACCCTAGATCTAGGTGGACTCGAGTCAGACTCTACGAAAACAGTAAATCTGCTAAAACGACGGACCCCCGCTCCTCCACACCACCGGCGAGGAGGCCGGAGGCGAGGGGAACAGGGTCCAAGCGGCGGCGGCGGCGGGAGGCGCCCTTGGCAAATTCCCTTGGCTGGTGGCGCAAGGGTTACACGGACTGTCTTAACGTGGAAAGCCGGTTCAATTCAAAGCCGTCGTGCCGCCATGATAGTGACTCACGAGTCACATCGGAAGAGGGCCGAAAAAAAGAGTAGGAGTAGACAACCCCGGTGGTGGTACTCCCTCCGTCCCAGAAGACATGCAATTCTCGCTTTCCGAGGAATCAACGTTTTTCAAACTGCCGGCAATTATATATTAAAATATATAAATATTTATGCTATATAACTATTATCATCGGAAAGATCTTTAAGTTTAGTTTTTTAATAAATTTATTTTGAGACATAAATGTTAATATTTTTTTAAAACTTGGTCAAAGTTGATACAGTTTGATCAGAACGTTTCCTACAATTGCATGTTTTCTGGGACGGAGGGAGTATTTGGTATTTGATATACAGTAAAAAACAAGTTTGCTGCAGATATGACAAATAATAAATCTTATTATTAACCAACCCCACCAAAGAAAAAACATATTAAGGCCGGTTAAATTAAAGACCTGTTTGGAAATGAAGGAATTAAAAACACAAGAATGAAAAAAAACATAGAATTAAGATTGGTGTGTAGTGGCAAAATAGAGGAAAAAATATAGGAAATAGCAAGGAAGAGATGTTTGGAGTATACAGGGATTCATAACAAGAAAACCGCAAAATATACCAACGATAAAGGATCATTATTAGTGTCTAATGTTAATATGTGTTTTTCTATGAAACTAATGATAATATGTTGATTGCATAATGTGTCTATATTTCTCTTGCGCGTGGGGCCATATGCCATTGGTGCCCATGGACTCGAACCATGACGGTGTGTTCAATAAAAGTTGTAGTCCAATCACTGAGGCACAGGTCTTTTCTATTGCTAGCACAGATAAGCTCCCCTCTTCTCTCTCTTCATTTGCGCGAAAATCAACGATGGAGAGTGGAGCTGCTGCGTTGGCCTTCATGAACGAAGAAAAACCATGAGACTTTTTGTTGGGAAATAAACAAAAACCATGAGAAATTGAGAACTGATTGGATGCACCTTTTCCTGTGTGTTTTTTTGACAAGACACTTTTTCCCGTGTTTGTTTTGTTTATTCATTCACATGCAACGGAGCCGTTCAACGGGAGTTGCGATTCCTTTGTCGCTAACGGTAACGGCAAACCGCAAAGCCTGTTATTTTATTTATTATATACTACTGTAGTACAGAACAAAAAACCCCTCTTGTCCGCCACGCGCAGCCGCCGCCGCCTCCGCCGTCCCAAAATGCTCATCTCCTTCCCGGCCACATTACCCGTCTCTGCCGGTGTCCCCTCCTCCACCTCGGCTCCTTCCCGGCCAGCCACCCTCCGGCGGCGTCGCAATCTGCGATCGCCAGACGCAAAAATGCAGACAAGTAAAAAGCGCAGCTTAGCCTTCAACTGCGGCTCGCCGAAGGGCCCGCGTGTGCTTCAGGATCCGAAGAGCGACTCCACGGCGGCAGATCGCGGCTCTCCGCCCACGGACGGACCTCACAATCGCGCGCCTTCAACTCAGGCGCAGCATCCACCGCAGTCCCCGAGCTTCACCCAGCCGCGCACACCGCAGCTACAGGCGGCGGCTCCTCGGCGCGCCTCGCCGTCCCCGAATAGCCCGCGTGTGCCGCCCCAATCGGCGGTCCCAGGCCCCGACGCTGCGGCCACCCCCTCCGGTCCTCACCGCCGCGCGGTCGGGGCTACGTCGCGCCCTCGGCCCCCTACGTCCGGCATCACCACAATCATCACAATGAGGAAGACAGAAGGCTCCAATCTTAAGATTGTTGATGAAGGGCACCTTGAAGAACACGATCCGGAACTGGCTTATCACCTCTTTATTTCTCAGGACAGGTTTGCATCTGCGGTTCTTTTCTTTGTGTCTACTGTTTTTAGTATTATTTAAGGGTATGTATTCCTCCTGTTCAGTATCTCCTTTAATTTTTCATCCAGTTGCTGAATTGTTGTTCGTACCGTGAGGCTCTACTATGAAGTTGATTGCCAAATCCACTGGCATTCCATGACATTCAAACATGACATAGCAAAATCTGCTTCTGATCAACTCAACCATTGCTCATCTAGCTTTACACACTCAATCCAAGGACACTTCTTTGTTATATTCTACCTTTTTCAAGTCCATTTTTGGTTGGGATTAAAAGGCTTTGTTTTTTTTTTCCGCGAGCGTGTCCTTATGACACATTGATTAAAAGGCATTGTTGTTGATTCAACTCCAATGCCATGTAATTTACACTGACCATTAGCAAACTGCTCAAATATTAACCTTTCCCGACCGGTCGATCAGCTCAGATGACTGAGCACGTACTGATTACTGACTTCTTGAATCTTGCTGTTGACTGTGAATTCGTGCTGTTGTTGCCTGTACGATAATGTGCTACGACAATAATCATGTTTCATTTGTGATGATTGGTTATTCACATGCAGATTCGAAGAATGGTTGTATCCAGCTGTATCCCAGTTCCTAATAAGGGAATTGCGAACAATGCAGTTGGAGGAATGAATGCTACTTTCTACACAATGCCCCCTAGGTGTGTGCTCCTGTATTTAGTTTGCACAGACTATTTGTTTGAGAAGAAACTATTAATACTTGTGTTCTTCCTGTATTATTATGCTTGTAGCACCAAAAGTATTGAAGATTTCCTACAGGAACAGGGGCCATTGGTCAGCATGAAGTTATCTTTGATGGGAATTTCGAATTATGTGTTGCAAGTGACATTGGCATGGTGTTAGTCCATGGCTTTGAGGTATATATCCTTAATATCCACAAACAAGGTCATACATGGAATGGAGGATTCAGTACAGGTGACATGGTGGTGGAAAATTGCTTTAAGTGTAGGATTACTAAGATATCAAAGAAGGGTAAATCTCACTGTAGAGCAGTAGACCTGCACACAATTGCAGATATTTTCAAGCCAATGTTCACTATTAATAAAGAAATGGCATTATACTTTGATATACTGCAAAAAGATTTGCAGGAGGCGGGTAATGTGGAAGGGGAAGCGAAATGGTATAGAGAATACCTCGTCTCACACCCGGCACTGAAATCATCAACTGCACGCTGCTATCTTGAGTGCGGACTACACCATGCTGCAGCAAGCTTCAGATCGAAAGATGGTCTAGTGCAATCAATTTTACGAAAATACAATTGATGGAAATATTGTATTCCACATGAAGCTACCAAACTGAGGTAGATCAATTTGCAGCAAAAACCTTTTCCTAAGCTCTACCAAATATTGTATGGGAGCTATTGAGACACCAGAAAATGAATGGACCGTAAGTTTTTCTTTCCGTTCTTCGCTTTCCTCTGCCTTTTCTGTTTCTTATAAGTAATTTTGTTTTTCCCTGCATGAACGTGTAGGTTTAAGGATCACTGGGAAGCTTATCGTTCCTCAAGAGTTGACAATGATGGCAATACTGAAGGGAGAATTTCACCTAAAGAACATACTGATGGGAGAACTGGCATCAGTATTTCATTTTGTGAAGATGGTAGGTATGAATGTTTGGTTCTTAGATGCAAGTGGCATACATTTCATGGGCTACCCTTTTAATTTCTAATGTTTTCATCTACGAGTGAGTTGTTGGGTGACTTCCTTTGTAGGATGGAATGGCCTTTTTTTTCTGATGCCCCATTCTTTCCTTCCATGTTACCATGGATGAGATGCCAAATCATGTGATGCACATTTCTACTTTTGTACATGTGTACTTTGGGTTTGTTAGACTATGCTACTGCATGCTTAACTGTTAATTATGTACCTGATGCTGAATTGTTGATCACGGGAATAAGTAGGAACTAACAGTTTAGATGTTAGTGCTTAGTGGTTTCTCTGCAAAACAGATAGGCCATAATGTGCAGTGTATAGTTTGGTTATGTAAATTATCTTTACTTGGAATCATATTGTATCCTTGTTTATAGTATCCTCTGTTTATAAGGTGTGTATCCTTTTTCTGACAGTAATATTTGTATTTTTGATAGATGCTTATAGTTAAGGAATTTAGTTTTTTCATGCTTATTATAAGCACTTCCTCCATTCCAAATTATAATTCATTTTGTTTTTTCTAGATACATATCTTTTGCAATGCACATAGATATATGCTATGTCTAGATACATTGAAAACCTATATACTCAGTACTTAGGAAAACCAAAATGACTTATGAGGCATTTATCAAAATAGTTTATTCCCTGTTGCTGATGTGCTACAGTACAAAATAGTTGTTATGAGGCGAAAAAACAATTCCCAGTTTTTGTTTTCACCAGTCATGGCCAGGATAACTTAACCCATTTTAACTGGCCTGTTGTCTTCCAACAATCCAACTCCTTGCTTGAATTATCAGAAATATTAAACATAGCAACGTTGAAAAATTCTCATACTATGCCTGATAGTGATAGCCCATGTATATTGGAACGGAGGGAGCAGAATCTCACTTTGTAGCTTTTTCTATTTCTATTTAAAGAACTTTTAATTTGTGTTGGCTTATTATGGTTCCTTAGGTGGCTGCCAGTAACCTTTCCAAGTAATTCTATTGAACAATGGATTCTGACCAGTACCCATTCCACATCACTCATGCTGCTTATTACAGGATTCCATCCAGTCACAAAACAAAAAAGCAACATTTTGGGTATCAATACAGTCTCCCAAACACAACTTTGACCTTTAACTTCTGTTGTAGTATATTTGTAACACGTTGCTAAAGGGTACTACTATGAAACTAATTTTCAAGTCAAATCTACTTGTATCATTTTCTAATACCAAACTCAATGATACACAAAATAAATCTAGGTTTCAAATGGTTGACACTAGGTAACCCTAAAGAATTACTCTGTGCTGGCGGAAGTATTAAGCATCTGATGTTTGATTACAGTGTTGAGTATCAAAGGCCTGTTCTGAATGGAAGTTGTGGTCATTGTCATATCTTTGCCGTTGAAAGGATCAGGGGCAACTTAATTTGGAATGTTGATCGATGTGGGATTTATACTCTCATCTTATTTATCATTTCCTATAGATGTGTGCTTTCCTTTCATATTCATCTGTTCCTTTGTTATCTGTTCCTCCATAAATCAATGTGTTATTAATATTATCTAGTAATATGTTGTTAACATATGAGAACTTGGCTAAGAGAAGGAATGTCGCCTATCCCACACCTTTTTAGTACAGAGAAGAAACCATGTCATTGTTTTCTAGGGAAATATTTTCGTGCACAAACCATCGGTACAACTCTCTTACAACGAAGTAATTTTGAACTTTTTGTTACATAAGAGGAATGACTTGCACATAAGAGCATTACTTTCTCTCTCTAACATAAAGATGATGTCTCTGAAGTCTTCAGCAAACTAGTGTTTTTAGAATTCGCTCAAATTGCTCTGTCTTACCGCTGCATTAACATTGAGAAAAAAAATCCAATACATATGTACATCTAATACTGAGGTATGGCTTGTGTTTTCAGGGCGGATGAACAAATCTGAAGGCTGTTGTGGATGGAAGGAGTAACGAAATGTTATGCAGGGTTCTTTTGTAGTAGTTGGAGGTGTCAGCCACTATGCAATGAACCCATTTTGTGGTCGAGGTGCTTACGTCTTTGTCTTTTTTTTTTTTGTATTATAAAGAGAGTTTTGTATGATGCCGCTAACTTTCTCAGTTTGTGTGCTATGGCCCGCCCATAGCATTTTGGTCCCCGGTATGTAAGCCAGTTTAAGGTGCAACATCCATGTATAGGCACTCGTTCTGTAAGTGTTTGATAGGGTACATAATATGAATTCAGCATTTCACAATACGCGGATGAAACCACCGTCATTCTTTGAAGTAGGCGTCAGAATAACAAGGGGACATATGACAGATGTCCATTTCAAGTAGCCCTGTTTTTTTAGAGGTGTTAGATTTGTCCTATGTTAAATATTTGTATATCTTGATTTACTAAAAAGTATTTTCATAGTATAGTCACTAGGTAGTAAAAACTATATGATGTTTTTTTTCAAATAAATGACAAAGATAGTAATGTTTGACTTTAGGATCAGCTGCGACATGTAAAAAGTAATAGAAAAGTAGAATGGTATGTGCTTTTTAAAAAAAGTTTACACGTATCTTAAAGCGATTAAATACTAATTAAACCATTCTGAATTTTACGCAAGGGTTTTGTATAGGCCCCAAAACACACCTGTCCATGTCCACCACTCCACCCAACTGTTTGGATCCAACAATCTACAATTGATGTTTCCTTGGTCGCGTGCTAAGCGACGCTTATACAGTCAGCCGCTGTGGCCCCAGTACTGTCTGGCCGCATGCCACGCCGATGCACCCTAGCGTGGCCCACTACGTACTGCCGATGCTGCACACGCGTTCTCGATGAAATGGCGGCCAGCAGTCGTCGTCAGCCCGTCTGGTTTGAACAAAAAACGAATAACTGAGGTTGAACAAGAGAAACAATACAGCAGATTGATCCAAAACAATAGAATCATATTTGGACAGGGACCGGGCTGGGCACGGTAATGCCATAACTAGCTTGCACCCCCGTGCTTCGCACGGGGTAGGAGTAGCACATTATATGACTATATATACATGCAAGGAAAAGATTAGCGATGTTAGTTACAATGTACATTTATGTTGCCATGGTGTAAAGAAATGACAGTGCTTGGCAAAGTTGTACGCTGGGTTGCGTGTTGCCACAGGCAGCCTACTTTGAGGTAGAACAACGGAACTTAAATGGTGAAAACAGTGGAGAACTGAATACCCACAACAGTGGTACTGGGATTAATAGAGCTGCAAGGGGTAAAATGTCAGCGGAGCCACAAATAGCAGTTTAAGCAATTCATTACAATCAGGGGCGTATGTTCTTTTCCAGATGTAGACAGCCACGCAAGAGGTCAATTTGTTCACAATTTGATAAGGCAGATGTACTTCTTGATAAACAAATGTAATATAGCCGGAAATTTTTCTTTTTTGCAACCAAATCGAGCAGGCCGTAACAACCCCATTCCGATCGAACCCTAGCCGGACTGAGAAGAAGGGGGCACGAACCTCGACGGCGTCAACAAACTTAGACACCAGCGATTCCATTCGGGAGGCAAAGAGGGGAAGGTTTGACTCATGGTTGGAGGCCAACACCAAAGATATGTAGCAGCGGAGATCCTGTTTGAGGCAGCTAGATCGAATCGAATGAAATCCATCTAAAGAGCCAAACATCCGTTAGTGGCCAAACCGATGTATCCGACGCACTGCAGGCCACGTGCACCAAGAGTTGCCGCCGTTCTGCATGCGGCGGAGGTAGTCCACGGCACTGTGGCCGAGCGCTCCCACCGCCGAGGACGCGCGTGTAGAGCCTGCCACGCTTGGGCTCCGCGAGGAAGACGAAGATGCAGCTGGTGGGCCTCCCGAAGGTCAGGGACTGAGGGGTCATCCGCAGGCGTGCACGTCACATGCAATGGGGAAGGGCGGCGTTTGCGGAGGAGTTGGAGCGGCGGCGCGGCGAAAGGAGCGAGGCGTGCACGTGGTGGTCGGGATTTTTACACGGTGTTTCCAGAAACATTGTACGTGGCCGGCATGGGATGGAGCCGCGCGTATGGACATGGAGCCTGAACGGTGGGGATTAGCACCGAATTCTCTGTTCGGACGAGGAGCTTCGCTAGCGGCGGGAGGTCGTCGGCGACCCAGTCGGAGGAAACACTTCACTAATCAGTACACCACGGCGGCGAACCTTCTCGAAGACTACCGCCCGCACGCTGCACGCTGCACGCACGGGCAGCCCGGGCACCCACAAACGCACCGCACCCTAGCCAAAACCCCTCGAGACGTCCCCGTCCACGCGTCTTGGGACCCACATGTCAGCGCTATAAACCCCAGTTGCTTGCCGAACCGAGGGGAGGCGGCCTCGATAGCTCTCCTCCCCCTCCCGGTTAATCTTCTCTCCTTCCGAATCGGCAGCCTACAATGACGAGACGTCCAAGAGTCCCCGTCTGCTCCCAGGAGTCCCCGTCTTCGCCCGGATGCCAAGATCGACTCCGCGGCGGCAGCTCGCGGTTCTTCTCTGGCCACGGACGGACCTCACCACAGCAGCGCAGCTTCAACTCAGGTGCGCCATCCACCACAGCCTGCCAGCATTCCGACCCCGCGGACTCCGCAGCGCCAGGTACGAGGTACCGCCGCCGCTACGGCCTCCGTCGCTCACCGCCGCGCGGCCTGTGCTGCGACGCCGCGCCTTCCACCTCCATCGCCGTGCCGCCGCGCGCGGCCCGCTCGACCCGCGCCCTCCACCTTCATCGTCGTCGGCCCTCACCGCCGCACGCGGTCCGCTCGACCTCCCTCCACCTCCTTCGTCGTCGGCCCTCGCCGCCGCGCGCGGCCCGCTCGACCCGCGCCCTCCACCTCCATCGTCGTCGGCCCTCGCCGCCGCGCGCGGTCCGCTCGACCTGCGCCAACAGGCTGCGGCTGCCGAAACCCTCTCGTCTTCGGCGGCTCCCACGCCGTCCCTGCAGGATGGCTGCTCCTCCCCCTCCACGCCACCTCCTCCTGCTCGTGCTCCCACCCCATCTCCCTCGAGCCCTCACGTGCCGTGGAACTCGATCGGGGGCACTTCCGGTATGCCATACTCCTTTGCATATGCCGTCACACGTGGAGCCAACCGAAGCCCTGATGTCAACCAAAGCCCCGACCGAAGCCCTGATGCCAACCAAAGCCCTGGTGATAATCTTGTGCAACGATGTCGCCATTACCTTAACAGGTGAGTGTTCTCCCCGGTCTGTTTGTCTTTTGGCTTTTGAATCCACGGTAATATCCTAACCCTCACTCGATGTTTATCCTGACCTGCAGCATACCAAGAAACACCGCCAACGACAGTAACAAGGGACAAATCATCACAGTGACGCAGACAGAAATTTTGGTCCTTGAGATTGTTGAGAAACACCTTGATGAACATGACTCGGAATTAGCCTATGCCGTCTTTCATTCTCAGGACAGGGCTGTATTGTGTCTTTTTTTTCTCTTGTCTACTTTTCAATTTTAGCATTTGATTACATGGCGAAGAGTACCTGTTCATCATGTTCACTTGTTCAGCATAGCATCTCCTTGAATTTGCCAACCAGTTGCCAAATCGTTGTTCATAACCATCAATTTCCTTACAAAGTTGATAGCCTGATCCAACAGCACTACATAACATGCTTCAAATATAAAAAAGGCAAAATCTCCATTTAATTAGCATAACCATTGCTGATTTAGCTTACAGAATTTAATCCAATGACAATTCTTGGGTGTATTCCCACCCTTTCAAGTCCCTTTTTTGCTTCGGACTAGAAGGCTTCGTTGTTTATTCAACCATCGATCCAGCAGCTCAGGTGACTGAGCGAGCACTACCTACTGACTTCAAATAATCTGGTGCCGACTGTGAATTGGTGCTGTGTTGCCTGTACGTGTTTGTTAGGTCAGTAATCATGTTTCCTTTCTGACAGTGTGTTATTCACATTATACAGATTCAAAGAATTGCTGTACCCAGCTGTATCCCAGTTCCTAATCAGTAAAGGAATTGTCAACAATGCAGTTGGAGGAATGAATGTTAGCTTCTACACAATGCCCCCTAGGTTTGCGCTCTTGTATTTAAGTTGCATGGACTATTTGTTTGAGAACAAATTGTTAACTATGTGGTGTTCCTCTTCCTGTATTGTTATGTGTGTAGCACCAAAAATCTTGAAGATTTCATACGGGAAGAGGGGTCATTGGTAAGCATCAAGTCAATCTTCGATGGGAATTTCAAACTGTGTGTTGCAAGTAACATTGGCATGATGTTAGTCCATGGCTTTCTGGTATATATCCTTAATATCCACAAACAAGGCCGTACATGGAATGGAGGATTTAGTACAGGTGACATGGTTGTGGACAATTGTTTGAAGTGCAGGATCACTAATAAGATATCAGTAAAGGGTAATTCTTACGGTAGAGCAAAGGACCTGAAAAAAATTGCAGATATTTTCAAGCCAATGTTCACTATTAATGAAGAAATGGCATTATACTTTGATGAATTGGACAAAGATTTGCGAGCAGACATTGAGGCGAAATGGTATAGAGAATACCTCGTCTCACACCCAACATTGAAATCATCAACGGCATGCTACTATCTCGAGTGCGGACTACACCATGCTGCAGCAAGCTTCAGATCGAAAGATGGCCTAGTGCAATCAATTTTAGTAAAGGACAATCCCTGGAAAGATATTCCACGTAAAGCTACCGAAGGCGCACCTGACACAGTTTTGTATAAGGTTTTCTATCACAAGCATGACACTTCTAAATGTTTAGATTCTTATGTGGGTACAGTTGGAGGGCTGCTTTCATACAAAAGAAATTTACTGCAGCATGGCCATGAGTATGTCAAGGTCCAGGACCACACCGAGGTAGAGCAATTTGCAGCAAAAACCTTTTCCCAAGCTCTACCAAATATTGTGCGGGATCTATTGAGACACCACGAAATGAATGGACCGTAAGTTTTTCTTTCCGTTCTTCGCTTTCCTCTGCCTTTTCTGTTTCTTATAAGTAATTTTGTTTTTCCCT
The DNA here is from genome assembly GCA_023333625.1 of Bothriochloa decipiens. Classification (NCBI taxonomy): domain Eukaryota; kingdom Viridiplantae; phylum Streptophyta; class Magnoliopsida; order Poales; family Poaceae; genus Bothriochloa; species Bothriochloa decipiens. The sequence continues at coordinate 3,003,500 of CM041638.1, read as the reverse complement.
GCATGAACTTGTAGGTTTAAGGATCACTGGGAAGCTTATTGTTCCTCAAGAGTTGACATTGCCGGCAATACTGAAGGGAGAACTGGCATCCGTATTTCATTTTGTTAAGATGTCAGGTATGAATGTTTCACTCTTTAGATGCAAGTAGGATACATGCCATGGTCTGCTCTTTTTACTTTGTTATGTTTTTCATCTTCGAATGATTACTTATTGGCTGTTCTGCTTCACTTTCCTCTGTATGGAGTTCCCGTTTTCCTTTATGTACCATTGTTTCCATCCCCGTTACCGCTGATGACATGCCTATGCAATGCACATTTTGGCCATCTACCTGTTCGTTTGTGTGCATTGGGTTCATCAGATTATACTCTGTGTGCTAACTGTTAATCATGTTGCTGGTTGTGCTGAATTCTTGATTATAGGAATAGATAGGAATGAACAGTTTAGATGTTAGTGCTTAGTGGGTCTTTTGCTAAAACAGTTAGGCTGTGTGCAATTCGGTTATGTAAAATATGTTTATTTGAAATCATACTCACATCAGTAACTTTTTGCAATGTGTCCTGTTTATATTATTCTTTATTTATAAGGCGTCTATAATTTTTCTACTAGTTATCTCTGTTTTTCTAATAGATCCTTTGGTACACACTTAAGAAATCTATTTCTTATTAGATGTTTCATGCTTGTTAGTTATTAGTTACAAATTTATTTCCTGATACAGTACAAAATTGTTGTTGTTAGGCAGTAATACAATTCCCAGTTTTGTTGTTACCAGACTAGGCCAGGCCAGGCCAGCTTTTTCTAACTGACCCATTTACTTCCAGCTCCTCCTTTAAACGCAGTCAAGTTGAAAAATTCGCATATACTAAGTCTGATTCTGATGGTGCGTGCGAAGGGCAAGGAAGCTAGCCGAGCCAACTAGGATTCGTCTAGGTAGCTGAAATGTAGGGTCTCTAACGGGTAGGTTAAGAGAGCTAGTCGATACAGTAATTAGGAGACGTGTAAATATTCTATGCGTACAGGAGACTAAATGGAAGGGCCAGAAGGCGAAGGAGGTGGAGGATACTGGCTACAAACTTTGGTACATGGGACAACTTCGGGTAGGAATGGCGTAGGCATCTTGATCGATAGGAGCCTTAAGGATGGAGTGGTGGATGTGCGGAGAAAAGACGACCGGATTATCCTAGTCCGGTTGGTAGTTGCAGACTCGACTCTGAATGTGATCAATGCCTATGTCCCACAGGTAGGTCTTTGCGAGAGCACCAAGAGCCAGTTTTGGGAAGATCTCGATAGCATGGTTAGTACCGTGCCTATCAGTGAGAAACTCTTCATAGGAGACCTCAATGGCCATGTGGGTGCGACTAATGTAGGTTTCGAGCGGGTGCATGGGTTTTCGGGTATGGTAGTAGAAATCAAGAGGGGGAGGATGTTTTGAACTTCGCGTTGGCCTACGATTTATTGATAGCGAACACTGTCTTTAAGAAGAGGGAATCTCATCTAGTGGCCTTTCGTAGTGGACAACACCTGAGCCAGATCGACTTTATCCTTGCTTAGATTGTAAGTTGTTACCTGGGGAGTGTGTTGTCCCTCAACATAACCTTGTGGTGGCGGATTTTTGCTTTCGGGTACGTGTCCACGGGACAATCGGGCCAAGATTGCGGGAACAAAATGGTGGAAGCTTAGAGGGAAAGCAACACAAACTTTTAAGGAGAGGGTGCTAGACGAGGGGCCGTGGAAAGAAGGAGAAGATGCAAATGACATGTGACTAAAGATGGCGACATGTGTTCGGAAGGTGGCTTCAGATGTGTTTGGAGTGAGTAGGGGAGGCAAACGGGAAGCGAAAGACACGTGGTGGTGAAAAGACGAGGTGCAAAGGGCTATTAGGGAGAAGAAGTGGTTTAAGCGCCTCTACCATGATAAGAGTGCGGCCAACACTGAGGGCTATAAAATAACGTAGAGGGCTGCAAAACGAGCGGTGAGTGTAGCAAAAGGTCAGGCGTATGATGACCTTTACCAGCGGCTAGGCATGAAGGAAGGGGAGAAGGACATTTATAGGATGGCTAGGATCCGCGAGAGGAAGACGAGGGACATCAACCAAATCAAATGCATCAAGGATGGGACAGATCGATTTTTGGTGAGGGATGAGGAGATCAAGGACAGATGGAGAGAGTACTTTGACAAGTTGTTTAATGGGGAGAATGATGAGGGTCCTACCTTGAAGTTGGATGACTCATATGACGATACCAATAGACGCTTCATGAGGAGAATTCAGGAGGCAGAGATCGAGGAGGCTTTGAAGAGGATGAAGGAAGGTAAGGCGATGGGCCCTGATGGTATCCCCATTGAAGTGTGGAGATGCCTATGTGCCAGAGCGATAGTATGGTTAACTAAGCTTTTTAACCTCATTCATCGGTCAAACAAGATGCCTGAAGAATGGAGAAGAAGTATATTAGTACCGATCTTCAAGAACAAGGGAGATGTTCAAAGTTGTACTAATTACCGTGGGATTAAGTTGATGAACCATATGATGAAGCTTTGGGAGAGGGTTATCGAGCATCGCCTAAGAAGAGTGACAAGTGTGATCCAAAACTAATTTGGGTTTGTACCTGGTAGGCTGACCATAGAGGCGATTTTCTTATTATGACAGTTGATGGAGAGATATAGGGAGCATAAGAAGGACTTGCACATGGTCTTTATTGACCTCGAGAAGGCATATGACAAAGTACCAAGAAATGTCATGTGGTGGGCCTTGAAAAAGCACAAAGTCTCAACTAAGTACATCACTATCATCAATGATATGTACAGGGATGTGGTGACGTGTGTCCGAACATGTGATGGCGACACCAGTGACTTTTCAATTAAAATAGGGCTATATCAAGGGTCAGCATTGAGCCCTTATTTATTTGCTTTGGTGATGGATGAGGTCACAAGGGACATACAAGGTGATATCCCTTGGTGTATGCTCTTTACTGATGATGTGGTGCTAGTTGACGAGACAAAGGCAGGGGTTAATAGAAAGTTAGAACTATGGAGGCACACGTTAGAGACGAAAGGGTTTAGACTTAGTAGGACAAAGATCGAGTACACGAGGTGCGACTTCAGCGTGACTAGGAATGAGAAGGGAGACGTTAGTATCGATGGGCAAGTGGTGGCTAAGAAGGATACTTTTTGGTATTTAGGATCGATGCTACAAAAGGATGGCGACATCGATGAAGATGTTAGGCATAGAATCTCAGCCGGTTGGTTGAAATAGCGTCAAGCTTCAGGCGTCCTCTGTGACAAAAGGGTGCTTCAGAAGTTAAAAGGTAAGTTTTATAGGACAACGATTCGTCCGGCGATGCTATACGGTGCTGAATGTTGGCCTACAAAGAGGCGACATATCCAGTAATTGAGTGTAGCAGAGATGCGTATGTTGCGATGGTGTTGTGGGCACACAACGAGGGATAGAGTCCGAAACGACGATATTCGGGATAGGGTTGGGGTGGCACCAATTGAGGAGAAATTGATTCAACACCGGTTGAGATGGTTTGGCCATGTCCAACGGAGGCCACTTGAGACGCCGGTGCGTAGTGGAGTTATAAAGCGGGTCGATAATGTAAAGAACGGTAGATGTCAACCTAAACTGACTTGAACGAGTCGGTTAAGAGAGACCTTAAGGAGTGGAATATCACTGAGGATTTAGCTATGGATAGGAGCGCTTGGAGACTAACAATTAACGTGTCTGAACCATAATCTTTTTTTCTCGTACCCTCTATGTGTCTTTTGTTTTCTGATCTCCTTTGGGTTTCATCTCTAGCCTATCCCAACTTGCTTGGGACAAAATGCTATGTTGTTGCTGTTGTTGTATAGTGACGGTGGACAGGTCTGAAGACTGATTTGTATAGAAGGACTAGAAAAAGGTTGGACAGAATGATCAAAATGATGTGGAGGTGGGTATGTGTCATGCAAGGAACCCATTTGTTGGTGGAGGCGCTCATGTTTGCCAGTCCAGTATTTTTTGTACAAGAGGTTTGTAAGATATGGCAATTTTTTGCTTGCTGATGTGGACTAAGAGGGTGGCGTAGCAGCTGTGTTCCAATTGAGGTCATCAAGGTTGCAATCTTTTGCGCTTGTTGCTGTTGTTACGTAGTAATACTATGTTGTAGAGTTGTATAGGAGTACACGTGATCTTATTTCTGAACGTCATATCATATGGAATTTATACACGGCATATAGGAGTACATATGGATAGGTTGTTAGAAGCGGTATTCAGAAGGAACTTGTGATGTCAGACAAAGAAGTCCACCGTTAATTGTGCAATATACTAGTAATTGGTTGAAAAATTATTATAGTGTATTATGTGTGCCCCTGTTTTCTATCATTATTTGTCTTTTGAAGTCAAAAATAAAAATAAAAAACTGACCCATTGGGAAAGGCTCGCCTGAGATATATTTCATTAAGAACAAAAACTCAACTAAACGGCCAAGAAAAGACCACTAACCTGGGCAATTAATAACCACTTACTATAGTCACTTCCAGCTGCAGGTTTACCAATAACATGAAGGGATATAAAAGCACCTCAAGCTGACACTCCGGTAGACTAGCCAAACCCTGCTGCTCTCCAGATTCTGTTACTAATATATATTTTATTGGTATTCAGATTAGTATAGACTAAGTAGATTTTTCGTGCGTTGCCGTAGGTACGGAGGAGGGATATAATTCATGAAGAGAAAAAAAACATCTAGTGGTGTTAAATAAGAGATGACATGAAGTGAGGATAATATGAACACTTTACACGAAGAGATACAATAGAACATATAGTAGGCTACTTAGTGGAGAAAATCATCTATTGGGTTTAACTTTATTAGAGTTACAGATTAGTTGATATATTTTTTGTGATATTTAAGAGTTATTAAATAAATCGATGTACCAAAATTAAAATAATTTTAAAAGAACAACCAATTTTGAGGAATATTAATTTAGAATGAGGTTTTAAGTTATTCAATTAAAATGGGTTCTCTGTTATTTACTCCATTGGCGAAAAATAACGTGATTTAGAAGTTTACTACCGTAACCTTCTTGAATTTATGAAAAAGGTGAAATTAAAGCCAAACAACTTATAAACCATCATTATCGTGAGGCTCCCCATGGGTCGGTTTGGCCATTTCTGCAGAGACGTTGCCGGTTTGCTACAGAGATATGTTGATGGCTTTGCCTACTCGGTACGTCGTAGAAAGGTAGCGACTTGCAGACGCCATGGAATTGACTTTTTATGGACCTACCAACCGGCAGACTATATCCCATATCCCCTATGCCAGGACAAAGACCGTCCATATATTACTGTATGTTTTTTTCCGAATATATCCTAGCGCTCAAATCTTTTTCCTTCCTAAAAATAATTCATTGGGTGATTCTTTCACGGAACATTTTATTTAAACTAGTTAATATGCACGTGCGGTATCGCACGTGCCTAGAAAACATTTGTTGTTATCATACTATTCTTGCATTTTCATGTTTATTTGAAATCAACATTTTTTTTGTTTATCTAGAACTATAATTCTTTTATGATTTCTTTTTGAATTCCAACTTACATGTAATTAAATCCCATACACGCGAGACAAAAGCCACTAAAAAATGAGACATAATGAAATCAAATCCATTGTCTACAGTCTAGATAAAAACTAAGATTGAAAACTCAATCAAGAATATATAAGATTATCATGCTGCAATAGTTCAATGAGTACATACAAACATTCTTATATGTGATTTGATCAGCCCTTACAATATTTGCACGTAATAGTACTTTGTGGCCACAAGTTGAGTTTAGGTTCAACATTAAAATCCAAATATGCCCGTGGAGCCATAACAACGTATGATGAACTTGCTTTACTATAAAAAAATATTTTTCAGGCATTTCTCTTTTAGCTGCAGGTACTACGATGTAAGATCAGTAACTCAATATACATCCAAGTTTGATTACGAGAGTGTACATTATCTCAAAGGCTTAAGCTATATAAGGACCAACAGACAACAACCACCAAGTTGTACTCCAATCTATACTAACACCAATAGAGTGATATGAAATCAAGCAAGATTAGTGCATGCTAATTACAATGGGAAGCCTTAGAACAATTCATCTCCCTCAACAAATAACACTGGAGACGCCACCTTGCATTGCATCCTCTATTGTTGAGGTAAGCCATCAGCCGTTCAACCTGCTGTAATTTGTTGTGATCAATGGCATGAGCCCCGTGCAGATGTTGTTACCACCTGAATGGAGAGAAAAAAGGTGGAGTTTCGATGCGAGTGCAGAAATTTTATTTTCTAGTTACGCTATGGATAAGTAGGTAAGGTTGGGTACCTCGATGATGAGCCACAGTCAAGTTAAAGAGGTTGATGCTTAGTGGTTATTTTGCAAAGGTTGTAGGAACTATTAGACTGAATCAGTTGCCACAAATCCTTTTGCAATTAACTAATGTTCAGAGTAGCCAGGCATGACATGTATGTGATAATCAATGAAGAAACTAATTTTGCTATAAGAAATATTACCATAAGAGTTGTTGTTTCCTCTGGCAGTATAGCAAGCAAAAAGATCAATGTTTTGTCCTCTTAGCTTGTTCCGAACATCCTCATAGAGCCTCTAAAGATTAGCGCTTCAACTTGCATATAAAAAAATCAAACAAACTAATTCATATCTTCAAAGCTCAATGTTCAGAAAAGTAGTGCTTGTATTTGGTGACCATTGGATCAAAGAATGGCTGCCTCCAAATGAGGCAGGCAAAGTACATGCAATGTTTCCTCGTCATACTTGTCCTCCCTCCACCATCCTTGCTAGACACTATGTGCTCCCGTCGAAAACCAGCGTTATAGCCCTTCTTGGAACGCGAGGTCACAAGGGCGCTGCTGTGGCAGAACCTCCCAAATTATATGGCTCACACACACCTATCATTGTTCTGAAGACCTCTGATAGCCATGCATGCGTCTCATACAACTTGGAAAGCCTTGTCGGGTGCCCTGAAAGGACCCCGATTAAACCATATTTTATACTCATATCAGGATCAACAAAGAAGTAGCTGCAACATTAAAACATTTGTTACAAAATAAGAATCAGAGTGCAAAGAAAAGATAAAAATAAATTTATAAATTATAAATAAATTATCTTTTATAAACTTATCTTTAATTGCAGAAGTAGAGTAGAACTACAGAAGACAACTTAGGTAGAGCGCTTAAGTCGGGAGAGGAAAACCAGATCACGTCGAGCCTACCGACATGAACTTGATTTGAACACCAATTAGCACCTGCAACAGGGGTTCAACAAACCCTGAGTACAAAAGTACTCAACAAGACTGACCCGGCGAAAAAGAGGGGGTGAAGACTCAAGAAATGCAGGCTAGAGGGACAAGAAAAGGCTCGCAGGAAAAGAAATTTTTGCAGAAAAGCTCTTGTGGATCAAGTTTTAACTTATTGTTGATTATAACAGAAAGTAAAGTTGTCTTGCTCTTACTCAAGATCACCAACCAACTTCATTCTTATTCCTTATCATCATTTAAGTTGTTACTACGATGATGAACACCGATCGAGTCTTCTTCTCCAAGAAGCAACAACGATTCGAATTCATTTTTATACCTACCTGGGACCTAGATCACTGGGATACTGGAGACTCTAACTCCGATGCATACCAGATCACAGATATACCGGGATAACAACCACAGCCATATATCACCACATGATACACGTGAGCACTTAGACCCAGTGTACCGATATACATGGGAACTTAAACCCACAGTATACCACACTATGACATATTTGGGGACTCTGGCCCACTATATATCACTCCATGACATACGTGGGGACTCTGGCCCACTGTATATCACTTCATGCATGTGGATTTTCTAATTTCTCGATATCACCAAATCACCATCGACACGAAACCTAGGGCATCAACAGACGAAAACACTACAGAGGGACTTCATTCCCAATGCAAGTTACCCGTCCGGACTCGATTTATTAACTATCATAATTTTTCCACAAACAAAGTCATTCTCATCTTTTTCATTCATTTACTTTTTAAAAACCTAATTAATTAAGCAAGGCTAAGCATTACTACACATTTTCCAACTAACAGGTAACAAGAAATATGGAAATAAGACAGGTAATGCAATTGGTGGGTCATCACTCAACTCCTATTACTTAATGCAACATAACATAACTGAAGCGATAAAACTTTTATAAAATTAAGAAAGGGTTTAAATGTATTCGAGGCTTGCCTGTGTTGCAACGGTGGTTAGTTCTCGTCAGGATCACAGGTGTTACTCTTGACACCAGCTCCAGGGAGGGATGACACCAGCTCCAGGGATCCACGTCCCCATCTTGAATGGTACTTTCCGAAATGTATCACGATCCAACTCACTCTCGAAACTAAACGTAGTAGAATGATGCATGCTTTAGCATAATGGAATGTATGACATGATGCACGGCAATGCATTGGTGAAAGCATAACAAGATTAATTAACTAACTAATTATAAACTATTTTAAAAGCATTACACAAGATAAATATAAAACTCCACATATTCCAAAATCACATAGCCATATTAGGTGTTAACATGACATAAAAGCATCATACAAAGGTAAAGGAACCATATATTCCATTTATACATTTTTATTATAATTATAAACTATTTAATTAGCAACAAACAAGATAAATCAAAACATAAAGCATACGGCAACCAATGACCACAATATTTTTACCATAACACAAACATGGCATCAGAAACATGTCATAAAAATTTTAAGTGAAACGGAGCTACACAGCATAATATATGAATTTCCTTCTTTTCTATTATAAAATAAAGGCATAAAACATAGCTAATTATTTTTCTACAAAACCTGGTATGTTTCTTATTTTTAATAAAAACAAGGCATCACAAGGAACACAACAAAATTAGGTTCATAAAAAACAGAGTTACGAAACTCCAGATATGAATTTCTGAAGTTTGAGAAAAACTGCAACAAACAGGTCCCTGGGGCACTATTCACCTGAGTCATGTACTTCGCAGAAAACACCCTGCCTTTAGTCGAATTCTTGACTGAGGTCACTGGCGCAATTTCAATAACAGAGAACTCATCGTGGCTCGAGGGTACGGCGGTGGGAGGGCTCAACGAAGGCAGCTGAGCGGTGCAGGAGCATCGGGAGGTTGTTGCGCGCTCGTGGGTTGTCTTGGCTTGGCCGAGGCGGCCCGTGGCGGCACGGCCACGCGAGCCCGCAGCTCGGTGGTGGAGCATCATGACGGCGATGCTCTCTGGAGGCGATTGGGCTTGGCCAGCGCGCGCGAGCTACAGAAGACCGAGGCGAAGCTGTGGGCGCAGGCGGTAGAGGAAAAGGCTGGCCGGAGGCGGCTGGCCACGGAGTGGGTGGTCGCGGCAGCGCTGGGAACGTCGCCGGGAAAGACGACGGCTTTACGGCGACAAAGGCAGGGCGGGGCGCTGAGAGATGGCTCAAGAGGTTTTCAAGGAGCTGGCGACCTTGTTTGTTTTCTCCAAATAAAAAAAAAGAGTAGTGAGAGGCTGTGGGCGGAGGTGAACATGGCGGCCATGGTGCCGGGAAAACAGAGGAAAAGAGGACGACGCGACGACGGCTCTCTGGCTATATGAAGGTAAGAGAGAGAAGAGAGAGGTGGCCAGGGCCTTCACGAACCCGTCCAGGTGGCCGACTACGCACGAGCACCAGAAGGTGCGCGGCCGAGCCACGGCGGACACCGACAACAGCGAGCGCAGAGAGGTGAAGGAGAACACAAACACGTTGGGTTACTGTAGCAGATGATGTCATTCTAGAAATTTGCAAATTACTCCAAAATTTATATAAGAACTTAAAAAACTCCAAAAATATAATTTGCATAACTTTTCAAGAGCTACATTTTTCACTTAACAAATATTTTCAAATTTTGCATAGTTTTTGAAATATGAATTTAAATTCAAAAGGGGAATAAAACCCTAGAAACAAATATTTGAACTTACTTTTGATTTTTCAATAAAACTTGAAAATATTCAAATCTATGAAATACTCAACTTTTCAAACTAAATATTTTTAATATATAAAGTTTTTTCTAATAATGCATAATTTTTGAATTATGAATTTAAAATCAAAAGGGGACAAATGTTGAAAAACTATATTTTCAAATTCATTTGAAATTCTTTTTAGAAACTTGAAAAACTTTGAATACCAAAATTGTAGCTCTTGTCAAGATATACAAACCATATTTTGAGAGTATCTCAAAATTCCTTATAGATTTTGAAATATAGAAAGAGAATAAATAAGCTTTTGAAATAAGAATTTTTGAGTTCAAAACACACTTCAAAACAAAGAGCACATGCAACCTAAGAAAATAAAATCATTTTAGTTGAGACATATCAGGTTTGACTTAATACACAAGATTGGCAAAGTACAAAAATACAAAATAAATTTTAATTTGTTTTAAACATTTGCAGAATCACATAAAATGATAAAGGAACTTTAATAAACAGAAAGCATCGTCGTTTCATGTATAAAACAAAGCACCACATAAAACATATTATTAAAATATGAATGCATTTATGCCATGATGCTCAATGATTATGCTTGATAATACACTTGATTATAATTTTAATTGCTTATTAACATCTAGGATGTTGCAGCTGCCTCCGCCGACGTCATTGTAATCACATCCCGCGGGCAACTAGGGTGCTTTTGATCCAGCGCTGGCCCCCAGCTCGCCGCTACCGCCGCGGCCATAGAATGCCAGCATGATCCACCACTGTCCCCCATGTCGTCGCTACTGCTGTCGCCGGCCATCGATTTGGAAATAGACAGTGTTTGGATGCACACCCAACAAGTAAATTATTGCTTGGCTATACTATCGTCAATATCTAATCTAAAATAATAAACTGAAAAGTACAATAATTCTTGTTGCATCTATAATTACACATCTTTTGGACCAAACTTAAAAAAATTGTATTTTGTAGTCATTGCAAGCAGCATCGATGCCAAAAAAGAAATTGACAGAAGAACTCTAGAATCGACGATGGCAAAATCAATTTGTACACATCGCTTTGCTGCCATCATATGGCTGATCGGTGTGATGGGAGACACGGCTGTGGTCTGAGGTGCCGAGATTGATCCATCGCATGGCGAGGCCGAACACTGAGGTTCATGCCGCCACGCCCCACGCATCCGGGCAACCATCCCGCTACTCTCTGCCTCTGGAGGAAGGGAGTGCCGCCTGTGTCAACGGGGAGGACGCCGGCGTGCATATCCACACGTCACATCTTTATGAAAGTTTTAATCCTAAACAGAGTCCAAGGCGAATTAGACGGTGGTCGATGTTGCTCAGTGTGATGTACAAGCCTCCCGCGTGTGAAGACAAGGTGGGTACGGCAAGCAGGTAGAAAAGTTTACGGTGAAAAAAAACAAAAGCAGGGAGGTGTCGCCCGCCGATGTACAAGGGCAGGAACGCGTAAGAAATCTTACACGTAAGTGGGTCCACCATTATATTGATCGTGCATCGTTAGATCTAAAGATAAAATAAATCCTATGGTCATAACATGAGGTGTGTATGAAATTTTAGGTAACAGCTATTTCTCAATTCTTTCGCTCTTTTATAGTATAAATCGATGAAGTCAATATGAAAACCATCAACTTCCGTCTACAACTTTGTAGTGCTTTTTTTTGCAAGTTTATTTTTTTCAAAAACGTGCTTATGCACGTGTTGCTTTAAGGGGAAAAAGGAGTTTAATACACATCTTCTTGTATTCGCAGGCGAGATGCCTTACAGCGCGACAAGAAAGAACACTACATAAATCACCGGCTGAAATGATGTAGCAAGCTAGTTGCACTAACTAACTAAACTATGGTGCGACAAGAGGTGGACCCAATGCAGCGCCTAAGTCCGCTGCAGCGCGGAGCGCGCTGCACGGCTCTGGAGCTGCGGAAATAGGTGTCTCATGGCCTCCTTGCGAGAAGGCAGGACGTTCTTGCTGAAGAACGTCTCGTGAAATCTCACAACAATCATCGGGTCCGGAGTTTTTGCATGTTTATCTATTATTATTACTAGTAGAGTAGATAGATAGAGTCTTTTTTTAAAAATATTGGATAACATGTATTTGCATGTAGTATATGAGTAGATCTGGCTCCTCTGGAAGGACAACATTAGCCTAACAGTTGTTGATCACTCGAAGTACTATATCTTTGCTGTAAAACCACTTGGATAACAAGCAGTTTGGTCTTATTTGTGTCTATGGTGATCCCCATCATCGCGACACCCATTACATATGGCAACAAGTCACAAATTTTGTTGTAAATAACAGTGGACTGCCTATTCTTTGTACTAGAGACATGAATGAACTTATGTATGCTTATGAAAAATTGGGTCCTGGTAGGCCTGATCTAGTTTGAATTAATGCTTTCTGTAATTATGTTAAACAATGTGGTTTTGTTGATCTTGGTTATAGCGGACCAGCTTATACTTGGACCAACAAAAGGCGCAATTCCACTCCTACCTTTCAACGTCTTGGCCGTTCTCTTGCCAATGCAGAATGGTGTAATATCTATCCACAAACTATGGTTTACCATTTGCCAATGATACGTGATGATCATGCTCCAATTCTTACTCTTTTAAACTCCACTCGCCAACGCACTAACAAACCTTTTTGCTTTGAGAATTGGTGGCTGCTTGAACAGGATTATGAACAGACGGCAAAATCCAGCTGGCTTCGATCAGCTAGGAGATCCTTCCAACAGAAAATCAGATACCTTGCAAGGGACCTCAAGAAATGGCGCAAAAGGAAACCTAAACTTTTTGATCAATTGCAGGTCATTGAGGATAAAATTCAGCAAGAGCAAACCAAGCCACCAAGTCAGCAGGATTTTAACCTTCAACAACAACTCTGTCAACAACACCAACAATTTCTAATCAAAGATGAGCAATTTCATCTCCAACGCGTTAAGAAAGATTGGGTTCAATTGGGAGACAGGAATACTTCTTATTTTCATCAAGTTATTGTTAAAAGAACTAGGAAAAATAGGATTACTTATCTTCTTAACCCTGATGGCTCTGAATCTGTTACCCAGGACTAACTTGCTGCTACCTTAAATAACTATTTTTAGAATATTTATGCAAGTAATGCTAACGGCAACCTTAATGAACATGCTACTTCTAGTCTTTGTTTGCTTACAGATCGCTCAACAGGTCCTGCCAACCATGACGCCCACCAACTGGAAACACAAGAAAGCAATGACTCGGTCCAGCCCAGGTCGACCATCACCATCACCAGACCAACTCTACAGGAACTTCATAGTATTGTAAAGGAAATGAGAAGCAATGCGTCTCATGGACCAGATGGTTTAAGTGCTGCGTTCTACAAATCAGCTTGGCCTTGGATTTCACAGGATGTTCATAAATTGTTAATAGACTTCTATAACTCAGCCTTTATGATTCCTAAAATTAATCAAACCTTCTTAGTTTTAATTCCTAAAAAATCCAACCTACCATTCCTCAAGATTTTAGGCCTATAAGTCTTTGCAATGTTGCCTATAAAATTATTGCTAAATCTTTATCTGAAAATCTAAAACCTTATTTACCTGATTACATAGATCATGCTCAAGCTGCTTTTGTTAAAAATAGGCATATCTCTGCTAATGTTATTATTACTCAAGAAATTGTTCATTCCTTTCGGTTAAAAACTTGGAAGCAGCAAGGTTTTCTTCTTAAACTTGATTTAGCCAAGGCATTTGATAGGATCAATTGGAACTTCATAGCGGTAGCCCTCTCTCGCCTGGGTCTTAATTCTCACTTTATTGATCTTATTTATGCATGTATGTGGAAGAACCTCCTAATTAATATGGCCCACATACACTTATCATTGTCTAAATAGACCTCTGATAGCAATGTATGTGTTCCATAAGACTTAAAAGGTCTGTCGGGTGAATCCCCAAAACATCCACGATTCTCCGAGCAGGATCAATCATTACAAAGAGGCATTGCAGCATTACAACAGTTTTATACAATTAATATACATCAGAGTGAAATAGTGGAAGGGTTACAATAACCTAAGTTTACAAACCTTTTAGTTTCAAACCTTACAAAAGATAGGTTTAAATATTACAAACCATAATAGTAGTAGAGTAGCGATAGATAACTTTATTACAATACCAGACGATAAGCTCTGCCCAAGAGCCAAACATCCTACTCGTCGTCACTCTCCGCAACAACTGTCATGCAGTAGGGTGCAAAGCAAACCTGCCCATGGGACTCACCTACAATAGAGGTTCAACAAACTCTGAGTACAAAAGTACTCAACAGATGAACAAAAGGGGTGAAGACTCAAGAAATGCAAGCTAGAGGGACAAGGTAAGGCTTGCAAGAAAAGGATTTTTGCAGAAAAGCTCTTGAGTTAAATTTTATCTTATCATTAGCTATAACAGAAAGTAAAGTTGTATTGCTCTATCTCAAGCTTATCAATCAACTCCATTCTTATTCCTTAATCATCATTCAAGTTGTTACTACGATGATGAACAGAGATCGAGTCTTCATCTTCGAGAAGCAATGGCGATTCGAATCATTTTTACCTAGCTGGGACCTAGATCATCGATATACCAGAGACTCTAACTCCGTTGCATATCAGATCACATGATATACCAGGATAACAACCTTAGCCATATACCATTCCACATAATACACGTGGGAACTCTGACCAACAGTGTATCGATATACGTGAAAACTCAAACCCATAGTATATCACACCATGCATGTGGTATCTAGTCTCGATACACGTAATTCACCAACGAACGGGACCTAGGGCATCAACAGACGAAAACTCTACAGAGAGACTCCTTTCCCAATGCAAGTTACCCGTCCGGACTCGATTTATTAACTTTCATCAAGGTTCCAACATGTGAAGCCAACCTCATGTTTTTCATTCTTTTACTTTTTGAAAACCTAGCTAATTAAGCAGGGCTAAGCATTACTACACATTTTTCCAAATAACGGGTGACAAGGGAAAATAGAAGTAAGACAGGTAATGCAAACGGGTAGGTTTTCACTCAACTCCTAATCCTTAATGCAGCATTTTATAACTGAAGTGATAAAACTTTATAAAAACAAGGATAAGGTTTAAATGTATCGAGGCTTGCCTTGGTGGTCGGGGTAGATGGTCTCTGGTTCTGGATCAACACCCAACTCTTGATTCTGCTATTCCTTGGGATCTAGTTCGGCAACATTCAACTGTTCATTAACGGAAGCTACACGATAACATAATATATTTCAACATGATGGAATAATAAACAAGATGCTTGATGGATGCATAACCAGATTAAGGACTTGAGTACAACCTTCCTTCACGGTAAAGTTCTAAGCCAACAAAACTTACTAAGTTCATTAGGGTTAACTACTCCATTAATGAAGTTCATTAAGTACATAAAATAACATTGATTAAGCCCTAATGACATGATTAAGATAAGCGCAAACAACTAATTTAAAGTGCTGAAGATCATTAGGGTTAATGACCCAAGGTCATCAATCAACTCCAAAGTCAAACAAATCTTATAATGATTAAACTTAATTAAAGAGATTAATTAATTATTTAAAAGCATAAATTAAAGGCATAAAATTAAAGTTGTCTAATTAAGATCAAAATTTTATTTTGAAAGATCTTGTTCTAATTAGATGGCAAAACGATTTTTTTAGAAATAAAAATTAATTATTTTATTTATTAAAAATCATTGGACATGCATTTTTTAATTAAAATAGCTAATTTTAACTTATGCAAAAAGTACTCAAATTTGGCATTTCATATTTTTCCTAGGTCGAGAACATGATAAGGAGCATACCCAAAAAATTTCAGAATTTTAGAGCTATATATGAATTGTTATGAATTATTGAAGAAAAAGCATTCTTAAACCATTTTATGAAAAAGAAAAAAAAGAAAAAGGAAACAGTGCTTCCGGCGTTGACCAGCAACCCGCCGGAGTTGACCGACAATTTCTCGCCGGCAGTGAGGTCTCCGGCGATGGGGCTTGGCCTTATAGGCTCAGCTCGGCACGACGAGCACGCTAGGCTAGTTAAAGAAACGGCAGAGACACGACGGCGCACTGGCCGGCGGCCATGGCGGCATGGCGGTGCGGCGGCGCGGCTGGAGAGCTCACCGGAGCTTCTCCGGTGATGGCAAGCGCACGGGCACATGCACAACACTCACGCGGACACGATGAAATACGAGATGAAGCCGTGCCTGGTTCCCAGCCCAGACGGCTACGCGTGCGGCGGCGCTGGCAAGGTCATGCCGGCGGCGAGCCACGGTGGCTGCCCACTACGGCGTGACTTGGACCAAACAGAAGGCATAGGCATGACAAGGATCTCACCCCGGTGATGATGCGCACACTAGCTGGCCCAGAGGTGGACGGAGGCGAGTTACAGACGGCGGCGCTGATGGCGGCGGCGGTGCTTCGACGGCAAGTTCTGCGTCACAACAGCTCCTGTGCACCAACAAACAGACCAAGGAGCACACGATGAGCAGGAGAGCATAGAGAACACGATAGCAGGGTTGATGAAGATATATAACCAACCACAGCGGCAGTCGATGGTGAAAAGTCTCGCGGCGGCGCGGTTGCCGTTCGCGAGGAAGATGACAGCGTGCGGGCGGCTTCGACGGTGAGAGCTGACATGAGCAGGCTCAATCGAAGTGCAAGGATGTTGTGGAGCTGCTGGCAAGGGCAAGCGAGCAACGGTGGCGCGACGGTGGCGAATTTGGGCGGCGGACCGATAAAAATTACAAATTACTCTAGATTTTTCATAGAAATTTGAAAATATCCCAAAATATCATCTGTATGATTTTTCAAGAGCTACATTTTTTATTTAACAAGAATTTTCAAATTTTGCTTTATCTTTAAAATATGAATTCAAATTCAAAAATAAAACAAAACACTAGAAACAAATATTTGAAATTACTTTTGATTTTTCAATAAAACTTGAAAATCTCAAAACTATGGAATGCTCAAATTTTCAAACCAAACATTTTTAAAATACAAAGTTTTCTCAAATAATGCATAATTTTTGAATTATGAATTTAAATCAAAAGGGGACAAATGTTAGAAATCCGTATTTTCAAATTCATTTGAAATTATTTTTGGAAACTTGAAAAACTTTAAATAGCATTGTTGTAGCTCTTGTCAAGATATACAAATCATATTTTGAGAGTATATCCAAATTCCTTATAGATTTTGAAGTATGGAAAGAGGGGTAAATCAGGGTTTTAAAATAAAGGGTTTTTAAAGGCGAATTAAAACTTGATTTGGTTTCTAATTTAATTGGTTGGTCATTAGTGATCACAAACATCATTCAAGGACATTTTTAGGTCAATGACCCAATAGTACCCTTGGTTGACCAAGTTGACTTTTTAAAAATAATTTTATAGCTTTCTAATTTAAATTTAAATTTGAATTTCAAGGCTTGGGAATAAGCTTTGAAATCCAAATTGAACTTTAAATATGGAATCCATTTTTAAGGGTTGGACTTAGATCTATACACTATGCTTTACACTAGTGTAAACACGGTTTACACCTCAAGTACATAGAATATAACCTAAGTATTTGGGATGACATTCGAAAGTAGGGTTTTTATAATTTCATGTGACAAAACATTTCAGAAACACAATCAACCTATGAAATGTAAACTTGTTTTTGTTGGTGCACATCAAGGTTGACCTAAACATGAATGCTTTGTAATACATATGATGACATGGCATGTTTTAGTTAATATAACACCAGAGGTGTTACAATGTATCTCTACCCCGACCTTCTCTGTGTTAGTCAATGGAGAGCCTTCGAATCATATCAAGCCTACTTGGGGTATTCGTCAAGGATGTCCTCTCTCTCTTACTTATTTGTTGTTGCTATCAACGAACTCTCTATTGCACTTCAACAGGAAATGCAGAATTCTAATCTTGTTGGCATCAAATTAGGACCTGGCTGTCCCCCAATCCATTCTCTACTATTTGCAGATGATTTAATTCTATGTGGACAGGCTACCTAGTAGGAAGCTGCAACAATAAAATCTATCTTGCAGAGGTTCTGTGGCGCATCTGGACAGACTCCTAATCTCCAAAAATCTGCCATCCCATTCAGCAAAAATGTGAGTGCCTCCATTATTACTTCCAATAAGCAAGTCTTTCCGGTTCCTAATCTTAAACCTCATGATAAACATTTAGGTCACTCAATTATTTTTAATCATGGTGACAGGAATAAAGCCTACAACTTCATTTTTGTAAAATTTTAGTCTAAACTTACTACTGTGAGAGCTAACAAACTCAACCATGCAGGCAGACTAACTTACATCCAATCGGTGCTATCTTCTATACCTATCTATTACATATCCACCGTGCTTTTCTCCAAAGATTTTGTTCATAAAATTAACACCATTATTAGAAGATTTTGGTGGACAGGTATTCAAGATGAAAACCCCACCTCTCCAATCATTTACAGATCGTGGGACGACATCTGCCAGAGTAAAGAAAATGGAGGACTGGGCATCAGAGATTTAGGCATGGTCAATAAGAGTCTCATTCTGAATGAGGCTTGCAAAATAGCTACTAACAAAATCCCCATGCTCACTGTTGTTCTTAAATCAAAATATTATCTTGACTCTTCCTTTTGGACAGCTAAAAATACTGGCACTAGATCAGTTTTTTGGTCTTCAATTATGCAGGTCAAACAGGAACTCCACAACAATGTTCTCCTTCAGCTACATGCAGGGAACAGTTCCATCTGGTCAGCACCTTGGTGCCCTATATGGAACTTCATTTATGACCACATGAAGAGTCCGGTGACAGTCAGCCCTCTCCCTTCTATTGTCTCAGATCTCTGGGTTCACAACACTCAGGACTGGGATTTGCAACTAATCAATGAAGTTTTTGATTATGAAGCGGTGCAAGCTATGACCTCTACCATACCAGTGCCTTCAGTAGATCAGGATGTCTTGCGATGGGCAACAGCACCCAAAGGAAATTACTCCACAAAGGAAATTTACAAATCTCTTTCCAGGAATAATGTGATCTAGCTACCTTTGCAGGGCTCCAGAAGTATTCAACCTCAGGCAAACCAAATACTTTGCAGGGTCTTGAAGACCAAAGCACTACCTCCACTAATCAAGACCTTTGCATGGCGACTCATAAGGAGAGCACTATCTACAGGTGAGAGAGCTTCTCGGTATGCACACCACATAGACAAACATTGTGCCACCTATGGTCAAATTAAAAATGACTTTCATATATTCTTCCAATGTACTCTCCCAACAGAGGTATGGTCAACTTGTCATCCTCCTCTAGATACTACAATGCTTTTTGTAGAAGATGATGGCACACAAGCTACCTTACCCACTATTATTTCCAATAATTCCTCCGATTCTACCTTACAAAAATTTATGTTAACCATGTGGTATCTCTGAAAAGCAAGGAACGATTACCGTTTCAACTGCAGGGAATGGAAGGCTGCCCAAGTCCATCATGCAGCGGAGGCTCACATCCACACCCATAATGTTGCTATTATTTTGCAGGAAATGAGCCCAAACAAATCTATTACCCCATCTACTTCCAACCAGGATGAGCCTGCCATCCAGAACTCCAGCGCCAATGCCAACATGGTGAATAGCATCCAACAAGTCATGAACAAATGTGCAGTCACAGATCCAAACTCTCTCCAAGGACCTTGTTGCTACGTCGATGCAGCAACTGAACCTGATACCCTCAACTCCCAACCAACGACAGCAGGTCTTGGTATCTATATCACTATCATACAGGAACACCATTCACAGGAAATACATATCAAGGCGAAGCTACAAACATGCACTTCTGTGCTCATGGCTGAGTCCGCTGCTCTTGCTCTTGCAGTTGCTGTAGTGAACAATCTCAACCTCACTAATATGACATACTTATCTGATTGTCAGCAACTAGTGCATTTTCTCAACAGTGAAGACACTTCCAATCCCCCGGATTGGAGAATCAAGCACTTCACACAATTCATATTGAACTACACAGGGAATCAGGGTGCAAGATTTGCTATGTTAACAGGTGCTTCAACATGAATGCTCACTCTCTAGCCCAGCAAGCAAGACAGGTGGCCTCTACTTTCAGTAGTCATTTAGATTCCACTTGTACTTGTAACCATTGTGAGCAACAACGTATGGTTCTACAGGCCATACAAAATATTTGCCTGAACAATGTAACAATCCTGGCAGCAATGTGCTGCTAATAATATATTGGTTTCTTGTAAAAAAAACCGAAGACAAACATCTCCAAATTATCTCGCCACCGTAGATAGTGACTAGCAGCAAAGTGCTTTATTTTCCTTCTTTTTGACCGGACTGACTAGTGACTAGCAGGGGTCTCCTGTCTGTGTGGCGAGCGACGCCGGTCCCGAACTCCCCCGATGGACGCCGGCTGCTGGTCATGGCGAGGTGTAGTACCGTGGATTGTTCCCGGGTTGTTGGCGTGGCACGCGACAGTACCTCACTCATTCAAGACCACGGCACCAGTGTTGTGTTGTTTGTACGTATGCTGGTACTGAAATCAACTGTTTTTCACGACCTTGTAGCTGTTTCTGATACTCCAACATTACAAACGCATTAGCAATTTTTTCACGACCTTGCACTTCCAGCTATGAGCAGCCTCCCTCCGTACACGACCATGGGCCCGTCGCAGCAGTGGCTCATGCAGTTTACCGTAAGGCCTATTTTAAAAGAATTTTATCAATTTACAGTTCTACTCAACTTTATTAACTGTATCTTTTTCAGTCCGATCAGCTACACCTAGAGGCTGACGTGTACTCTGTGCAACGGAGCTTGGAGGCCTACTTGTTGTGGCTTTTTGGCTGGGTCATGTTCACCAGCAGCGCGGGACATGCCGTCGACAAGGTCATGATCCCCTACGCGCGCGCGATCGCTGATGCTGACGAGGGAGCAGTGCCACAGTAGAGCTGGGGATCTGCAGTACTGGCGGCGACGTACAGGGGGCTTTGCGAAGCGTGTACCAAGATAGAAACAGGTTCTTTGCTCACTGGTTGCCCCCTCCTTCTACAGCTATGGGCAGCTGAATGGTTCGCGATTGGTCGACCTGTGGTGGATCACACCGCCTACGAGGAGGACCTGTACTTGCAGCATCCGCCCGAGGACTTCCCCACCATGGGTACAGTCTGGTGCCGTCGTCAGGTTCGTGTTCCTAGCTGATGTATATAGTTAATTCGTATCGTACCTTCTAACCCATTTATTGTTATATTTCAGCGACGATGGGCACATGTGCAGGTCACGCAGTCGTACAACGAGTTTATGCTCGAGTTCGACAGGATACAGCCGACCGACGTGATCTGGGAGCCTTACAGCCAGGAGGCTATCCACGCACGAGCTCCCCTTGGGATGTCCACGTTGTGCACACGTGACCAGGCGTTCTGGCTGACGCTCAGACTATCTTGATGTATGATACGCACTATCCTTTTGTCAAAATTTACCCTAAACCCAAAACCCTAAACTCTAAACCCTCAAAACCCTAAACCCTAAAAACCTTAAACCCTAAACCCTAATCCCTAATCCCTAAACCCTAAAAACCCTAAACCCTAAAGCCTAAACCCTAATCCCTAAACCCTAAAAACCCTAAACCCTAAACCCTAAACCCTATACCCTAAACCATATACCCTAAACCCTAAACCCTTACATGCTTGCATTACATCCGTTATAATAGTCCATTACAGCACAGTTAAAAGTCACGAAAACAGTTCATTACAATAAAATTATAGGTCCGCTAGGGCGATGAGCTACTAATCCGAATTCATCTAACAAAACGGCCCTAATAATCCGAAACATAACCGGGAAGCAAGTCTTCATCTTCAGAACCACTATCCTCTCCCACAAACGCATTGTTACGGCTACGCTCAGCTGCGTTGGCCTCTTCTTCCTTTTTTTTGTAGTAAGCGGCCTCCAAGTCATCAAGGGCTTGGGTGAACGCTTCATCATACTCCTCTTCTTCCTTTTTTTTGTAGTAAGCGGCCTCCAAGTCATCAAGGGCTTGGGTGAACGCTTCATCATACTCCTCGTCCTCGTCGTTCATCGGCATCTCCGCCTTCGCCATCTTCTGCTTCATCTTCGCATCAGCACTCCTCTTTTCGGCCTCCTCCATCTTCTCCCTCGCATGCAAGGATGCTTCCTCTTCTCTCTTCTTTTTCCATGCATCACAGTCTTTCTTCCACCGAGCAGCACTTGGGGTTTGGACACACAATCGTCGGGCATAGTCAACCTGCGCTCGCTTCCGCATCTTAATGTAGTTGTCCACAAGCTGAGTACCAGACCTGAACTTCAGGTCCATTAGTTGCTTTTGCTTCAGTGTATCCATGTATTCCCTGCGGTCTTCAACATGGGCAAAAACCTCCCACTTGCATTTCCTAAGGCTCTGTGATCGAACGGAACAATTTAAAGTCAGCAAATACAAAAATTTTGGATATCAAGTCAGCAACAAGTGGAATAAAAGGACCTCATTGTAATCAACCATATGGCCGCACCAATAGCCTATTCCAAGCTCCGATGGTAGTAGGCCATACTGCGCTTCGACACCACATTTGCACAACACAGGAGGCTTGGGGGTAACCACTTTTCTCTTCTTGTCCACCTTCGGCTCCGGCCATTTCTTCTTTGGACCCCACAGCCACTCCCTGAAGTTACACTTCCGCAACAAGGTATACCCACCCTACAATGTAAAATGTTAGTACATGCACAAATACTAAGAAAGCCATGACCGCATACAATTTGCACTTACTCCGGCGGGGTTAGGACATTCGAACTCGTTAGGCCTATCTGAACTTATTACAGAATAATCTCCGTATTTGCAACGAGGCGAAGATTCAAGCCGTCTCAATTGGGCTATTTTCTTCTCCTCGTCTGTCATTGGGGGGGTCAGGGGGAGGTGCCACCCACCACTCGAATTGATCGGGTGGATTATGCTTCCCTTTCCACCATTCGTCAAACTGGAGATACCTTGGGTCGAATTTGTCTGGACCGTCAATCCACTGAAAGAAAAAGCACCGCTCATGGGCCTACAAAACATGATTGCTAACGACATTGTTAGAGATGCAAGACCTGCAATTACTACCAATGAATAAAGGCACAGTGACAGAGGTGCAATTACTTACATTGAATCCACCGCATGTGTAGTAGCAACGGGCAGCCGTGTCCTCATGGCGAGATTGGCCAATATCAGCCGGTTCTCCACAGTCATAATTTGGGACAGGGACTGCAGGAGGAACAGGAGCATCCTTGCTAGACACGTCGGGATACAATTCTTTAGGGCGATCTCGTTTTTTCCAAAACTCCGTCCGCCACAAGTTTTGCATATCTATTCAGAGAAAATACGATATTCGTCACATTTCAAATCATGCAATCCATTGTTTAAAGCATAGCATAAACATCATTATTCCTAAACCCTAAACCCTAAACATATCTATTTAGAGAAAATACGATATTCGTCACATTTCAAATCATACAATCCATTGTTTGAAGCATAGAAGAAACATCATTATTTCTAACATGAACTGCAATGCTCTAACATCATTATTTATAGATCTAATATACATACTACTCACGGATCTACCCAGAGTCAACTAAAAACTAAACAACTCTAGTGCACATTATATTTTACTAATGCATAGCAACAGACTTGTAATGTATGAGAAACTTACCTAAAAGCCGAGGTCTCAAACTGGCAGAGCTTCGCCGTTTACTTCCTTCTCCTCCCTCCTCTCCTCTTTCTTTTTTTCTGAAAAATTTAGTGAATATAATGAAAATCTGAAGAGGGGGCTGGGTATTTATAGGGGGACCCCAAAAAACGCCCACTGTGTGGGCGTTTTTTAGGGGCGAGGGGGCCGTCTGCAAATGAGCGCGGCCGGCCTCGCCTGTTTTGCAGGCGGCCCCCTGCAGAGCAAAAAACGCCCACACAGTGGGCGTTTTTTTACTGCTCCGAGGCCCGTCCGCAAAACAGCGCGCACTTTTGCAGGCGGCCCCCTCGCCACCAAAAAAACGCCCACGCAGTGGGCGTTTGTTGGGCGCAAGTGGGCCACCCGCAAGAGCCGGCACCGGCGGCGGCCGGCTCTATGCCACGTCACATATAACGCCCAGACAGTGAGCGTTTTTTAAAAAACGCCCACTGTAGGCGACTAGTTCTGTCATTTTTCCAAACCAAAAATTATTTTTGTAAATTTTTTTTAAAAAAATTAAAAATAAAAAAAATTCAAACTATTACCCGAGGGGAGATGGGAACCTTCTAGAAACCGGAAACCGTGGGGGTGTGCAAGCGGCAAAAACCCGGAAGGGGAACCTTCTCGAACTGCGTGCAATCGGAGAGGCACGGGGCCCGTGATGTCATCGTCACAAAGCGTGGGCCCGACGGAATGAGACCCACATGACAGTCAGGCAGGGTAAAACCCTGATGAATGATGATGATTACTCTTCTCTTCTTCTTCTCATATATAAAGAGGCGCCTCCGCCCCGCCACACCCACGCATTTTTCTTCCTCCACTCCACGGCTCCATCCACCGCCCCCTCAATCTCAAGGCCTCGTCCTCATCCCCTCCGTCCCTGGACACATAATGGGGAGACCTAAACGGCGCACCTCAGCAGTCTTGAGCTCCGGCTCGTCGAAGAGCTCGCGCGTGCGCCAGGGCTCTTCTGTGGCCACGGACGACGGGCCTCGCAACGGCGCCTCTTCCGCTCAGGCACACCATCCGCCGTCGCCGCAGCCCCCGCGGACCCCGCAACACGAGGATCGATCCATCTCTCCGGCGGCGGGGCAGGATCTTCGGCGCGCCTCGCCTGTTCGGCACCAACCGGCGGCGGTGCCAGGCCCCGTCGCTACGGACACCACCTCCGGTCCTCTCCGCCCCGAGGCCGAGGTCGGGGCTACGTCGTGCCCTCCGCCTCCGCCTCCATCGTCGCCGGCGGCGGGGCAGGATCTTCGGCGCGCGTCGCCGTACCCGACCCCGAACCCGAATCGCGATCCTGTTCGGCACCAACCTGCGGCGGTGACAGGCCTCGTCGCTACGGCCAGCACCTCCGGTCCGCTCCGCCCCGAATTCGGGGCTACGTCGCGCCCTCCGCCTCTGCCTCCATCGTCCTCGGCGGCTGCCACAACCGGGACACCTTCGCCGCCGTCCCAGTCCTCCACCAAGCCCTCAACCGCCGTCCTTCCTGTTGTTATTAGTAGCAAGTCCTATGCAAGTGCCCTCAAAGGGGGAGGTCCAGCCAACCAGAACCCTTATGCCGATTCTTCGCGTCGGCTTTACATTTACCTTGAGAAGTAACAGTTTCCCCCCTGTGTCATCGTTCGTTGCCTTTTGCATCCAACGCTAGTATCCTAATCAGTAATCCACATTCAATGTTTCAGATCTGCCATCATCTCGGAAGCAACTGCCTGCCACAATCACAGGGGACCAATCATCACACTCAAGGAGACAGGAAGCTCAGACCTTACGATTGTTCATGTTCAACTGCACCTTGAGCAATACCACCTTGAGGAATACGACCCCGAATTAGCCCGTGACCTCTTCAGTTCTCAGGACAGGTCTGTCTTTCTTTCATTTGCCTCTTGTTGTCTAGTACTGTTTTTAAGCATTTGAAAAGGTATCTATTCGTCCTGTTCACTTGTTCAGTAAGCTGTGTCTTCTTGAATTTGTCAACCATTTACTGAATTGTTGCTCATACCATGAATTTGTTAGTACCAAGTTGGTAGCTGCATCCAATAGCATTGCATTACATGTTTCAAATGCGACAAAAGGCAAAATGTATTCAGTCCATTGCTGATTTAGCTTACAAATGTAACCCAAGGTCAATTCTTGGGTGTATCCCCATCCTTTGCTACAAATAAACTAGAAGGCTCTGTTGTTGATTCAAACCCAATACCAGGTAATTTACACTCTTGACTGTTAATACACCATTCAAATGTGAACCTTTCCCCACCGATCCAACAACTCAGCTGACTGAGCGAGTACTGCTTACTGACTTCAAATAATCTTGGTGTCAACTGTGAATTTGTGCTGTGTTGCCTTACGGGTTTATTAGAACAACAAATCATGTTTCCTTTGTGATAATGTGATATTCACATGCAGATTTGAAGAATGGTTATATGCAGCTGTGTCCCGCTTCCTAACAAGTAAGAAGATTGTGAAGAATGCAGTTGCAGTTGCAGGAATGAACGCTGCTCACATAATAACCCCTAGGTGTGCAATCTTCTATTTAAGTTGCACGGACTATTTCCTTGAGAACAAATTATTAACTACTCGAGTTGTTCTTCTTGCATTATTATGTGTGTAGCCACAAAACTCTTGAAGATTTTGTCAAGGAGCAAGGGCCATTGGTAAGCACCGAGTCAATCTTTGGTGGGATTTTCAAATTGTGTGTTGCAAGTGACATTGGCATGAGGTTAGTCCATGGCTTTCTGGTATATATCCTCAATGTCCACAAACAAGGTCGTACATGGAATGGAGAATTTAGTACAAGTGACATGGTGGTGGTGGGAAATTGCTTGACGTGTAGGATTACTCCGAAATCAAGGCCTGGTAACTCTCACTGTAGAGCAGTGGACCTCCAGAAAATTGCAGAGATTTTCAAGGAAATGTTCACTAGTAATGAAGGAATGGCATTATATTTTGATGTACTGCAAAAAGATTTGTGTGGGGCGAGTAATGTGGAAGTGGAAGCAGAATGGTTCAGAGAATACCTCCTCTCACATGTGGCACTGAAATCATCAATTGGACGCTTCTACCTGGTGTGTGGACTAGACCAAGCTAGGGACACCATCAAATCAAATGGCGGTCTAATACCATCAGTTAGTTTTGCTAGAAGGAAGTGACTGGATGTCAATTATTCCATGTAAAATTACTAAAGATACACCATGCACGGACTCCTCCTTGTATCATGTTTTTTATTTCAACTATGATCCTACTAAAGGTGGTTATCCTTTTGCGCCTACCAATGGGGGTCTGCTTAGATACATAAGGAATCTCCTTCAACATGAGCATCACTATATCAATGTCCAAGACCACACTGAGATAGAGCAATTTGCAGCAAAAAATTTTCCCCTGGCTCTACCATATATTCTGTGGGGGCTATTGAGTCACCACAAAATGAATGGACCGTAAGTTTTCTTTTGTTCTTTGCTGTCCCATGCCTGTTCTGTTTCTTATAAGCATTTTAAGTTTTTCCTGCATGAATGTGTAGGTTTAAGGTTCACTGGGAAGAATTCCATTCTTCAAGAGTTGGCAATGATGGTAATACTGAAGGGGGGATTAGCATCCATATTTCTTTTCTGAAGATGGCAGGTATGAATCTTTCACTCTTAGATGCAAGTGGGATAATACATACCTTGGTTTGCTCTTTTGCGTTTGTTCTGTTTATCATCTCTGAATGATTACTTCTTGGCTGTTCTGCCTCAATTTCATCTGTACTATTGATGAGACGCCTAATCATGTGATGCACATTTCAGCCTTATACCTGTCGACCTGTGCGCTTTGGGTTCATCCTGTGTGCTAACTGTTAGTTATGTAGCTGGTGGTGCTGATTATGGGAATAAATAGGAGCTAACACTTTAGATGTTAGTGCTTAGTGGGTTCTTTGCTAAAACAGTTAGGCCATAATATGCAGTGTGCAATTTGGTTGTGTAAAAAATATGTTTTATTTGAGATCATAATCACATCAGTAACTTTTTGCGATGTATCCTTGTTTGTATTATTCTTTATTTATAAAGTGTGTATCCTTTTTCTACTAGTCATCTTTGTTTTTTAATAGATCCTTTGCTGTACACTTAAGAAATCTTATTTAGGTGTTCCATGCTTATTAGTTCAAAATTTATTTCCTGTTCTGTTGTTACCTTCAGATGTATGCATTCTTTTCATATCCATCTGTTTTTATGCTATCTGTTCCTCCATGAATGATTATCTAGTAATACGTTGTTAACCTGGGAGAAGCTGGCTAAGAGTAGGAATGACTCTTATCCCTTGCCTATTTGGTACAGAGAAGAAACCATTCACCGCTGTTTTTTAGGGGAGTACTTTCATGTACAGCCCAGATGTACTACCATGTGATTCTAACCTTTTGATTCACCAATGGGACATCCCCAAGTGAATTTGATCCATTTGATCTCCTCGTTGTAAAGGAGTTGTACATTTTCTAGAACCGAGGGGAACCCCCCATTTCCATTACAGAGAACGGAAATACAACGTTTTTAGAGACACCATCAAGAAGACCTAACCTTAGAACAGAAACAGAAAGACTACCATCATACCGGGAGTGGAATCCTCAAATCCCCGACCATACCAAACCCTATCACAATAGCAAACAGACATAGCAGACATAGCAGAAAGTAAAGGAGTTGTACATAGCATTATTCTTTCTTTCTAGTGATTATTGCTACTAATGTAAAGATGCCTAATTTTGAGAATATTTATCTATGGCTAATATGTATTTGTATATACATTTAAAACTGAGGAGTTGATGTGTTTTCAGTGGCGGTGGACAAGTCTGAAGACTGCTTTGTATGGAAGGATTAGAGAGGTTGGCGTAGGATGATCATCAGAATATTGTGGAGGTGGGCAAGTGTCATGCAATGAACCCATTTTTCGGTGGAGGCACTTACGTCTGTGTGGCAGAACCTCCTAAATCATATGGCCCACACTCATGATTATTGTCTAAACAGACTCCTAATAACTATGACTGTGTTCCATACGACTTAAAAAGTCTGTCGGGTAAATCCCGAATCATCCATAATTCTCCGAACAGGATCAATCGTTATTGAGAGACATTGCAGTATTACAACAGTTTGATATAAATAATATACATCGGAGTAAAACGGCGGAAGACTTATTATAATATAAATTTATAAACCTTGAGTTTTAAATATTAACAACCATAAGTTTAGATTGTACAAACCATAATAGTAGTGGGGTAGTAGTAGATAACTTTATTACAATACCCAACGATAAGCTCTGCCCAAGAGCTAAACACCTTATTCGTCGTCGCTTTTCTCAACGACTGTCATGCAGCAGGATGCAAAATATTCCTGCTCATGAGGCTTACTTGCAACAAGGGTTCAACAAACCCTGAGTACAAAAGTACTCAACAAGACTGAACCGACGAAAGAGAGGGGTGGAGACTCAAGAAATGCAAGCTAGAGGGACAAGGTAAGGCTTTTAAGAGATAAGAAATTTTGCGAAAAAGCTTAACAGAAAGAAAATGTTGCTTGGACTAGCTTCAATTACCAACCAATTTTATTATTAAACCTTATTCTTTATTCAAGTTGTTACTACGATGATGAACACCAATCGAGTCTTCTTCTTCAAGAAACAACGGCGATTCGAATCCATTTTCATACCCAGCTGGGACCTAGGTCACTGGAATACCGGAGACTTTAACTCCGATGCACCCCAGATGAATCGATATACCGGGATAACAACCGCAGCTATATATCACCACATGGCACACGTGAGCTCTGCGGCCCAGCGTACCAAGATATGTGGGAACTTAAACCCCACAGTAAAACACACTATGACACATATGGGATCTCTGGTCCCACATAGGTCACTCCATGATATACACGGCTCCAACCATCCGTATATCACTTCATGCATGTGGATTTCTAAATTCTCGATATCACCAGTTCACCAACGGACGGAACCTAGGGCATCAACAGACGGAAACACTACAGAGGGACTCCATTCCTAGTGCAAGTTAGCCGTTTGGACTCGATTTATTAACTATCATCAAGGTTCCAACCAGAAAACTAATCTCATCTTTTTCATTCTTTTGCCTTTGAACAATTAATTAAATAAGCAGGGCTAAGCATTACTACTTATCTTTCCAAGCAGGTAACAAGGAATAAGGAAATAAGACAGGTAATGCAATTGGTGGGTTTTCACTCAACTCCTATTACTTAATGCATCATATCATAGCTGAAGCGGTAAAACTTTTATAAATAGAATAGAGTTTGAATGCATCCGGAGCTTGCCTTGATGTTCGGGGTAGACGGTCTCAAACTCTGGATCAATTCCCGATTCCTGAATTTGCTCTTCCCTCGGATCTGGGCGACAACGTTAACTCTCTGTTAACGGAAGCTATTTGATAAATAATATG
The DNA here is from genome assembly GCA_023333625.1 of Bothriochloa decipiens. Taxonomy (NCBI): domain Eukaryota; kingdom Viridiplantae; phylum Streptophyta; class Magnoliopsida; order Poales; family Poaceae; genus Bothriochloa; species Bothriochloa decipiens. The sequence goes on along the minus strand of CM041638.1, from coordinate 2,973,350 downwards.
CTTTAACATGATGGAATAGTAAACATAATACTCGATGGATGCATGATCAAATTAAGGGATCGAGTGCAACTCTTCTTCACGATAAAGTTGCAAGCTAACAAAACTTCGCTTATAAAACTCATTAGGTTAACTACGCCATTTAAGCAATTAATTAAACACATGAAATAACGTTAATTAAGCCCTAACGACATGATTAAGGTAAGCACAAACAATTAATTAAAGTGCCAAAGGTCATTAGAGTTAATGACCTAAGGTCATCAATCAATCCCAAAGTCAAACAAATCCTATAACGATTAAACTCGAATAAAGGAATTAATTAATTATTTAAAAGCATTAAATAAAGGCATAAAATTAAAGTTATTAAATTAAGCCTAAAATTTTATTTTAGAAAGTTCTTAGCCTAATTAGATGGCAAAACAAATTTCAGAATTAAAAGCCAATTATTTTATTTATTAAAAATCCTTGAAGGTCCATTTTTCAATTAAAAGGGAAAATTTTAACATATGCAAAAAGTACTCAAATTTGTCATTTGATATTTTTCCTAGGTAGAGGAAATCATAAGGAACACTCACAAAATTTTTTTAGAATTGTTGGAGTTATATATGAATTACTATGATTTTTCAAAGAAAATAGCATTTAAATCATTTTCTGAAAATAGAAAAAGAAAATCGGCACGGTACTCCCGCGCTGACCGACGGTCCGTTGGCGGTTGACCGGCGATTACTCGCCGACGGCGAGGTCTCCGGCGACCGGACTTGGTCCACTGGACTCAGCTTGGCACGGGGAGTCGATCAAGGTAGCTAACGGCGCGGCGGAGCGGCGGCGGCACCCACGCCGGCGGCCATGGCGGCGCGGCGGAGCTCGGGCGCGGCGGCGAATTTGAGCGGCAGAGCGAGGTCGTCGGCGGTGGCGGCAGGAGGAAGAAGAAGAGAAACGGTGGCGACCGACCGGTATTTATAGAGCGGAGACGATGTATGAGCGGGAGACACGACGACGATGAACCTTCGTGCGTCCAGGAGCGCGCTGGCGGTCGAGCAGGTGCGACGGTGGCCGGCGGCTCGCGTTGAGAAGCCGGCGATGGCGGCCGACGATAGGTTTCGGTACTGTTCGCATAAATTACAGAAATACCATCCGTTTCAAAATACAAATTACACCAAAATTTATATAGTAACTTGAAAATCTCCAAAAATATCATTTGCATAACTTTTCAAGAGCTACACTTTTCCTTTAACTGGCATCCTCAAATTCTATCTGGATTTTGAAATTTGAATTCAAATTTGAAAAGGGAATAAAACCCTAGAAAAAAACATTTGAAATTACTTTTGATTTTTAAATAAAACTTGAAAATCTTCAAAACTATGGAATGTTTAACTTTCCAAACCAAACCTTTTTCATATACAAAATTTTCCAAAATTTTGCATAATTTTTGAATTATCGTTTTAAAATCAAAAGGGGATAAATGCTGAAAAACTATATTTTCAAATTCATTTGAAATTTCTTTTGGAAACTTGAAAAACTTTATATACCAACTTTGTAGCTCTTGTCAAGATCTACAAACTATCTTTTTAGAGTATCTCCAAATTCTTTATAGATTTTGAATTAGAGAAAAGGGGGTAAAACTAGGTTTTGGAATAAAGGGTTTTTGAAATAGAATTCAAACTCGATTTGGTTTCTAGCTTAATTGGTTGGTTATTAATGATCACAGACATCATCCAAGGATATTTTTAGGTCATTGACCCAATGACACCCTTGGTTGACCAAGTTGACTTTTAAAAAACCTTTTATAGCATTTCCAATCTGAATTTAAATTTGAATTACCAGACTTGAAAGTAAGCTTTGGAATCCAAATTCAACTTTAAATATGGAAATTATTTTTTAGGGTTGGACTTAGACTTATACACTATGCTTGACACTAGTGTAAACACAGTTTACACCTCAAGTACATAGAGTATAAACTAAGCATTTGCGATGACATTTGAAAATAGGGTTTTATTATTTCATGTGACAAAACATTCCAGAAACACAATCAACCTATGAAATATAAACTTGTTTTAGTTGATGCACATTAAGGTTGACTTAAACATGAATGCTTTGTAGTGCATATGAAGACATAACATGTTTTAGTTAATATAACACCAGAGGTGTTACAGTTTGTCAGTCCAGTATTTTTTTTAGAAGATAGTTTTGTAAAATACGGCAATTTTTTGGTTGCTGATGTGGACCAAGAGGGTAGCGTAGCAGCTGTGTTCCAATTGAGGACCTCAAGATTGCAATTTTAACCCCTGCAAGTGTTGTTATTATTACGTTGTAATATGCTGTATATATATGTGTGATGATTGATACTTATTCTTGAACGTCACTATGACTAGCACTAGAAAACCAGGCACGGCTTTGCCGAGACCTGGCTGGAGTGCCCGGCTGATAAGGATAACATATTGTGTGGCTCGGCGATCAATCTAGAATAATGGACACTAGTAATTTACGCGTGCCCATGCGCGCGTCACTGGCTATGGAACACAATGGAACAACACTAACAGATGATAAACATGAGAGGCATTTGCCTTCATCTCTCAGCTAATAGGTAGTCCAGCGCAATGCGTTCTAAAACAGCCGCGAACAGGTGCGAGATGTGGGGAAAATGCACATATATATTACAGAAGACAGAGTATTTAAATAGAACAGTCTCACGATAGAGAAGACAAGGATAAATGACATATATTACGTTTGATGTCTAAGCAATACATATATATTTTACATAGAATAGTCTTATGATAGAAGACCAAGGCATACATTGAGATCCATTTCTAAAAAGGCATACACTGAGATGGCACGACATAGCATATTGCATAAACAGAAGTCATAGTAGCAGATGATGAGATGTAGCCCCTAAGGAAATTGGCATCTGCTTGAGAGGCTGCTCTGATCTCTAGCGCCCTTAGCTTCGATCTGAAAGTTAATACATGTTGTGTCGCTGCAAAGCTGATTTTATCTGATATATTATACTATATTGCACAAAAAGAAATCACAACACTTAGTATGTCGTAGGAGCACAATGTTAGCTATAATATTTAAGGGAAGCAACCACTGCTCTTGAGCTTCTCCTGATCTTGGTTATGAAACAGTCACTGAATTGAAAAGCCTTGGATTCTAGCTGAATATCACCTGTATGCTGCTGCTCATAAGCTTCTCCAAGGATCTCCCTATCCATGCCTAACTCTTTTGCTGATATATATACAAAAGTGATAAAAAATGTTCATTGAAGTAAACTGACAGCGAGAATGGTAAATGACGTATAAGATAATTACTTCCTCTAACCCAAAAAAAAAAAGATGACCATCTGTTCATAACATGTGTTACCACCGAAGAACCTAATAGTTTCTTTATGTCTATGTATGTAGTATGTCTGCTGAATCAGAATGACTGGAAAGGTGTGCAAGCAGTTGTGGCTGCAACCTGTTTTCTGTTGACTCCAATTTTCCTGACCTTTTAAACTCTAATCTATGAATAGTATATCAACAATGACATATTAAGATGAGACAGTAAATAAATTTGCATTCAGACATATAAGATGAAACTGAAATTCAATCTATGTATAGGAATTTGCAACCTGCAAAAATAGCACACTATATTCCTTTATCAAGCAGCTTATATGGCTGCTGCCTATGAAGGCAATGCAATGGTCGACAGCCAAAGCAGCATCTCACCATAATTTGATGTTGTTGGAGCCTTTGGTAGGAAAGAAAAGGCTAGACGACATGGAACCAAACACATACCATTTTAGTAGGAACCGCACTGGATGAGCTCTTCATTCCATTTCAGACTAACAGTCTTCTTTATCACGCATGCTTTCAAATTCTGTGATATGCTGAAAAACAATTATAGTTGGTAGCTACATATATGTGTGGAAAACATGGGCAACTAAAATAGAGAACTTTAAGCAGGAAACTGTTACTAAACATATATATGCATAGCAGTAGTTCCTCCAAGGAAAACTGTTACTAAGCATGCTGTTAACACTCAGTTGCCAATACAGGTATTCTGTAATACAACAAAAATGAGCTAATATTAAAGACAATCAGGTAGTAGAACTATACATTATACCTTTTGGACGGTCTCTGAATCACAGTGCAGAACTAAAAAAGCTCATGCTTCTGTAATCATAGTCACATGTAAATTTTTCCTTATGGTCCATGCCTTCAATTCAATAAAGAGGAAGAAAATTCATCTAGCTATTACCTCCTAACCTGCAAAATTAAAACCAAGATTACTTTTCTCTGGTGTACCTAAACTTGATTGAAGGACCAAAGGTAAATGAGAGTCATCTTAGTAACATAGACAAAAGTGAAACAAACATCTTTATGATAATAAAGAGCAGACCCAGTTGTCTCATTAGGTAATTTACTAATTTTTCATGACCTACTGCAAAGGATTTGCAAAGGTACAGAAACAGAATATCATAAAGATAGATGCTTACCTACTGTGATCCGGTGCCTAAAAATACTATTGGATTAAAAATAGAACAGATTACATGAATGACATGCATAGAGGCTAACATGAATTATTTGAAATTCTACCATGCTCAATTCAAATTCTTGGCTGTATGAATGTATATCAAGAAAATATAAGATAGCAATGCTAGCACAATCATCACTACGCTTTCAACAGGTAAAGATCTCTAGAGTCATCATATGATTCATTGACACTGCTAAAACCACATGCTAAGAACAGTAATCAGTTAGACAGATAAAAAGCAAGGCCAGCCAAAAACATATTGCTGGACAACTCTGAATTATATCCCTAGCCTAGCACAACTATTAGCTCTGCATATTTACTGGACATAAAAAAATCTTTGCTGAACAAATACATGTTAAGAACAGCTAACTCTTTGTTGTGACCTGTGAGATAAACAACTATGAACTCTCAATTGCATGTTTCTGGAACCTACTGTTGTCTCAACTCCCATCTAAGACTGGTTCGAAAAAAAATACTCCCATCCAAGAATAAGTTTTTTACTTTTTTTAAAGGTGGCACAAATATTTTCTTGACTGACCAATATGACAAAGGTACTACTATTGGTACAGTTGGACCTCATGAAGCACATTCTAGCTAGTCTCTCATGACTGAGTAAAAATGAATGAATAACATTAAAGTTTAAGTGGACTAAACAGTACCAACGTGAATGTCTGTTAAATAATCATCAGGACCACCCCCAAGCTTCAACAATGAGCATTTGCCTCCGATTGCCGGCAAACACCGATGTTGCTGATCCTTTAATAACCAATCATTTTCTTTAGCCATCAGAAATCTGTAGTGGCTGAAAACAGGGGATGTCATAATAGCTAGAGAAAAAACTTCCTAACGAGGTGCTCATGATCTACATGGGCGCCAAGCATCCATAGAACATTCAGATCAAGATGATTCCGACCTGTAAAAACCAACCATAAGCAATCTGATGGCAAACACACATTACCAGGTATGACATGGCATATCTAAACGCACAAGACACACGAGGCAATTCAAAGCAATGGATGTACCAGCTCATTCTATTGGATAGTATGAATCGGTTTCTGGAAAGAACCCCTTCTCTTAGCCACCTTGCATCACAGTATAGGGAGGAATAAGCATCAGCAATCAGCAAAGATAAACAGAAAAGCCCAAAATCATCATGAACACAGAAGCTAAAAAAGCATAGAGAAAACATGCCACATCTATCTCTGCCTCCATCTATCTTTGCATTTTGGATCAGGCATGGCCCGTCCACTCTCCAACCACAGCACCACAGAAATCGAAATGAAGAAAAATGGAAAGCACACAGGAGCACAGATGAGAGCACAGACAGATGCATGGAAAAAGAAAAATGTGGTTCGACGACCTCACCGGGAAGGGGGTCGCTCCTGCACCAGCCATGCCCTCGACCATCTCGCCGTCTTCCGCTCCTGTCGCTCCATCGCCCGGAAGCTGTTGTGGCGTCCCCTCCGGATCTGCTGCGCCCTAGGTCGGGGCAGCCAGATACCCGCCACCACGCTGGTCCCTACAACTTCCTCCTCGATTGGGCACGCGCGGACTGCAGAGCGGGCGTCGGGGATCTAGCTTCAGAAGATGCGCGAACTTGAGAGAAGATGGAGATGTGAGCTTCACCGGTGCTAAAAAAAAGAGTGCGAGAGGAGAGATGGTTGCCTACCTCACCATCGATGGTAGATTCACAGCTGCCTGTGTCAGGGTAGCCGTGCCGGGCCGTCCGCCGCGTAAGGGCTGAGCCGCACTCACGTACTTCGACACTCACGTGCTTTCACTTATATAAATCCGATAGTCCAACGAAATTACGAAAGATTTCAAATCAACTCATAACAAACTAAGATCGTAGTAATTTGGCATAACCATATTATCTGTTATCCATTTTATAGATAATCTACATTGATTACGTAATATCGAAGTACACTTTAGTTATTGTAAATCAAAATATAAAGTAACCGTAGCATCATAGTGTTAAAACCAAATCCATAGTTTAAGGATTACTTTATCAGTTCTAGTTTACATCCTACAAAAGAAATATAAGATAAGAGAAGTAGCAGAGACCATGTCCAATGGTCTAGTGTTCATTCCCGACAGGGAGAAGGCAGTATTTGCAGTAACCATTATAGAAGATGTCATCTGCAATAAGAGGGAATAAAACCCTGAGTACTCAATTGTACTCAATAAGACTTACCCGTTGTAAACCATAAATAAAGACTCTAAGGATTATGCAAGGCTATTATAGGTGGAGTTGGCTTACTCATTTTGCATAAAAAAACGGTAAGTGAGGAGAGTAACCATATTATTACTAGCATCAAGTTAATATTCATTAACCTGTCATCTATGTTTGCCCCTATGCTAAACAAGCAAAAGAGAAGAGAATTACATAACTATATTAGATTCATCAACAGCTATCCTGTGAAGCATCATTAACCATCCAAATAATTTAATGTTTTTAAGTATGGAGATACTCCTGTCAAGCTTCTCACTATCCAGGAGACGACGACGATTCGAATCGATTACTACCTAGCTAGGGAATTATTCCTAACACTCTCCCGGCAAGCCCTGCTAAGGGTAGCTGTAGAACACCGTTGGTACAACTCAGGAATCGCGGATCCAAGCAGCGTCTCACTACCAGGGTCGCCACCATGCCAGGAGGGTCAGGAATTATAACACCTGCCACTGGACTTACGGACATGACTTTTCACCCATACTTACTACCTCCATAGTGAGCACTTGATACTCCTCGATTTTTTGCCTGAGTTGAGCTACTAGGCTTCGCGACGGATAACCTCAGATCCAGCTAGCTAAGTGTTAGGCACTGTTCAACATGACAAAAAAAGGCTCCATACCTTGTAGGTGATTAATCGGCATGACGGTTCGCTTGATTAACAAAGCCCGCCGACCTTGTAACTTCACGTTCCGCCTTACCGTCGATTTACATCCATATGGTTATTTACACGATAGCACATATAGCCAACCATAAACCATTATCCTAGTTCTCGTAAGTGATTAGCAATCACTCGACTTCTACCGTTTAAGCATGACTAAGCAGATACTACGGTATCATATCATTAGGATTTTAAGGATAATAACTGGACAAGGAAGGATGTATATGCAGCAAGGGTTCCAATTAATTTCTAGAATTTAATGCAACAAGCATAACATATTTAATATATTATAAAAAGTTAGAAAGTTAAAATGCTCCGGGCTTGCCTTTCACGAATGTTGCTGGTTCGTACAGTGGGCACTCAAGAACGACCTCTTCTTCAGCGTCGGGTTCGACCACCTGAATCTTCTACTCCTGAGGATTCTCCGACTCTTGCGGACACGTTCCCTCGAACTCCAACAGGGCCACTCCCATGGGAGCACCTATTGCATGCATATGCATAGAATGAGCATTATGAATGCATAAGTGATGATGGTTATGATGACATGATGCTTATGATGACAAGTTGATCAGATCATATCACTGGACACTCGTTTACCGAGTTCTCCAGCCCTATTCGAATCATTATAACAAAAATACTTTATTTTTCTTACAGAAAATAAATCCATTTACCAAAACTACATAACTTAACATATAACAGTTCATCCTCAGTTAAAGACCTAACACCTGCATCTAAGATCTTACTTTAATTAAATTAGGCACATAAAAAAATCATGTAAGGCAATTCACATGATATGAAGAAATACAATTAAAACATATCATTTCATGCACTGAAAAGAATATGATATATATAAAGAAAATGATTAAACAATAAAGTTAACCTTCTTATTAGCTAGAGAATATCAAGATAAAGTTAATAAACTTGGTTTCACAACTTTTGGATAAATATACCTCTAGTTATTAATTTTGTAAGTTAAAAATGTTTTTCTTTTAATAAATAAAAGCTATATATAAAAGTTTACCAAACTAAAATTTTTATGACTTCATCATGTAGATCACAACGATATAAACCTAACAAAACTAGTTTCACTATTTTTAGACCTTTCTAGCTCAAGTTATAAATTCCCAAAGTTTGAATTCAAAAACTAATTTGGAAACCATTTTCAAAAGGAAAACAGGCATGCGGGCCGATTTGGCTGGCTCAGCCCAGCTCGGCCCGTGGCGCGTGCGTGTGCGGCCAGCCTAGCACGGGTGAGCGGCCCAGCGCCGAGGCAGGCCGGTGGCAACAGAGAGAGGGAAAAAGGAGGAGGAAGAGAAGATGGAGTGGCCAGCTTTGGCTTGGTCGGTGTGGTGAGGTGGCAGTGGTTTCGCGACGTTGTCCACGCAGCTGACCACGCAACTGAGTGCGAGAAGGGCCGTGATGGCCACGGCGGCGACGGTGAATAGGGGAAGAAGGTAAGAGAAGGGTTCAGGCACTGTAGCAATCAAAAGATTTTTCCCTCTTGTTTTTCAATTGCACAAAATTTTCTATTGAAACTTGAAAATCTTCAAATACGAAAAGTGCTCAAAATAATTGGAATTACATTTTTTCTTTTTAAACCATAGCTGAATTCTCGATATTTTTGAAATTAGGGTTTTCAAGATTTGAATTTAAAATTCAAATATTTAGCACAACACAATGCAATGCTAAAATAAATAAATAAGACTTATGCACATGTTATGCAATGCAATTAGGCAATAACACTTGAGGTGTTACACGCCGCCACGCCGAGGGGGCGCTCGCCCGCGCTCGCCGCCGTGCCGCGGGGGTGCTCGCCGCCGCCGCAGCGCCGGGGAAGGGCGCCCGCCCGCGCCGCCGCCGTGACTGGGGCCGCCCTTGCCGCTGCCAAGAGGAGGAGAGTGAGCAGAGGTGGAAGCCGAGTTAGGGTTGAAGATGATATATATCTAGCGTGAGGAGGCAGGAGAACCGTTGAATTGAGGATCTGAGGGTCAACAAAATTTTGAGTAACGTGGACGGCCTGGGAGCACGTCGTGGCCAACATAAATTTTCTCTTTAAATGTATTCCAAAGTTTTTTAACATGTGGTTGCTGATGTAGCTTGTGCTAAAATATGCAACAAATCTGTAACGTAATTCCTGTACTTGGTTGGCATGCTTTTAGCAATTGCAACATCGACTGAGAGGTCTCATAAACAATCGAATTTAATTGTTTAGCTTGTACTCTGTGAACCATGCTTCAAAATGATCTTGGGAAATGTAATATGATCTCATTTTTAGATCTCTTATGCAGCTAAATTTGTCGCTCTTTTAACTCAATCAGGCCATGTCGGCTGCGAGCGTATGAAGATAAATTACTGCATGGCACATCGGCAATGGTAGAAGGGCGCAGATTAAAAATACTATTGAACGTTTACCAAAATGTTAGTCATATCGGATCAATGGAAGAGACTTCAATTAGGATATATTGCAATATTGCAACATGCAACGTGTTGCATTGCAGGCTATACAAGCTTTTTTTTTTTTGAGTAAATTGCAGGCTATACAAGTTGGGAGTATCATTATGGTCTTGGTTCTCAGCAATTCTCGATGTGACCCATTAAAATTCAGAATCTAAAGAACACATACAAATTAATTCATTTTGTTATTTGCAATCTCATGGGAAAAAACTATTCATGGAGCAAATGAGATTTGAACCATCTATATACCTTACTGAATCTATATACCTTAATGATTTAGATGTGAAGCTAAGATTTGTCCACAGTTATAATTTAAAAACATTTCCCTTCCTCAAAATTCAGAGGATAAGATTATCAAAGAACTGTAGAAGTGGTACAAGTGATGCAAAAATATTTAGATGAATGGATATGTAGAATGCTGCAATACATGTTTATGTGGGTTTGAGTTTTGGTGCAATCCAAATTCAGTATAAAAGTATTACCATATTGGGCAAAGAAAAATTGATGAAGGCACTTAATAGTTTGTATAATATTGAAGAAAAATTTCTGAGTACTCTTTTTGGAGAATCTAAAATAGCAGTCTCTTTACAGCTACGAGCTAATGTATATTTTTTAATACTGTGTCTTCCTTGCTCTTATATGTATTTCTCTTCAAGACAATGCCAGCAATCTCTTTACAGGTCTCCTTACAGCTATGAGCTGATGTATATGTTCTAAAATCATGTGCTCCTTGCTTATATATGTACTTCTCTTCAAGACAATCTAATATGTTTGAAATCATGCAGCAGCCGGCGATTTTTTTAATGATTCTCCAATTCCTTGATACATGAACTTCTGCTTCATATTCAGTTGCCTCAAAAAATGGGCAGTAATTTTACATTTTAGATTATGTTCATACTTAGTATTGAGGAGAAAATTTATAGGCAGATCATGGTATTAGAAAAATTTACCTCTTGGTGCAGTTGCTATTGCCCTTTGTCCTCCATAACGGTCGGCATATAACTCTGCTCCCTCTATCACCCATGATAGCAAATATCAGATTTATAGAATCTGAAGCTTGGAGGAACTTCATCACACAACACACACATTATCCTAGTTCTTTGCATCTCCTCTAACATGTGTCAAGCTAGGACATGGTGCCGGAAGAATGAACATCTGAAAAGACATGGGGAAGAGCAAAAATATCAGTGAGCAACGCCTTCCGTCATGGCAAATGGACTGAAAATTTTATAATATGGTGATGGATCAAAGGACATAGTTACCTTGTAGACATTTCATTGAGCATGCAGTAAGCACCATGTAGGCATGTACAAATTTAAACATATTAAATTATCTAGCCCATTATTTTTAGGGAGAATTGGTCACAGGACATGCAAAGTGGCATCTATTTGCTGATGGACATCGCGAATAAAATGATTGTTGAAAACACTCCGATTCTGAGTAATTTGCCGACAGACACTTTGGCCAATAAAATATTAATTTCTGGCTTGAGAGGAGAGAGAAACGTTGCCAAATGCTCTTTTTGCCCCTACCCCTTTCTTCTTCCTCTCTATCCTCGAACAAAGGCCAGGCGCTACCTGAGCTTGCTCGCGCCATGGCCGCGGCACCCACGTGCCCGGCGTCGCCTGCATGCCCCGCCCTGGGTCGTCGGCCGCCTCCTCCATCGGTGCGCTGGTCCACTCACCGGTCCTCGACCAAGGCAGTGGAGCTACGAGCACAGCGTCCGGCAGCCTGCGCGCTAGATGCGGCGACGGCGTTCCAGGCGGCGCACCCGGTGGGCCATTCCCCGCATCCCACCGACACGGCGGCCGTGCTCTGCACCGGCTTGTTGCTGCATGTGAGAGAAGGAAAGGGGGAGAGGGAGAAGAATGGGCTGACTAGTGGGGCCAAGGGTAATTTAGACAATTCGGCATCTTTCTCTCTCCTTATCAAGTGAATATATTATTTTAATCGAGTCAGTATCTTCTAGCAATTAACGTCTTCCAGCAATTGACACCAAATTGCAGTGTCTATTAGCAAAACCGTTTTAAAATGGTGTCTCTCGGCAATGGAATCGATTTTGCATGTCCTGTAGCAAATTTCCCCTTATTTTTATTTAGATTTTACAACTTCCTGAATGGACAAATATAAACATACTAAATTATCTAGCCTATAGTCCTATATTGACCTCTTTCATAGAAGCATGCAAAGAGGGCTGCCTGGCTTGCTTCCTTGGTGGTGAGCAGTGATATTGCCTGATCGGAGTATGGGTGAGAACTAGTAAACTTCCCAGACGAACATGCAATTTTTGGCTCAGAGAGTGGTCTGCTGGTTGGCGACGCTTGGTCGCACTCAGCTTGCCCGCGCCGCTTCCATGGGCCCATCACCGCTCGATAGTGCAGACTGCAGAGGCGGCGGCGGGGAGAGATGACGACGAAGCGGGGAGCAGAATAGGACAGTCATTTCAACGAACACATGGATAGCACGCATAGTAAGTTTCCCTAAGCAGCGGCACGGACCAAGGAAGCCCACCGCCCAGGTCGAAAATCAGCGATGGCGGAGGAGAAGGTGCAGGAGAATGTACCTGGAATCCTGGATCCGTTTTTTTTTTTCTACAATCACTTCAATATTAAGGCCCCCTTTGTGACTTGTGAGAGCTTTGAACGTGGCCTTTAGCTCCGGCTCTTACCGGAGCTTTACCAAATGTCCTTCCACCAGGGCTCCGGACAATGCTGGCTTAGCAGGCGCGTGGCCCGTCAGTCGGCGCTCTGGATGAGCAGCAGTTGTGTCATTGCCAGGATTAACGTGCCACAGAGACCACGACATTGGTAGGCTGCGGAGTCCAGAGACTCATTGATCATTTTTCTTTTTTTCCAAAAAAAAAAATGTGACCACCACCGGGAGCCTCGTCGTGCTGTAGAACGCGGCATCGTCGAAGAAGCCAGCCGCGGCTTCCAGGCCCAGGAGTCTGAAGAGGCCCAATGCGAGGGTGTATGGGCACACCAGCATCGCCTCTTCCCGCACGAAGCAATTTCTTTCTCTAGGGTTGGGACCGGACGCCACCGCCGTTCTTCCCTCACGCAGCGCCGCCGCCGTCCTTATCTCACGCAGCGCGGCCGTACTTACGCTGTGTCCGCCCTCGCGCTACGCCGTCGCCTTTGCGACTTCAATCGGGCGCGGCACCGAGTATCCGATCCCGACGGGAGGGCGGCGGCGTCCATCTGCTTCTCCTCCACCAGGTACGATATGTTCCACCTTTTATCAAATTTCGAATGAAAATGCTTGACTTTAAAGCAACTATAAGACATTAAGTGCCCACAAATAGTAACTCAAAACTAGAAAAAGGCGGCTCTATATAAAAAAAAAGGCGTGTATTTGTAAATTGTAATGGGCCTCTAATTTTGACTGACTCTGAGTTCTAGCACGAATCTAGTCCTAGTGATAGGATTTGTTGAAATGCTGCTGCTACAGGTTGATTTGTGCAAGTTGCCAATGGATAATGGTGCTTGTACATATATACAGTGTATCAGCAGTATTCCAGATGCTAGTCATAGTGGCGTTCAAGAATAAGCCAGCATATCTGTATATAATTTAATAACACTTCTGGAAAAAATTGCAATCTTGAGGTTCTCAATTGGAATACAGCTGCTATGCTACTCTCTTGATCCACATCAGCTACCAAAGAGTTGTCGCATCTTATGAAACTCTCTTCTACAAAAATACTGAACTGGCACACATAACTGCCTCCACAAAAAAAATGGGTTCCTTGCATACATGCCCACCTCCACATCATTCTGATCATCCTGTGCCAGCCATTCTGTAGTCCTTCCATACAAATCAGTCTTCAGACTTGTGCACTGCCACTGAACACACATACATTCCTCTGCTGTACAAGTACATATTAGCCATAGACCCAAATTCTCAAAACAGGACATCATTACATTAGTAGCAATAATGCACTAGAAAGGAAGAATAATAATATGTACAACTCCTTTGCAACTAGGAGAACAAATGGATCAAATGCCGCTCATTTATAAACCAAATGGTTGAAAATCACATGGTTGTAACAGAGTTGTGCATTTGGGCTGTATATGAATGTATTCTCCTAGAAAACAATGGTGAATGGTTTCTTTTCTGTTCCAAATAGGCGAGGGTACTCTTATCCAGCTTCTTCTCCCAAGTAACGTTCAAGAACACATTATTCATGGAGTAACAGATAGCATATATAAACAGATGAATGTGAATCAAAAGCACACTTCTAAAGGTAATAACCGAAAAAGGAGATGATGGCTATATAAATCCCAGATGTATCAACCATTCCAGATCAAGTGTCCTGGTTCTCATTGAAGCCCAAAGATATGGCAATTTCCACAACTACCATTTAGTGACACATAACTACTACTCTGGTTGCTATCAAATCATGTATGGCAAATTGGCAAGTTACTCTTGCAGAATAGGGATTCGATAGTGAATGCAGTAACAGAACATGAGATGGAGAATATTTATGATAACAAATATCATTGCATTGTTATGGAATGTGGCCTGTTGGGTGTCATAAATATCCATATTCTTTTCTAATACACTTGGTCAAAATTAGATAGTTTGACTAGGGATAGAACTAGAATTGCACTCTTTTCCAGACGAGGTAGGATATCGGCGTTGTTCCTGGATGTTTAGATTGATCTTGTGATGAAGTGTTGGTCAGCCCTTTGGTCTGACTTGGTACATTGAGAAACTTGAACAAAAACAGGAACTTAGTCTACCCTACACTTTCACTCCAGCATTATCGGCAAACACAACGAGTCAAGCCAAGCCTGCAATGCACTTGTACTTCTTCTGGTATGATTTTAGCCATCACATGACAATACTGAGAGGGGGTTTTCTTCACTGTTTTTAATCATTTTAAGCTTTGTGTGTTGTCTGGAAATTTTGCCATTTGTTACTCACTTTGCCATCCCTTTTTGTCTTTTGTTTTTGCAGCTCGAACTCCCTGTACGCAGATACCCATTCTTGAACACAGTCAGCCAGGCCGTATCTTTTGAGTACCTGCGCCTTGCCAACCTTATTGGGGTCCCTGCTGATGTTAAGGTGATTTATACTTCGAATTTTACACGATTTAGAAGAGTAGTCACATTGAGGGTTTGTGGTTTGTATTTTCATGAGTGCTTTTAATATGTAAAATACTTAGTATCCTTTGTCTTGATTATCAACCATTGTTCCTGCAGTTTCGTCTTGAAATTGATCAGCCATAATTTTTAGTCAACTCTTTTTGTTGCTACCTTATCTCTTAATATGATCTGCAGCAGACCAAGTTTTATGTGAATGTCCATGTATAAATGTTCCGGGATAGCAGTATGAGGGCTGGGATCCTCGAGAGGTCAGAGTTGGAGGTGGCTGAGGAGATGCCGATGGGGGTGGAGGGGAGCCCGTGGGCAGGGAGCGAGATCCTGAGGTTGAAGAGGCATTTGCAGCGCTTGACCTCTGGAGAACGCAGAGTGATGTGCCGGGAGGGATGGAGAGCTGACTGAAGGCCAGGGAGGAGGCCAAGGTGGCAGAGGATGTTGTACCGTTGACGACATCCCCACCGACGTTCTCGCCAGCAAGTCCGAGTCGTTACGCCAGATGTACATCATGAGGTGGTACATCGACGGCAAGTGCACAGACTATTTGAGCATCAGTACGACCTTGTTGGTTATGTGGAGGACAAAGGCGAGGTTACCGACGACTAGGAGGAGCAGGAGAACCAGCTAGCGAGGACAAGTAAGGCCCACAGGGTTTATAACATCTGATGATTGGAACTGTACCATGGTCTGTAATTAGCATGGGCTGTTTGGTTTCTATATATATGTTCAGTTTCTAAAATTGCGTTGGAATCTGACAGTGCTCGGTCTATGTTAATCAGTTTGGTCTTATTGCTGTGTATGTTATGTTAATCTGTGGTGTCTCCATCCCCATCACCAGAGCACACATTTATTCGTGTTTTGTGCATAAACCTTTTATTTGGATGAAGTCAATGTACGCATACTGGAAGAGTATTTCATTGTCTCGCGTGACACTGTGACACACCACCATCAGAAGAGGAGTTGTATATTTTGTTGGAAAAAATTGAAGGCTATTCAGCGAGTCTATTCTTGCAGAACTTTCTGGCCTCACAGCTCCTATTTGAGCTTTACTTTTTGTTTATTTGCGCGATGGCACTAGATGATCATTTCTTGCCACAACTAGCTATCAACTTCCGGGCTTGCTCTTGGTAAAGCTTGCTTTCGGGCAGGAATCTGATCGCCACACTGATGCTCTTGATTTGATAACGAAACATCTTGGAATTAGGTCCTAAAGCCCTAAACTGAATGGTCTGAGGAGAAACGATTGGATTGGATATTGTCTGAACTGAGATCTGAGGGCCTAACGCCCATTGTTTGACCTGTCAGATCTTAACCGTCTATGTGGTGGTTGGGTGGCACAACACGCCCATTGCAGTCCAATCAAACGGTTCCCAATTATCAACTACACTCTCTGGACCAAAACAATAAATGTCATGAATCTGGAGTTCTGGACAGGTCGTCTACGTTCGTAGCCATTTTGGAACGGTTCAGAGAAATGTTCTCTGTGTTGCTGAGGATGATCCCGGTCTAATGTGTCAGCTAGCGGTCATGTTTGACAAAGTCAGGTTGACAAGGGAGGTGAACATCACATCTGAAGCTTAGACAGTGGCATACATACATGAACTACTACGTAGAAACTTCAGGTGGCAAGAGGGGGCCGAGCCAGTTTGGCCTCAGCTCCTCCCTCTGAGTACCGGACGGGCTGGTGAGTTGCGATTGAACGTGACAGTTACATATTGATATGTATGTTCCATAAGAAAAGAAATAGCAATTTTTAGTTTAAATTTATAGTTCAATTTTTCTATAAAATAAAATTATTTCCGATTCAACAAACCTATCCTTATCTCTTTCTAAAGGAACTAAAAAAACAAAATAAGAAAAAGAAAAAAAAATACTGGAATTTTAGATTTTTTCAAATTTCTCTTATTAAAACATTCCAAAATTCAGAATGGGTTTAGTTACTTAAATTCAAAAAGTCAATCAAAGAGTTTCGATATATAGTTATTAGTTAAAAAATATTTATTAAAATAAAAAAAGATTGAATAACTTGACTTTCTAATCATTTTTGTTAAAATAAAAAAGCTCTGTTGTTTCGTAATCTGTACTCTAAAAAAAGCCAAACACACAGACTCTACCGGGGGCGACGTGCGTCGCTCTGCCCGGCGCTCGCAGGATTCCCCGCCCGGCATTATTTGCGGAATCAAAAACAAACCGCCCGTGGCTCAAACCGCTTGGCTCTGCCGTTGCTCGCATGCAGGATGCCCCGCCAAGCATATACGGAAGCAAAGATTAACCGTACGTCTATCCCGTGCGCGATAGTTCCGCCCGGCTCCTTCGTGCCTCGCCCGCGAGACACAGTTCCCAGACGACCTCTTCCTCCCCAATGGCCCAAGCGCGTGCGCCTCCCCTTGTCACCGATCTTCAGCGGCACCTGGCGCCCCGCGTCTCACGCTCTGGACCTTCGCCCCGGCCCCCAACGTGATCGCCTCCGCACCATTCTGTAGCCCTCGATCTCCACCGCGATCTAACTGCACGCGCCCTCGACGACTAGGCCGCGCACATCGAGGCACGAGACACATCGCCGCTGCTGGCCAGTGGCGGAGGAACCACGCCGTCCGTGCCGAACGCAGCCTCGACGACCGGACCGCGCACACCGACGTGCGGGACGTCGGCATGTCGTCACTGCTGGCCGGACGCGAGGAAGGACGACGTGACCACGAGGGCGCTGATGGCGGTGCTAGGAACAAGAACAATATGGTGGCCGTCAAATCTGAGGTTGTTTGCATGAACGCTGGCCCTCTGGTGCGTGGTCGATGCCCCACAATGTAAGTTGACGGAGCTGGAGGTGATACTATCGTATTATTCATAATCGATCTCATCTGGAAACACCTGCGATTTCAAGATGCAGCAAGCGATGGCGAATTTTGGCATGCCTGCTTGTGCCAATGGTGGCAGGCTCTGGAAGCCCCCTAGGTGATAACTCTGTCCGTCCTTGCGTGCCCTGGAATCTGGATGCAAATTGTCTCATGATCGTGTGTATGCTCATGGAGTCATGGTTCATGGAAGAATGAATGGGTGTAGGATAACGCTAGGCAGTTATGCGCTTCTGTGAGCTCTGATGAAATTCAAGTATTCAATCAATACCAATAAGAGGATGGAGGCATATATTCTATCTTTTTTTTTTTCGTTCTACTGTTGCCTTCTTCATCTGCCTCTTCACGGACTGCAAAGGTTTTCTGACTTGTTCTTAACTTCTTGCCTGCAGACCTTTGACGGCACCCTTACCTGCCTGCTGATCTCCGGGATCTCAGGCTATGTCAAGAAGAACATTGAATGTGTGGTTCCTCCTCTTGCTGACTACTGCTTGTTTTTACTCTCTGAACTTTGAGTTAACTGAATACCTGTACCTTTTTGCGTTTGTCATCATTCACTGCAGATTATGGTTCAAAAGCTGGGAATTGATGACAGCAAGATGGAAAACCTGTGCATTCTGCTCTGTGCTATGGTACCATGATGGCTGGCCAAAGAGTAAGCATATTGCAGCTTCCTTGATCCCTTGAATTGTTTCATTTTTCTATTAGCAATGAACTAAAAAGGCCCTGATTTGTTGTCAAGAAGCAGAGATTACTCCAGTTCCTTAGACTATGTATGGTGCATGTCTAGGAGGGAGCAAACAACAAAGTACATAAAATAAGGACTCGGCAAATTTTGGCCTGCTACTTTTAGTCTTACTATTAATTTAATCTAAACTATAAGTATGTGCCACGAAGAAAGGAGCAACAATTGCTTCACCTATGCACTTTGGTGCAACAATGGGAGTTCTCATTTTCGATTTTCCCTTGCACTTTCTCGTTGACATAGCTGCCAGAGTTCCGGTAGTATTCTTTTTCTTTTTGTTTAAGATGTGTGACTAAGTTAACATTACCTGTATTTCAGTTACTTTGGATCTACGTTTACATTAACTGTATTTCAGTAATAACCAATAAGGTATTCGGTATATACAAAATTGAGATACCTTGTATTTTCAAAATTGAACATGCTCAGCTGCTTACGACTGCTGATTTCTAATTAATAAGTTTCACAGTATAAGAAAACTAATTGTTATGAAGCTATATTTATGATGAACAATTGGAGTGTCATTTGTTGCATGTAAGTGGCACTTTGATGCAAAAGTCACTTAAGTTCGTGATAGGAGTGCCGGGACCGAGGAAATCACAACCTTGGCTTCGAACCAGATCTTAACGAGAGACTGTAAGGTTTAATTGCACGACATGAATTTGTATATTAGACTCATGAAGTTTCTTAAAGCAATAAAAAATATAGCAACATATGGATATTTAATTTTAGGTAGATGATAATCTGTACGTGGTCTGAAATATCTTATGCACGGGCATTTACCTAGTTGATTGATTGAATTCCAAAAGAAAACCTATGTTTATAGGAGTTAAGTCTGCGGTTCTGCAAAGGCCCAAAGCCCATCTCATAATCTGTTTCTTTTCCAGCCCACGGCCTAAAATCCCTTTCCACCGTCTGTCTATTTCCCGCGTTGTTTATGTCTCGTCGTTGATCATGAAAAAAAGGGTGAGAAAGCCAGAAATGTTAGGTAAGCACGTAGTTTCATCATCAGATAATACGAAGAAACTCACGTATCACAAATCTAAGTTCATAGTCAAACTTTAACCTGATCTTTAACAATCAAGTTTATTGACACTATTTTACTCATTGTAAAATTATTTTTTTATTAATGAACACATATTTTCTAATCAAAGTTTTAGAATGGGGACCACGTCGTTGTGCCCCTAGACAACGGCGAAGGCAGGACTTAATTTTAGGGCGGCAAGTATCAATAGAGAGGGCCATTTGCCCTTTATTACATACCGTAGTAGACAAGACGAAGCCAGGAAAAATTTTAGGGGGGGCTGAACAAAAACATGGCTACAACAACATAATCTCACTTCGACTCTTTCCAACAGACAAATATAATTATTTGAAGTGGTCTGATATTGGAAAATCTATGAAAATAATAAATAGAACATGAAATGCTAGATTAAAGGCCATATTTAAAAAATTTATAGACGACGTGTGACGGTGAAAACATGTTGATCCATAGTTCACTGTCCATCTTAGCACTTATAAATAATTTGACTAATATACAACTTGAGGAAAAATAGACATCAAAGGAATTTGAATTTGCGCCACGACAAAATCTCAAATAAAATATTGAGAACAATCCACATATATTCACATATTTTGGAGATTGGAAAGACAATTATTAAATTCGTAACTTTGTTCAAAAGTCAACATCAACATGTACCTACTCCTACATGGCTACCGCCTCACTGCATACCAGACTGCTTTTTTTTATTTTTTTTTGTTTTTTGAGAAATTGCACATGCCGGACTGTTGTCAATGAACGCGGTCAGTCTCGCTTCACAGGCCCGACCAGCGCCCTGCCTTGGACGCACATGCTGCTGGTACTGGTTTAGTTGAAACAGCTGGGCCTGCTAGGCCAGTCGAGCCTGCCGCTGTGTGGCAACAAACACTCGTGCGCATCCACGCGTGGCCGCCGGATCCTGGCTCCCTGCGTTACTCGGCAAGACGGCAACCGTCCGTGTAGGCAGGGCTAACGGGGGGCTTCACGTAATCGACAGCCGTAGCCCGGGCCCGGGCGCTGGCTTCGTCGCTGACTAGTAGATTAGCTAAATCACATTGCATTTTGAATGGCCCTAGTGCAATGGAGTAGTATATATATACAACATGTATTACCCATGCTGCAATAGATCCCTAGTGCAACAGGGAGATCATAACATCCGTACATGTGCAAATGTTCCACTGTCGCCGTTGGGACAGGGACATACGGAGTACATGCACTGACTTACGCACCGTTGACAATTTCGTAGAGTACCAAAAGTCCGCTGCGCTAATAACATGAACAAGCACGAATTAAGCCTTCAAAACTTTAAACAAATATATGGTAATATATATAAAAAAGTTTTAGATGGATAGATAAATACGTATATTGTTTCTATATTGCTGGCTCATCATCAGTTGCGCTTACATGGATCGTAATCTAAGGACAAATAGTTGGGTTGGACAACCTTAGATTGCTTTGGTTTAAGATTTTCACTTGCTGGCACGTCATGTGGGACAGTTCCAACTCACAGCAATAATTTAATCAATGTACTAGCAGACGCCACCGAGAAAGTCCAACTCCCAACGTACGGTACTCGTGAACATTTTTTATGGGTTATCCAAATCAAAGTCAGAGCAAGTATCATGGCAGATTATAAATTAGCTAAATACTAAGATGGATGAGAGAAGAGAAGAGAGAGAGGAAAACGGACTAAGCTTACAGTCGGTTTATTTAAACAAACCAAGAAACTCCGTGAGAAGGATTGATGGACGATATATTATTAAAGCCAACAACTTGCTATATTATTAGCCTTGTTTTTAGGTCTTGGCGACGGATCACGAGCAAACCACACCCTTGGTGAAAACCTGTGTAAACCATGGCAAAAAAGTCTTCTAAATTCACCAAAAAATTACACACGTAGATGATATGATGATACACAACCTTATAAAATATTTTGTCCAAATTCGACTTTATTTGTGAGATAAAAATAACAAATTTTGAGCTAGGTTGTGTATCGTCATATCATCTACATGTACGATTTTTTTGGTGAATTTAGAAAACTTTTTTGCCATGGTTTGCACGGGTTTTCACGAAGGGATAGTTTGCATCTGATCCATTGCCCTTGTTTGGATACGCATATATCCGTTTCAATCTACATATGCATTGGAGTGAATTGGACTCTCCAATTCACTTAAACACACGTGGATTAATTCATTTTTGAAATCTCAAAAACACTCTAGTCTAGTGGTTAGAGCACCTGAGTAGCATCTAACAGACCTTGATTCGACTCTCCATGGGAGCGAATTAAGTGGGTGTTTCCCACTAACTTCGGTAAAACAAACATAACACGTAATTATAGAATATATGTGTGTGTATGTATGGGATTATACACCATAGACCACCGCCTATGCTATCATGTACTACTGTAATAAAATGTCTAAATCCATCTTAAAAAGTACAATGAATTTTTTTCCAATCTTAAATTTTCAAACAATTTAATTTTGAGGAAGAGAATAAATAGCACGGATATTTGTGACAACAACAAATAGATATACTTTCTTTTTCAGGGTGGAGGCGGTAAGGTAGAAACTAATTTTCTGTTGTTTGGTACTCTGAGATTGTTTGGCAATCTGATAAGCCGAGTTATAAAAACTCCTTTTTAAAAAAAGGAGATTGTTTGGCAATACCAACAATGTATCTAGTGATTCGTTAAATACCTAATAAAAATTACAAAATCAAGCATTCTTGTTGTTTTTCTTAGAAAGACGGTAAAAGATTTGCTGAATTTTTATTAGACGAGGAAAATAAAGGAAAAAATAACGATTTACAACACACGCCAGTTGCCTATTTATAAGACCAACTACACTGGCTAGAAAACTGCTCACTAGGCCACTGACATAGCAACTTGGAATACAGACTTACAGAGGGATGCAAGAAAAACCGAAACAGAAAGAAGAGCCACCCTGGCGACAAGCCGCCGCCCCACCACGAGATTAGATGCACCATAACACTGCTTCAAACTACTCATCTCGGACCAGGTAGCATTCTTTGTTGTAAGAAGAAATGAAAATGTAAAGAAGAGCATGACGGGAAATACACAAAATGACAAGGACCTATAACCATAAAATCTTCTCCTGCTTAATTACTTGACCACTGCACTCCTCAAAATGACGGAGCGCTACGCGGAAACGACCGACCTTCCGCTTGCACGTCACGTCCACCATCTTCGTCTTCTTCTACACGGCGGCCAGCCCACTTCAGACTTCGCCCTCGATTTCTTACACCGCGTCCCGCACCGTTGACGACGGCTAACACCACACAACACCGGCGACTTTGACTTGTGCCCGCCGGTCCTCGTCCTCCTCTCCCCTCCCCTACCGCCATCTAAACATGTCGGCCTCGGTACGCTCCAAACCCACCAACCTCACCACCACCCCGGCCCACCTTTCTTGCCGCCCCCGCACGCCTCCCCGTGCAGCCGGCGGCCAGCCGTGCTCCACGTCATGGCTCAGGCTCACTCCAACCACTGCCGCACGGGCCTCCTCGTGGCCGTCGCCGTCGTCGTTGCAGCGGTGTTCCTCGTCGACGCCGCGGATGCGTCCAGCGTCGGGTTCGACCTCCACCATCGCTTCTCCCCGGTGGTCCGGCGGTGGGCGGAGGCCCGGGGCCACCCCTTCGCCGCGGAGCAGTGGCCTGCTCCAGGCTCGCCAGAGTACTACTCCGCGCTGTCCCGCCACGACCGCGCCCACCTCGCCCGCCGCGTCCTCGCAGGCGGCGCCGACGACGGGTTGCTCACCTTCGCCGCCGGCAACGACACCTTACAATACATCGGATCGTGCGTACCATACCTCTCGTGGATTTTTTCCCTTCGAGATCAAGACGATCAAGTACTCGAGTAGACGACGATAGAACAAAGCTTCGAGTCCCACTGATTGGTTTTGCAATTGCTGCAGGCTGTACTACGCGGAGGTGGAGCTGGGCACGCCGAACGCGACGTTCATCGTGGCGCTGGACACCGGCAGCGACCTCTTCTGGGTGCCGTGTGACTGCAAGCAGTGCGCGTCGATCGCCAACTTCACCGGACAGCCCGAGTCCGCGACGGGGCTCCGGCCCTACAGCCCGCGGCGGTCGTCGACGAGCAAGCAGGTGACGTGCGACAACGCGCTGTGCGACGCCGCCCGGCGGAGCAACACCGCCGCGTCTTGCGGCGCGTCGACCAACGGCAGCTGCCCGTACGAGGTGCGATACGTGTCCGCCAACACCTCCACCTCGGGCGTGCTGGTGGAGGACGTGCTGCACCTCACCCGGGAGCGCCCGGGCGGCGCCGGCGAGGACGGGGAGGCGCTGCAGGCGCCTGTCGTGTTCGGGTGCGGGCAGGTGCAGACGGGCTCATTCCTGGACGGCGGCGCGTTCGACGGCCTGATGGGGCTCGGCAGGGCCAAGGTGTCGGTGCCCAGCGCGCTCGCCGCCGCCGGCCTCGTGGCGTCCGACAGCTTCTCCATGTGCTTTGGCGGCGACGGCTTCGGACGCATCAGCTTCGGCGACGCCGGCAGCCGCGGCCAGGCCGAGACGCCCTTGGATTCCAGCGGCCGGAGCACGCTGTACAACGTGAGCTTCACGTCCGCCAACGTCGGGAACGAGTCGGTGGCGGCGAAGTTCGCCGCCGTCGTGGACTCCGGCACGTCCTTCACGTACCTCAGCGACCCGGAGTACACGGAGCTCGCCACCAGTTTCAACTCGCAGG
This sequence comes from Bothriochloa decipiens, assembly GCA_023333625.1. Classification (NCBI taxonomy): domain Eukaryota; kingdom Viridiplantae; phylum Streptophyta; class Magnoliopsida; order Poales; family Poaceae; genus Bothriochloa; species Bothriochloa decipiens. The sequence continues at coordinate 2,949,035 of CM041638.1, read as the reverse complement.
TCCGCGAGAGGAGAGCCAATTTCAGCAGCCCCGGGTCTGCAGACCCTTTTCCCTTCGAATACTGCTACAGTATCAGGTAATAAACAACACACAAGATCCTTTGTCCAATTCCGCTGTTCCACTTTGTAGAAAAAAAAGTCTGTATTTGTGATTGTTTTGTATCTTCTTCTCAATCTCATCTGCCATGGCTGCGATGCGAGCTGCATGCAGTCCTGACGAGACAGAGGTGTTCATCCCGGACGTGAGCTTGACGACCAAGGGCGGAGCCCAGTTCCCGGTCACCCAGCCGATCATCGTCTTCGCCGACTCGAACGCACGCCGTGCCGTCGGTTACTGCCTGGCGATCTTGAAGAATGACCTCGGCATCAACGTCAACATCATCGGCCGTAAGCCAAGCCCCGACGACATTGCAGTCGATCTGATTGGTGGATGATGCTGATCGATGCGTTTCGTGTTCGTGCTTGATTGCAGAGAACTTCATGACGGGGCTCAAAGTCGTCTTCGACCGGGAGAAGTCCGTCCTGGGCTGGGAGAAATTCGACTGTAAGATCGATCACGCACCTCTGACCTCTCTTTCATGTCACGACGACGAGTTCTTGCAGAAAGCAAGGGTGACGCCACCAAGGCACCAACTCACACCCAGCTCCTCTCTGTCTCGTGTTGCTTCCCTGCAGGCTACAAGAACGCGAGGGTGGCAGACGCGCCGGACGGGAGCCCGAGCCCGGCCCCGGAGGCGGGACCGACCAAGATCACGCCGCGGCAGAACGACGGCGGCAGCAACGGGTACCCCGGCGCGGCGCCCCTGCCGAGGTCGGCCGGCTCGCGCAACGCCGGCGCGCAGGGAGTGGGAGGCATCTACCTGCTACTGCTGCTGGCCGCAGCGCTTGTCTGACGCCGCCGGTCACTGAATTGTTATTGTGTACAGAGTACAGACATAGATACCGCTCTGTTTCGGTTCAGAGTTCAGATGCATAGAAGATCATTCATTGTAGTAAACTTATGGAGTAGGATAAAATTTACAGACATAGATGCATAGTAGGGCCATGTTTAGATTCATCCAAAAGTTATAATTTTTTCGCTCTCTCTCCATCACATCAATATTTAGCCGCTTGCATAGAGCATTAAATATAGGTAAAAAAATAACTATTTATACAGTTTAGTTTAAAATTACGAGATGAATCTTTTGAGCCTAGTTGGTCCACGATCAGACAATATTTATCAAATAAGACGAAAGTGATACTATTTATCGGGTTTATTTTTTCCCACAATCTAAACAAGGCCTAGGATAAAATTTTGCGGATTGATGATATTACTTGGTGGTGGGTGACTGATGAAAGTCATTTATCAATTCTGAATTTCTGATACGTATTATCAATAGAGTTACCAATAAAAGTGCAGTTTGTATCTTCTTGCGATGTTTTAAGTTCGAACAATGTTAAGATAGAAATGTGCAAGTAGTGCAGGTAGTCAGACATTGTGCCCCTTGTCATCTAAATTCAATTTAAATATTTGACAAGCTAGTACCATTTGTGGTTTTATGCAAAATGAGCTGAGTGCAGGCCAGGATGTAGAGGAGAAAGAAAGTTAAAGTTAACAATCTGCATTTCTGAGCTAGATGTTGTTTTTCTTCTGAACCCAAAACTAAACCTGAGTTTTCTTTCTGAAACGAACTGTCTTTTTGACTGAAAGATTATGAGTTCTTTTTTTTTCCCTGAAAATGCAACAATGAGTTGTACTTGATCTTGTTGCCAACAATGTCATAACAAGAAACTGTTATGAGACCAAACGTTGTCAGTCAGTCATGCCCCGTTTGTTTCATCAGCTTAACACTGAGGCATGTTCCAAGGAGGTCGAATCATCTGGGCATCAGTTGTCTGATCCGCGTGGAATCGTATGGCGGCCCAGCCTCCTTTGGGCCTGGCCACCGTGTTCTGCAGCGGCGGGTCAACAAGGTTGTATTTGACATGGTTCCTGTCGAAAAATGTTGAAGTTGCCGAGCCGCGCGCCACGTCATAGAAGCTGAAGCCGTGCAGGTGCATGGGTGGCTCTCGGTGCCGAGCAGGGATATGTCCTTGGAACACCACCTCCACGGCGGCGCCGTGCTCCAGCACGAAGGAACTCGAGAGAGAACCAGTACAAAGATTTGTTGTGGAAAAGATGATCTGCTCAATCCTCGACGAGTTTGTGGTGTACTTGACAACATCTATTAGGTTCTGTTCAGCGCGAAGGAACTTTTTTTTTTTTTGAGAGAATCAGCACAAAGGAACTCGAGAGAAAACCAGGATTTCTTCACACTAACAAAGAGATGACAAAACTTTGGGTGTCCAAAGACTTTCCATTTCATCTTGCACTTGCACTGGAAAAAAACATAGACACCATTTTCAGTTTTGTATATATGCTCATTTCAGTGCTCAAGAACTCTCGCAATTTTTTTTTTCTGGCTACAGAAAGTGTTTTCTAAGACTGAAGAGATGACGCAATGATACCAGGAGCAAATTGCAGAGCCACCCTGATCCATTGCCGTGGAAGACTCCTGCGACGATGCTGTCCCCTTCAACGACGAATCCCAGTCCTATGCTGACTGGAAGTGGCTGAAATTCAGCAAGTCTGACGACGTGCCAAACCCTGAATCTGACGCCAAATCGTATGTAGAACCAGTATGGAGCTTTGCTCTGCTGAGGCAGAGGACCATTCATCGAGTTGTAGCCGCAGTGTAAGAAGTTGGGAATTATATTTTGTTGAATTATGTTTGTCTGTCTAAAAAGTGTCCGTATGAAAATTGTCACATGAATTCTTCTCTAGTTCTGGAACATGAACACACACATTGTTGAAATAAGATACAAATAAAACGAATTCACACAAATATAAATCACATCACACACAATATGCAGCCAGCTTATATTGATTACAACTTTTGTCTCTGAAATGTTTTTTGAAACCAACATTGTCACACCATGGGGTTGTAGGGGATCGGTAGACAAACAACACCCCCGTCAGGCCCTCTTATTTCAAAACACACATACATATAGCCAAGCAAGACCAAACATGTGGTAATTTTGTCTCATGTGAGACGAACACGGATCAACATATAACATCAAGCACACTAGCACACTAAATTTGGCAGATGCTCAGGTAGCATCAAACACCAAATTTTTATTCTTGATGAAATGAAACACACCGCCGAAGACTTGGCAAGCAAAGATTTCCACTGTGACGGCAAGGTAATCTCGTCTCTCCTCCGTCCCCCACGAAATCTATGGACGAGTTGATAACACAACTGATTAAGAATAGAACATGAAATGAAACTAACGAGAAAATATAAGAAAGGAAGATGAAATAATCCATGTGCAGGTACCTCGACAAGTGAGCAAGCAGCAAAGAACATCAGGCCAGCTCACCGGAGAACCGTGGCTCTCAGATGTCGCTTCTTGTAGTACGCTGAGTGGCGCGGTGCGAAGAGGGAGGGGTCGTGGCCGATCTCCATCCCGTCCCACTCCAGGTGTTCCCACCAGTCCTTCTCGCAGTCAACGTCGATAAGCCGCCCATCTCGACGATGGCGGTCAGTGGCCGGGAGGCGCCTCAAGCACCAGCAGCCCCTGAGACAGACAGTCTCAAGCTTGGGAGCAAATATTTTGGCCTCGCATATCTGTTGCAGGCTGGAGAGATCATGCAGGTACAAGTGCTTGAGAATTGGGAATTCCAGCATGCCATCTTGATGCTCGGTAGCTATTTTATTTAGAAACCAGGCCTCGACTGGGAAGACTTGTTTCAGACCACGGCAGCAAACTATGTGGAGGGTCTCCAGGCTGGGCAAGGTATTGTTCCATGAGAATGGAAGGACAAATTGGAGCCTGGGGCACATGTGCAGATGTATTGCCCGCAGCTTTGCGAAGGATTCATTATCTATGCTATGGTGTGGGTATGGCCTTCCTCCACTCCAAATAGAACGGGCCATCAGGAGATCTGCTGCCCAAAAGGTCTCAAGCTCACAAAAGCCACGATAAAAAGATGATTTGTCACCAAAGATGAAGACAGTTTCTAACATGGGGCATCTCTCCACACGGAACCACTTTAGAGCACTGTAAAGAATTTCTGATAAATGATTGAATCCTGCGGACGTATAAGTGTGCTCAAGGAGAACAGAGGTGATGGAGGAATTGTCGTGCAGGTACAGCGACTGGACCCTGTCCATCAGGAACCACAAAGCCTGGATACCTCGAGCACTCACCATGTTAGTGTTGATCGTCGCCCCCTCGCCGATCTCAACGTGGAGATGTTGTGGCTCAAATTGCAGCGCAGTACCACCATTAATTTTAGTAGCAGTCTCTTCGATGCTGACGTCATTGTAGGCACAGAGTGTCTTGGAGATTAATGACGTACGTAGAGACGGTGACTTATCAGCTACTTGTCCAGTTCTATTCAAAAGGAAGCCCATAGTCCCCTTATTGCAGTTTTTTCCATCATCCTTACTAGTGCATGACAGGTAAAGATTCACCTTAAATGGGGCAGTTCCCCAGAAAAACTGGTGTTTTCTTTCCGGCAACAATGACTGAATGAACCTCATGTCCGTGATACAAACATGTGCATGGCAGTATTTTTCCTGCTCCTGGCAGACAAGAGAATCACGTGAAGTTTCCCTCAACGCTGCTTCCTGTCGAGTATCAATGCATACTAACCTCAGTTGTTGCATCCCAGTTTCTGGCCAAACAATTTTATTTTTTTCTATTTTTGGGATAGTTCGTGGCCAAACAATTGCGCGGAGCTGCTTGCATCCTATCAGGAAGATTCGTTGAAGGTTTTTCACTTGGCCCGCCTCTTTTAGGTCTAGAATTTTTACCGCTGTGCCCGAGAGGTCCAACTCCTCAAGGTTTGGCATGGATCCAAGCAATCTGAAGTCCACCAGTTTTGCACTACCGTTCAAGGAGATACATGATATTTTAGCTGTATTTCTACCATCCTCTCCTGCATTGAAACTGAATGACTCAAGTGATGGGGGTAGTTCCTTTGGACCAATATGCTCCAACCCAGCACAACCATCTAGGACAAGAGTTTTCAATCGAGTTGCCCCACACAAGCTCGGCAAAACATGCATCACATTGTTTTCGGACAGGTCAAGGAGCTCCAGCTTGGCCATATCTATGAATTCATCCTTTCTACCTGTCTCCCAAGAGCTTGTAGGATTGATTATTCGAAGCTTGCGAATGTTCTGCAGTTGTCTCCATGCAAGGCTGCTGCGCCAAATCCTTCCCTTCTTGACATGAACCTCTCTAATGTTTACAGCCATTTGCTCAATTATGTCTTGTGGTAGATCCAATTCCCAATCCATATGGCTTATATCCAACACGAATAGGGTCTGGAAAAACTCCATGACTGGTCGCCCTTGCTTGTCATGTTCATCATCCTGCCGTTGATCTTTGCAGCTGTCTAATCCAAGGAATCTTAGGCTGCGGCAATATTGGAAAGGAGGCGAACAAAAGCTGAAGTTGCATCCACAGAGTTTCAATACACGAAGTGTCTTTGGCAGCTGAAACATCTGACGTGGTAATGGTAACCCTTGTTCAACAGCAAGGAAAAATGATGTTAATTTTGGAGATACAGTTATATCAGTGTCAGATGTATAGACGACTGACTTCCAATGTTCCGTGTACATATCATCAGGGAAGTTGACTGTATGAGATGAGCAATCCTCTAGACGTATCTGTTGATGGAGAGCAGCAGAGACCTCCCAGGATTCATCAAAATGACTATCTTCGATAATCCCATCACAAACCCAATAGTTGGAAGCGTGGGTACCCCAATTGTACTCCATGGTACCACCACCCTTTTTATTCAACCATAACAAGTACGAGATACACTTGGCTGCTATCCTTGGGGTGATGCTCTGCTTGTGTTGTGTGTACTTGACAACCTCTGCAGCCTCTTCCAATATCAGTTAAGAAGTACTATTATCAAACTCCCACTCATCTATAGGCTTATATATATACAAATCCTTGCTTCCTCTGAGCTTTTCTTCTATTTCTAGGTTGAGCCTAAGCCTTCCTCTGAAAGTCCACAATAATGTGCAAGGACTAAACCAGTTGAATTGAGGGAAACCAAAATCTGAGAAGTCAACTATACTGTCACTTCCGTTGTGAAAAATCACCAAACAAGTACTGACCATGTCCTTAAAGGCTTGATAGGTCTCCATCGTGACACTTGCTATCTCAGCTCTAGAGTCATCATCTACCCCACTGAAATTGTCCTCCTCATCTTCCCTGTCAAAAGCAGCCATTACCCTTCGAGGAAGGTTGAGTTCATCAGCGATCACCCTTTGGAGCGCCCTTCGACTCTTCCACCTCGAGCAGTCAATGTGGATGATCTTGTCAAATTTCTTCTTCAAAGATGGTGGAGGGGCCTGTGCTATAGATTTGAGCACAGCAGAAGCAGCAAATCCGCCCCATCCGTCAAAGTTGACGACCTTGTATGCAGTGCTCGTGGTGCCGTCCAAGTAACGGGTGGTTATTTCTTGTATCGCCTCGTTGACGCTATGCTATTATTTAATTGAATACTAGTTAATTCTCTGATGTTACTCTCAATTCCCTAAAATGTAGTAAGTAGTAATTACTAGTAGTCGAGAAAGCGGTTCCGATCTAACATTTGTTTGCCTCCTTTCTAGCTCGACCTAATTATAGTATCTAAAAATAAATTAACTGTCTAAGTCTATTTTGTGCTAGCTGCATAGGTTACTATTATGACAACATCAGCTAATAAATTGGATGCATGCCTCCCAGTGAGTACACGGAGAGAGAGGGAAATAAGAGCCAAGCTATCCAGCAGGTCTAACCAGGCGACAGACACCAACCTTTACTAGCGCAAATCAAATAATGTGCCACTAGAAGACCTTGGCACGTTCACGCCATCAGTATGCAAAGCATTTGATGCCTCTGATGGTCCCGGGAAAAAAAATTGAGAATACAAATTTAATTAACAAGAGACAAAGTAAGAGCTATAGCTTTTCCTTTAAAAAGTACAGAATGATACAAATCAGGTTCGATTATTATATAGGGCGGCCAGGGTACCACATATGCTAGCTTTCCTCGCTAAGCGTTTGATAGGATAAATTTGAGTAAAATTCACCACGAGTCTTTAAACTTGGCCGCTAGTGTCATCCTGGTCCCTAAATTTCTAAAGTGATATTTATGGGGTTTCTAAAGTTTTCCAACTATGTCATCCTAATCTATAAAACTTTCAAGGTGATGACTACTAGTCCCTAAACTTGGACATTGGTATAATTCCGGACCCTAAATTTGGTTTTGAGTCTCATCTTGGTCAAAACAGGGCGTTCTATAAAGCTTTTATCAAAAAATAATTCAATGAACCCGAACAAAGACAAACTTTATATTAAATTTGTAGTTCTTAATGTGATCTACAACTTTGTAGTTACAAAGTTTTTGAATTAAAACCTGTTTATGGTCCCACAATATTGTCGTAAGTTTACAGATTTTGAAATTTAAAACTTAAAATTATCAAACAATCTCAGATGTTGACATGGTATATACGAAATAACATCCAAAAGTTATTGAGAACTATAAATTTCGTACAGACGGTGTCAACATCTGAGATTATTTGATAAATTTAAGTTTCAAATTTCAAAATATATAAACTTACAATAATATTTTAGGACTCTAAGTAGTTTTGATTTAAAAACTTTTCAACTACAAAGTTGTAGATTGCATTGAGGGCTACAATTTTGATATCATGTTTGCCTTGGTTCGAGCTCATATGAAAAAGATATGAATTATTATTTGCTAAAAGTTTGTAGATCATCCTGTTTTAACCTAGATGAGACTCAAAACCAAGTTTAGGGTCTAGAATGGCACCACTGTCTAGGTTTAGGGATCAGCAGTGATCACCTTGAAAGTTCGTTGGACTGGAATGATATAGATGGTTAAGATTAGGGACCCACGCATATCACTTTAGAAGTTTAGGGACCGAAATGATACCGCCAGCCAAGTTTAAGAATTGGAGGTGAACTTTACTCAATAAATTTTGCTTGCATAGAGTGGCTAGACCTATATATGGATCCCCCATGACATTCTATTAGTACGAGCACTATACGAGTAAAGGATAGTAAGCTACTTCGTGTAAATTAGTGTGGCTAAATCAAGATGCGAGTCCCACAAAATAGGAACCACAAATCAACTAAACTCAATGGGTATAATTCATACAAACCCACAAAATAGGAACCAATTCCAAACCCAGCCAAATTAGTAAACCCAACTCAACCCACCCCTAGACATATGAATCCAATTCCACCCATTCGATGTACCATATTGAGAACTCAACCCATTTAAACCCTTGCCCATTAGTAGGCACAACAGTGTACAAGGTTTCATGAATTTCAACTATCCTGTCAAGGGATCTGAACTCCATGGACATCTATGTCGATCGGATCTCTTCCTGATTAACATAATAAATTCAAAATTGCTTTTCCTAATTTGTGTAAGTATAGCATCAACGTTCTTGACTCATGCATTTAAGCATCAACTGACATCGCTGATAGTAGTAGAAATAACGGCATGGAGCTCAAAAGGAGGTACCTTTACAGACATGGTGAATTTGTATGCGTAGGAAGGGCCCCGAAATTAATGCAAGAAGCTCCAGTAATCTAACCCATCTTTGCTCCTCTGGATGTATCTCCACGGACACTGAATGCAAATTCTAGTCCATACAAGAACGCACATGTTAATCCATGTAGCTATTCTTGAGAGATTAGATAGAAGGTGCATCTAACAATTTATAGTAAACATGAATAATTCAGAAGAACGTTAGTACCTCTTGCAGCTATGAGCTACCTGTAGAGTCAAGATGCAAGGCAGTATTCCGTTTTGTGAAATCCCCAGACCGGAGAAAATGTGCGTGGGTTGGCAAGGGAGAAGTGCAGAGCATTAACCGTCGATCTGCATTGCTAGTGAAGTGAGCTTCATCTAACAACTTTAATTTGGACGCCTTTCAGAAAAGAATAGCTCTTTGCTTGGGGATGGAGAAAGAATAAAGATGGATGGTACCGGCCAGCTATGCAAAAAAAAAGAAGCTCCCACATGAGTACAATAAAGAATATTAGGTTTTTTTTTGTTTCTATATTTGGAATCTAAAATTTTAATCCAAATAGACTCACAATTTAGGTGATATCTAAAAATCCAGGCACAAAGCAAGGACGACAGATGTAAACTTGTCAGATCAGTGAGGACAACAGTTTTCAATCCATCACAAGCAACACATGTGATATCCTGAAATACATTATTCCAGGCTCGAGTCAAACTCTCTGGTTACATTTTTGACACTCGTTAATGATACCTTGTCACCGCTGTTTGTCTTCAATAGTGACTTGAATTTCATGTCATTAACATTGATGATGTCTAACAATCGGTTCGTGTGGGGCATGCACTCTCTGGAAAAAAAAAAACAAACAATCAAGTTATTTTCGCATATGCTTTTTGTTTTGGAAGTATGTTTTATTTTCGCAGGAAAATGGTCCAAATTGGACAACTAATGGACAAGGCTCGAAACCATCGTCCAGATGACGTCCATTGGGCCCAAAAAGGACCCAGGCAGATTGGCACATGCGGGCCCATGCCGATCTGTCTGGTCCATTCTGTGGCCCGCTGACTCCCAATTTCGTCCAAGAGCTCCTTCTACGGGACTTCAGGCTTAAGCATGTAGTGCAGGCAATCAGCATTGTGCCCGTTGTGACCTAAAGTAGATGTTTTAATTAACATGCTAGTACCACATGTGGTTTTCTGCAAAATGAGCGAGTGTAGGCCAGGACAGATGAGAGGAGAAAGAAAATTGAAGCTAACAGTCTGCATTTCCTAGCTCCGTGTTGTGTTTCTGAACCCAAAACTAAACCTCAGTTATATCTCTGAAACCGAATTTGAGTGAAAGAATATCAGTCTTTTTTCCCTGAAAATGCAACAGACAATGCTACTTGATCTTGTTGCCAACAATGTCATAACAAGAAACTGTCATGAGAGCAAACGTTGTCAGTCATGCCCCTGTTTGTTTCATCAGCTCAACACCGAGGCATGTTCCACGGAGGCCGCATCATCTTGGCATCAGGAGTCTTGCCATCTTTCAAGATGAACACGGTGTCCATTCCCCAAACCTGGTGGCGATCAAAGTGGCAATGCACGAACCACACCCCTGAATTGAACAAACACAAGTCACTCAAACAAAGATCACTCTGCAAATCCCTTGAATGGCCGTCGGCGGCCAGGTCACTCACCGGGGTTGTCCGCGCGGAATCGTATGGCGGCCCAGCCGCCTTTGGGCACGGCCACCGTGTTCTGCAGCGGTGGGTCGGCGAGGTTGTTACCGGCGGTGTCCCTGCGCTCATCGAAGTTGCCGTGCTCCGCGCGCGGCACCACCGTCTTCACCGTGGACCGCGGCAAGACATACCTGCTCCGGTTAATCAACGCGGGTCTCACCCACGACATGTTCTTCGCCGTGGCCGGACACCGCCTGACGGTGGTGGCCACAGACGCGCGCTACACGAAGTCGTTCGCCACGGACTACGTGATGGTGGCACCAGGGCAGACCGTGGACGCGCTCCTGCACGCCGACGACCGCGGAGCCGGAGGCGGGTGCCGGTATTACATGGCGGCGAGGACGTTCGCCTCCGACACCACCGTCCCCTTCAACAACAGCACCGCCACGGCCGTCGTCGAGTACACACGAACACGAAGGGGCATGCCATGGCGACGACCGCCTGTCTTCCCCACCGCCACGCTGCCCGCCGTGAACGACATCGCCGCGGCGAACGGGTACACGGCGCGGCTCCGGTCGCTAGCAAGCAAGGAGCACCCGGTGGACGTGCCGACGCGCGTGGACGAGCGCCTGGTCGTGACTATGGCCGTGAACCTGCTCCCCTGCGCGGCGAACGCGCCCTGCAGCGTCCCCGGCGGAGCACGATTCGCGGCGAGCCTGAACAACGTGAGCTTCGTGAACCCGACGGCCGTCGACGTCCTCCGCGCCTACTACTACCGCCGCTTTCACTCCACACGCGGCGTGTACGAGGCAGACTTCCCCGATCACCCGTCGTCCGCGTTCAACTTCGCCGACCCCGGCGTCCGGGTGTCCGGGCGCTTTGGCCGCGGAGCGGGGCACCAGGGTGAAGGTGCTGGAGCAAGGCGCCGCCGTCGAGGTGGTGTTCCAGGACACGGCCGTGCTTGGCACCCAGAGCCACCCCATGCACCTGCACGGCTTCAGCTTCTACGCCAAGTTTTAAATCTCCGGCTATAGCTGCAGCTATAGCCGGAGATAGCTGCTGGGCAAGTTTGCAGCTAAGATATGCCACTTTTTGCGCTAAGAAAACTGACACGCTAATAGCCGGATATTGCTGGCGATTGCCGCTAAATAAGACATGTACGAGGCTAATTTAGCGGCGCTAAAATGCTGAAACGCGGCCGGCCTGGCCCAAGAAGGAAGCCGGCCCAACTGGACCAGAGGGCGTGGGCGGGAACAGGTCGCCGGCTCGCCGTTGATGGTGTTGGCGTCGGACGGCTTCACGTCGTGCCCGGTTCGCGTGGTCTCCTCCAGCAGGTCGTTCACGTCGTCGTCTCGCCACCACTCGCCTGCATGAAAAATCGCGAGAGCGTCGGCCGGCGGCATTGTGTGCACGCACCGTATACATGGGAGGAACCGAACGAACGATGAGTCGTGACCCGGCCGGTCTCCGACGAGGTAACGTACGTACCGAGGATGATCGGCGGCAGCTCCTCGACGCGTCTGGGGTGGAACTGAAAGGGGAAGGTGGTGCCGCGGCTGGGGTGGATGACAATGGCGCCGTGCACGGTGGCGCGGTCGAATCGCGGTGTGCGCGTACCACCACAGCGTGCCCTCCTTCTGGGAGAGGCTGACGCGTTAGGCGAAGGAGGCGCCGGGCTGGATGGGGCACTGCGTGATGTACTCCGGCCCGTCGGACCACGGGTTCCGCCGTTGGTCCACGCCGTGCCTGCACGCACAGCATCACAGGACAGGCGAGCTCACAGCATCAGTGCATGAACGCCGCCGCCGACGCCATGGACGATTGGCTGGTTGCTTATAGGCAGTACGTACCAGTGGATGGTGATGTTCTTGTCGCCATGGTTGCGGACGTTGACGACGACTACATCACCTTGCAGGCGCGGATAGTTGGGCCGGGGAACTGGCCGTTCATGGTGAGAATACTCTTCTGCCGGCACAGCCTGGTCACGGTAAGCCTCTTTACCTGCCAACCAAAACACCGAAACCACGCGCGTGATCATCCTAGCTAGAGGCAGCTGGTAGTAGTAACTGTGGTACATCTCTCTAGAACAAGAAAACATTTGTTTCTAGATTAGTGATTTGGGTTTCTGTTCCCGGTAGTACAGGTTTTCATGATGAAATTCAGAGAAAGATGGCAACAAGATATTCGCATTGACGCGGGAGAAGAGAATATATGGTCACCAAAGTTAGCTAATTCAAAACTGAAACAACAACTACTTACGAGTTATACGAAGAAGGATGATACTATTTGTGAGTTGTAGACGACGACAACAGCTACTACTACTTCTTAAATCAATTTTCAAGAAAGGAAAAACAGAAGCACCGATGGATCAGATCGACGAGGATTGAACAGAGCAGATGGAAGACTAACAGGTTAATGATTTTTTTTTTTGAGAAAAACGGGTTGATGAAATTTGACACCAACAGAAATATATTCAGGAACGTCGTAGATGAACTTGTACTACTTACGAGGAAATTGTAGTGATGAACACTGGATCCCTGCGCGGCAGGGTGAACTTCTGCAACCCCGAAGGCCAAGAACACAGCCAGCTGCGGGAGCTGGAGCAGCATTGCTGCCGCAACTGTGTCAGCAACAGCACCCATCGTCGCCAGAACGATGAAAAGGGAGTACTTCCAACAGTGATTTTTCTTTTTATTCATGTACTAGCATCGTGCCTGTGCGTTGTTACGGACACATGGATCGTACGGTAAGATAACAATACTGTAAAATTAAATAATAGCATTAAGGCGACATTTAATCTAAACAAGTAAGTTTGTGAAATTAACACGATCACAGAGATCGCGGTGTGTCGCAGGCTCATAAACTCTACTATATAGACTTTTCTATGATTCGCCTAAGACAATATCGTCAGGAAGATGTCTTCGTACGCGCCAACAAATCCATAAATAAGTTCTAATGCATCTCCATATCATCTTATACACATGAATACATATGCAAAATATTGGTGTCTATCACATGGGCAATACCGTGCCTTTAAAAATCTCACAAAACCATAAAACAAAGGATGTTATACTTACCGTACAATTTTTTTTACAGCTTTAGATCTATTCCACGCAGACATATAGTAACATGCAACCGAACACCTAGAACGAACCGACCGGCAAGCAGATAAGCAGCCAGGTAGCAGTCGGCACTCATCAATCAACAGTAGCATGCACGACGTACCTTACTGAACAGTGGTGCCTTTCAGCTGATCTTGCACCAAAGTAGAGTAAAGAAATTGTTCAGTAGATGACCCCCAAACATCATCACATAATTCGTCCTTAAATAAAACCGTTAACAATCTCTCTGTTGTAATCTCATTTTCCTCTGCTCTCTATGACAGCAAAAACATCCAACGGCTAGAACTATGGTAGTTCAACAAGATCCAGTGGTGCCGCAGCGAGTTCCAAGCATGTGGATTGCTACAGAGATCCACACAGCGGCAGCTGCGCAGACCAAGCTCGGCTATGGCTAGAGACGGCCAAGGCTCGACTACGACCAGGGAAACTAGCAATCGCAGCCCTGGCAAACGTAGGAGCAGTGGCGACTGGCAAGTGGCAAACCTAGTTCGATGGAGTAGGAAGATGATGGTAAAGCAGATCGATGGAGCACGTATCAGGAAGACCGTCGTCAAGGACCAATGCTGGCCCACATGTATTCATGGGTATTCAACTTTTTGACATATAGTGTTTATAAAAGTCTATATAAGAATAAAGAAAACTACGATCTGAGACCTCTAGAACGCAAATAAGCCCAAAAAAACACCTAGTTTCCCCTCTGTTGACACCGTTTTTGGCACGTGTCAATAAGGATCGGAGACTGAGCTAAATCGGCAAGAAGGTGGTTGTTCTTCAGCATTGCTTCTGAGTTGCCGATGGGTGATTGCCGATGAAGGACATGTTGATCTCGTACGTTGCCGATGAAGCTAAAGAGCTGTTGCCGATGAGATAGGCAGGAAGGCTAGAAGGTTGTTGCCGATGCCAGGGATGTGCCGATAAGGAGATGACTTCATCGTGACGGGAGCAGACAGAGGATCGGTGACACGAAGCTTATGATTTTTCGTATTGTAGTTTAAGTCCAACTCCTATACAAGTTTTATTTCTTTTTCAAGAAATAGAGTTCGTATAAGGAATTAGTTTATTTCTTCTATATTTGAGCTTTATGTATTAAATTAGGACTCTTTTTAGCAGAGTATAAATATAGGCCGAAGGGCATTGTAATGGATATCCAAGCATCAATAAACCAATCTACTTTTTATTTACCTTTACCAGTACTTTACTTTTCGGCGAGTTCGTCAAGTACCTTTTCTTTTTTCAACGAGTTCTTTCAAGAATCGACAGGCTGCATCAACTTGATCTCCGGCGACCTTGCAGGTTCCGCGTCTACCGAGCACGATTCAGGCTTTGACTTCTGGGCGTATCGCTGTCATCTCGTCTGATCTGTTCAACAGTTATCGAATAGTTTCTGAGCTTTGACGTCCGGGCGCATCGCTGTCGTCTCGTTCGAATTTTATTCAAATTTATCATCCTTGTCGATTAACAGGTCAAATCGACTGACACGCTTCGGATATTGATTGTGGGTATTAGCCCGGTGTGTTTGCAGATATAATTTTGCATCAACACATCTTTTGGCACGCCCGGTGGGACCAAGTCAATAGATCTATCATGAAGAATCCTACTGATATTAATCCAGAGAACATCATCGAGATATCAGAGTCAGATCTCAAGGAGGATCAGAAGCAAGCCATGGAAAAAGCTATGGAGGATTACAGGCAGCTCTGCTTGAAGTCTTTCAGCATGAATAGGGGCGGAGAAGTCATCCAGAAGCAAGATCTACCGTTGCCTCGGCAGGTAACCTTTGACTCCAACCCTGGTAAATTACAGGAGATGGTTAATTCTGCATTAAATCAAGATTTGATCAACCACTCCACTGTGCTATCCAATACTATTTACAATGCTGTTGTGCAAACATTAAGAGAAGGACAAGCACCAGGGTATGTCAGGCCGGCATATCATCAGCCGGGATCGGCATCTACCAGTACTCCATCGGCAACTCCAGCCATTAAGAGTATGGAAGCACCTACTCCTCCAGCTATATCAGGACCATCCATCATTGAAGCCACGCCGATAGGATCAGATCTAACGTCTTAGGAGAGGCCTAGTACTCAGTTGAGCACAGATCTATCGGCATCGGCAATATCAGGTCCTTCAGGTCAACACAGTCAAACTGCTGCTAATTGGTGGGGATACGGTATGCCTCCAGGTCCATCTACTGCCAACTCTAGACTGCCTCAAGTGCATGATGTAGCAGGAAAGGGTCCAATGACATCGGCTGTTCTAATTCAGCCGATGGCTCAAGTGTCACATTATTCCACTACACCTCCTGCTATACAGCCATTGTCAATGGGATTCTACGCGCTTCCGCAACAGATATCTTATGCGAATCCATTGACTAATCCTCCACCAGTTCAACAGAGAGCTTCCACTGCAGAACAACCCATAGTGCCATTCATATCTCAATCTGGGTTATCTGCAATTCAGGACAATTATGCTGGCTATCATCCATCTATACAAGAGCATCAATTGTCTGTAAACTATCAGCCATCGGCAAGTCAGGTGCCGATGAGTTACAATCTCAATTGGTCAGGGCAAGCGCCAGTTCAGCAATCTGCTATTCAGCCAAGTTACCAGGCAATGGGGACTCAGCGGTATAGTCCACAGACAACTTTCTAGGAACAAGCATCGGTAAAACAGCCGATGAACCTTACTCCACAGATTGGTACTATGAATATGCCGATTCCTCCAAGCCAAATGCCACAGGGGTATGTAGAAGCATATCAGCCAACGCCTCCAGTGGAGATTCAGCCAGTGCATCGGCAAGATCAGGATGCACTCTTAACCGATAAGATTGCAGAAGTGATGAAAGAGCAATTTGGGATTCAGCCCAAGATTAATACTTACTCTTATCGGACTCCGTATCCTTCAGCTTATGACTCGATTCCTTTCCCGAATCGGTACAAGGTGCCAGATTTCACTAAGTTTTTTGGGCAAGATGATACGTCAACGATGGAACATATCAACCGATTCATCATCCAGTGCGGGGAAGCTGCTAACAGGGATGAGCTGAGGATCCGTTTATTCCCGTCCTCTTTGTTTGGATCAGCATTCGTGTGGTTCATATCATCGCCACCGAACTCTATTCTTACTTGGGCTAACCTGGAGAGACAATTCCATAAGTATTTCTTTGCTGGTGTCCATGAAAAGAAACTTATCGATTTGATGAAATTGAGACAGCAAAGCGACGAATCGGTGGAGAGTTTTGTGCAAAGGGTACGAGACATGAAGAACAGGTGCTACAGCCTAGTGCTTGATGATCGCCAGTTAGCTGGTTTGGCATTTCAGGGTTTGTTGCCGCATCTCAGGGACAAATATGATGCTCAAAAGTTTGAAAGCTTAAGTCATATTGTGCAGAGGATCTCTGATCAAAGTGCTCAAGCTCCAGAACATAGGAAGAGCTAGAACAAGAAGGTGTCCTTTGTAGAAGAGGCAGAGGAATCAGATTCGGACGAAGAACCAACTATCGGCCTGGCTGAGTGGGTAAAGGGTAAGAAGCCTATGTCTTGTCCCTTTGGTCCGAAAGAGCCAGAGAAATTCACGTTTGACATCACGAAGGCCGATAAGATATTCGATCTGTTGCTTCAAGAGGGCCAAATCAAGCTGTCACCCAACCATGTGATTCCATCGGCGGATGAGCTGAAGAAGATGAGGTACTGCAAGTTTCATAATGCAACCTCGCACAGTACCAATGACTGTAAGGTTTTTAGACAGCAGTTGCAATCGGCAATTGAATCTGGGAGGATCAAGTTTGACAACTCTAAAGCTTAGAGGCCGATGAAGATTGATCAACATCCTTTCCCTGCAAACATAGTGGAGGCCGTAAACAAGACCAAAGTGTTGATATCAGCAAGCGCTAAGAGGAGAGCATCGGTGGATCCTAGAAATCAAGCAACTGCCAATGACTTGAAAGGGAAAGAGAGAGTTGAAGAAAACAATAGTCCCAGAAGACCTCCTAGACCTGCTCCATACAGAATTTCAGGTGACTGCTATCGACATCGGCAAGAGGAGTTGCGTCGGGAAGCGTGGCATCGGCACGAAAATCATTGGAGATGCCCCTTCTTCATCTACTGCTAGGAAGAGGGCATTAAATTGCCTACTGTTGATAGCTGCCCCGAGTGCAATGGTTATGATCAAGCCGATCAGGAAAAAAGAAGACCGCGCTATGATGATCAGAGCAGATACGTCGATGAGACGATCAGGAGAAGAACATCGGTACATGATCGGCTGGGGGCAGAACCAGTGTGCATGAAAGATTGGGCAGGCATGACAACTGTTTGCCAATGAATCAAGAGGAGCTCAAGGAGATGGCCAATGCGAGAGTTCCTGATGAGGCGATTCTTTGCAGAGACTCTAATATAAATTGCCCATATTCAAGTGCAAAAATTTATCAGCCCGTCTGGAAGACGAAGCTTCCTCAGTGGTGCCCTGAAGGACTGACAAAAACGCAGAAGAGGAAGTTGCAATGGGAGCGCAAAGAAGAAAACCCCCGTGGGACAAAGTCTCAAGTGTGGCAGCCAAAGCGTGAAGGCGGGAGTCCATCGGCAAATATCAATATGGTTTTCATGTTGCCGATGGAATTTCGGGCACTTGCCAATGAGGAGGAAGAATCGATTCTTTCAGGACAAGTGGCTCAGCTAACCTTGGATCCGATGATGGCCGTCTTCTAGAAGCCTACCGATGATGAAAGATAGCATCTTAAGGCTTTATTGTCAAGGGCAGAGTTGATGGGCAGCCAATGTCAAAGATACTCATAGATGGAGGGGCTGCGATTAACATCATGCCATATGCTGTGTTTCGGAGGCTTGAAAAAGGAGATCAAGATCTAGCTAAGACGGACATGAAGCTCAAGGACTTTGAAGGAAACATATCACCAGTCAAAGGAGCGCTGTGCACTGAGCTAACCATCGGCAGCAAAATAGTGTCGACTACTTTCTTTGTCATCTACGGCAAAGATGCTTATAATCTGCTGTTAGGAAGAGATTGGATTCATGCTAATTGTTGCATTCCTTCTACGATGCACCAATGTCTCGTGCAGTGGGTTGAAGATAAAGTTGAGGTGGTTCATGGTGATTCATCCTATATAATTGCATTAGCAGAATCAGAGACTTACAAGCGGACCAAGTGCATATCGGGAGAAGCATGGGATTTGGAGTTCCTCAGGATTGCCGATTATGAGCTGCCACCGATCCAAGCAGTCGGTTCTGAAGATGAGTTATAAATGGATAGGTTTGCCGATGATGAAAAACTAGGCTATGGGTTTACATCGGTAGATGACTTAGTCGAAGTGGATATCGGAAACGGCGATAGATCAAGGCCGACTTTTGTTAGTGCTAAGTTAGATCTCCAGAGCAGAGAACAATTGATTGCTTTATTGAAAGAATATAAGGATTGTTTTGCTTGGGATTACACAGAGATGCCCGGGTTAGATCAATCAATTGTTGAACATCGGTTACCTATCAAACAAGGATTTCGGCCACATCAGCAGCCAGCACGCCGATGCAATCCAAAGGTGCTGCCTGATGTTAAGGCCGAAATAACAAGGTTGAATGAAGCCAAATTCATTCGACAATGCCGATATGCTGAATGGATTTCTAATGTGGTTCCTGTCTATAAGAAGAATGGGAAACTTCATGTTTGTATTGATTTCAGGAATCTTAACAAAGCTACACCGATGGATGGTTATCCAATGCCCATTGCCGATCTATTAATTGATGCCGCTGCTGGACATCGGATTATTAGCTTCATGGATGGGAACGCCGGATATAATCAAATATTTATGGCCGAAGAAGATATCTTCAAGACTGCCTTCAGATGTCCAGGTCATGTAGGCTTATTTGAATGGATAGTCATGACTTTTGGTTTAAAGAATGCCGGTGCTACTTATCAGAGAGAAATGAATTACATTTTTCATGAATACATCGGCACATTGGTCGAAATTTATATAGATGATGTGGTGGTTAAGTCTGGAGATTTCGAGAATCCTCTGACTGATTTGCGGAAAGTATTGGGGTGCACAAGGAAACATGGGTTAAAGATGAATCCTAATAAGTGTGCATTTGGTGTATCGGCAGGACAATTCTTAGGCTTCATGGTGCATCAAAGGGGTATTGAAATTAGTAGGAAGTCCATTGATGCCAGCAACAAAGTAATTGCTCCTACCGATAAGACTGAGCTGTCACACTCCACTTTTAAGGATAAAAGTAGAATGCATAAATAGCCTTATATGCGCCCCAGGAACAGTCACACATATAGGATGACAAATTACAAAGAGTATCATCACCCTGTTTATTACATAGCCAACCAATATTTATTACAGAGTGTTGCGCATAAACAATAAATAACCAAGATATCTTTATTGCGGAAGCTCCACACAGGGACACGTCAACTGGTGAACATCAAGCCTAGTACTCATCGCGATAGCTCTCATTCCAACCTTCATCTGTTACCCATTCGGGATTTTTCAAAATTGAAAGTAAAGCAAGTGTAAGTACACAACCGTACTCAACAAGCATAACATGGGTTAATGAGGCTCAAATAAGCTGACACTGTTTGACTGCATTTAGCTTTTATAACTTAATCATATTAAAGCATAGCATCAAGGTAGTGATAATTCCCATATTCTCATGATCAAAATAACATTAACCAGTGTGTAGCAAGAACGACATTAAGATGCACACATTAACAATTTGAGAACCATTATCTTTTGTAAATGTGTCAAGGCCGCCCTAACTGAAGGGCACGGACAATATATTGATTTAAACTCTGATCAGAGGTGTACACTTTCACTGTGAGTCATGTTTTGCAACTGAGTGGACTTATAACTTCCAAACCACCACAAAACATATAAAGCCTCTTACAGGTCTCCTAACCAATCAGAGATACGGAAATACCGTTGTGTTAGGAACTCCCCTTCCAATATGGCACACACCTACCCGGCTATACTCATAAGGACAGAGGCAGTCCTAAACCCTAACTTCCAGACCACCAACCAGCTAGAAAAGGGCCTACAAGTGACTAGAGCCAGAGCCATATAGCCCTCACAGCTGTACGGATTCTCCATGATAAATCACTTACAGACAAAAGTCCATGTTTGTTAAAAGTCATCATTTTCGTTAATAGCATAACACACATCAAGTTATAAGATCATGACCATTAGAGCACTAGCATCATAACTACCCAATGCAACCCAAAAGGTTCAAGGAATCAGGATATCAAAGCTAGTTATAATCTCTAGGTCATCAAAGACACATGCATATGAATGATTATTTATAGTGAATAGGTAACAAGGATGGTCCATGCTATACTTGCCTTGATTCACAAGGTCCTGCTGATCCTGCTGATCCTCAAAGTAGCCTTGCTCAGCAAAAACCTCACCGTCTGAACTCGACATTAACAATCAACACCAGACAATCCAATCGAGCATACATACACGAAGCAAACAAAGAATTATTATAAGAACAGTACACCAATGTCATCAAAACAGAATACAAAGTTTATAAAACTATTCTACTCGCTTCTATGATCACACAGACGTCAAGTTCACTGAAATCGAAATTATAACGGTGAAGTTATGGATTTTCAAAGATTTCCTATAGATAAATAAATACATTAAATATAGGCTAAAAATATAAAGTTTCTAAAATACTTCAAAAGTAGTACCATTGCGTAGATTATGAAATTATGAATCTAACGCAATTTGAACAGACCAAATCAGAGTTAAAACGTGAAAGTTATAAGCCTTTAAAGATAATGGCAAAACTGTAATTAACTGAAAACGTATTCTGAAACTGAAACGGAAAAATACGTCTTCCAGAGAAGAAAACGTATTCTGGAAGCAGTTATAAAGGAAATACGCTTTCCCAAGAACAAAGCGTATTATGGATCTGTTAAGCAAGAAGTACGTTTTCCAACGGAGTAAACGTATTCTGCCGAAAACGTCGAGGGCTATTCATTAAATAAACCAGACCTCGAGGGGTTTTCTGCAAAGTTATCATGCGAAGCGGTACGGTGTATTTACGGCCTTCCGAATCAAAACCGACAGCACAGATTCGAGATGACCAAACGGACAACCGATCGGACAACGATGTCGGCCAGGAAAGAATCCGACCGCGGCGGCGGACCTCACCGGCGGCGTACGGAACTCGCCGGAGTTCATGGAACTCGCGACTCCGGTCACCATTAACCACAAGACCGGTACCAAACGAACGGGGAGCTCTCACCGTGCTCACCTGAGGCGAGGATGGAGACCGAGGCGAGGCGGGGACGGCGAGTTGCTCGGAGCGGCGGACGGCGGCGATCTGCGGCCAGCAATTCGGCGCAAGGTGAGCCAATGGATCAAAATTGAGGTTACCAATATGTTTAGGAGATCAAGGAGGAGATATAGGCCAAGCCACGCCATTAAATGACTTACGGTCATGGTAGATTTCGAAGTCTGGCGGCAGCGTCAATGGCGCTAGGGTTTCGGGTCGATGCGGCGGCTTCGCAGCGAAAGCGGCACTGACCTAGGATTACGGGTAGGGATTGCGGCGCGGAGTCAAAGGCTTAAATAGCCTGGAGTCATGGCTCGGGCGGCCGATCGCGCGGAGACGGCACCGGTCGGACTCGGGCTCGTGGCCGAGTCGGAGGAGAACGAAGGCGACGCGGGGTCCACCTGTCGGCGACAGCGAGAGAGGGAGGCGGACGCGCGGACGGACGGCGCGCCTTGCTGGGCCGCGGCCTCGGCCCAAGAAGAAGCGACGGGCGCGGAGGGGGAGGCGCTGGCACCGGTTGGGCCGGAGCGGAGACGGGGAGAAGTGGGCCGCTGGCAGGCCGAGGGGGCCGAAAGCCAGGAAGGAGTAAATAAACGGTTTTCCATTTATTTCAAACATTTTCAAAGCAAATTTCATGTGATTTTTAAATTCCAAGTCAAATTCAAACATCACACAAGAAAAGTATGCACCAACATGAATGCTCAAGCATGTTTCCACCATGTTGCAACTTCATTTCCTAAAACAAATTTATTTTGCCATTTATTTATCCACCAAAAACATTTTGACTATTTATATATATTTTTTTGAAAATGGAAACTAGGGTGTTACAATTCTACCCCCCTTAAGAGAATCTCGTCCTCGAGATTGGATGTTGCTTACTCAAACAACTGCGGATAAGCTGCCTTTAGCGCATCCTCTGTTTCCCATGTTGCTTCAGCCTCTGAGTAACGGTTCCACTGCACCTTACACATCTTAATAACCCGGCTTCGGATAACCTTTTCTGCTGTATCCAAGATCCTTACTGGAAACTCTTCATACGTGAGATCATCCTTAACAGTAAGTTCCTCCAAAGGTAAGTGCTCCTTCTTAGGTACACGCAAACACTTCTTCAGTTGAGACACATGGAACACATCATGCACTCCAGCTAAACTCTCAGGTAACTCTAATTGATAAGCCACTTCACCACGTCTCTTTAAAACTTTAAAAGGACCAACATACCTTGGTGCAAGTTTCCCTTTCTGGTTAAACCTCTTCACACTTCTCATAGGAGATACCTTCAAATACACGTAATCACCCTCCTTGAATATCAATTCCCTTCTCCGGGTATCTGCATAACTCTTCTGGCGAGATTGTGCTATCCTCAGATTTTCCCTAATGACTCGTACCTGTTCTTCTGCGGTTCTCAGAACATCTGTCCCAAACAATTGACTTTCCCCAGTCTGGTTCCAAAACAATGGTGTCCTGCACTTACGCCCATACAGAGCTTCAAATGGCGCCATCTTGAGACTCTGTTGATAACTATTGTTGTATGAGAACTCTGCATAACACAAATTCTTATCCCAACTGGTACCATACTGTAATGCGCAAGCCCTCAGCATGTCCTCCAAAATCTGATTAATCCTCTCAGTTTGTCCATCAGTTTGTGGGTGATATGCTGTACTAAAATTCAACTTTGTTCCCAGTGAACTATGCACTACTTCCCAAAAATGAGATGTGAATTGAGTACCTCTATCGGACACGATATTCTTTGGAACACCATGCAAACACACGATCCTTTCCAAATACAACGTAGCCAACTGAGGTCCAGTATAGGTGATCTTCACAGGCAAAAAGTGAGCAACCTTAGTCAGTCGATCAATTATTACCCAGATGGAATCATAACCGCTCTTAGTTCGAGGTAAACCTGTTATAAAGTCCATACCGACCTCTTCCCACTTCCATTCAGGTATCTTCATTGGCTGCAATAAACCAGCTGGTCTTTGATGTTCTGCTTTCACTCGTTGACAAGTATCACATAAAGCAACATACTCTGCTACATCCTTCTTCAAACTAATCCACCAGTACTTTTGCTTGAGATCCATATACATCTTAGTACTTCCTGGATGGATAGAATAAGCCGACTCATGTGCCTCACGTAGAATCATCTGACGAAGAGCTTTGACCTTCAGAACACATATCCAGTTACCATACCATAAGGTACCTTCTTCATCAACACGGAAACCAGGTGCTTTCCCTTCTGCTAACTTCTTTGCTATATACTTGAGATCCTCTTCTTCCAACTGACCCTTACGAATCTCTTCCTCTAAGGTTGGTGTCACCTCTATTTTCATGGCATTAGTAACAGGAGTGAGGTTCAAGTGAGCAAACTCTGCACACAACTCCTCAGCTTCAGGTGTCATCTGAGGCTCCTTAACGTGCTTCTTTCTACTAAGTGCATCAGCCACAACATTTGCCTTTCCAGGATGGTAATACATATCAAAATCATAATCATTCAACAGTTCCAACCAATGACGTTGTCTCATGTTCAAGTCAGACTGGGTAAAGATGTACCTCAAGCTCTTGTGATCAGTGAAAATATCAGTCTTGTGCCCAATCAGATAGTGTCGCCAAATTTTCAAAGCATGCACCACAGCTGCTAGTTCTAGATCATGAGTAGGATAATTAAGCTCATGTTTCCTCAATTGCCTTGAAGCATAGGCAACAACTCTACCTTCTTGCATAAGAACACACCCCAATCCCAATCGAGATGCATCACAATAGATTGAGAACTTCTTGCTTAGATCTGGCTATACCAACACTGGAGCTGTTGTCAACCTCTTCTTGAATTCTTCAAAACTAGCTTGACACTTGTCGGACCATACAAACTTGGCATTCTTTTCTAGTAACGCGGTTAATGGCTTAGCAATCTTCGCGAATCCCTCAATGAATCTCCTGTAATAACCAGCCAATCCAAGAAAACTGTGAATCTCACTGACATCTGTAGGTGGCTCCCAATTCAACACATCCTTCACCTTACTTGGATCAACTGCTATTCCTCCATTGGAAACAACATGGCCAAGGAAAAAGACTTCCTCCAACCAAAACTCGCATTTGCTCTTCTTAGCATAAAGTTTGTGCTCTCTAAGCTTCTGTAAGACTAACCTCAAATGTTCTACATGTTCCTCCTTGTCCTTTGAGAATACCAGGATATCATCAATAAAGACCACCACGAACTTATCAAGATACTCCATAAACACCTTGTTCATCATGTACATGAAGTAGGCAGGTGCATTGGTCAACCCAAACGACATAACCGTATACTCATATAACCCATACCTAGTGGTGAATGCCGTCTTCGGTATATCTGAATTCCGAATCTTCAACTGATGATAGCCAGAGCGCAAATCAATCTTGGAGAACACACAAGCACCTCTCAACTGATCAAACAAATCATCAATCCTGGGTAAAGGGTACTTGTTCTTGATGGTAACCTCATTGAGAGAACGATAATCCACACACATTCGTTGAGTTTCATCTTTCTTATCAACAAAAATCATAGGAGAACCCCAAGGTGATGCACTAGGACGAATGAAACCTTTCTCTTCTAATTCCTTTAACTGTTTCTTAAGTTCTTCTAGTTCATTAACCCCCATTCTATATGGACGTTTAGCTATAGGTGCAGTGCCAGGTAATAACTCAATAATAAATTCAATATCACGGTCAAGTGGCATACCTGGCAATTCATCGAGGAACACATCCGGGAATTCATCCACCACCTGGTTCTGAGGATCTACAATGTCATCAAGCTGATTCAGGGTAGCTGTAAGTGGCACTTGCATTCTGACATCAACACTGATTCTATCTCCTTTTGGTGTAGTCAGGTCCACAACCCTCTCTTTACACTTTATCACAGCTTGGTGAGCTTCCATCCACTCCAATCCCAGAATTAAATCAATACCAGATGCATTCAACACTACAGGGTCTGCTAAAAAGTCTACCCCCCTTAAGAGGAGTTTAGCTAAAGGGCAGTAGTAAGAAGCTGGTATGGCACCCCCTGGTGAATTCACTATCATTTGGTTCTTCATGGCTACAACTGGTATGCTATGATTTCTAACAAATGCTTGCGAAACAAAGGAATACGAAGCTCCAGAATCAAAAGTATGGTAGCAGAGATAGAGTTGATGTTGAATGTACCCAGCATAACTTCTGATGCTTCTTGAGCCATCTTAGTAGACACATGATTCACCCTTCCATGATTGGCATAGGACTTCTGATTACCATTCTACTGTTGAGGTGCGTGTTGGTTTGATCTTAGGGGGCAGCGATTAGCATAATGCCCATGCTCACCACAATGATAACATAACTGAGGTGTACTGGGACTACCCTTAAGAGGCGTGTTGTTGGGTGCAGTAAGACATGGAGTTTGATTTCCAGATTGCTGCGACGGCCATTGATTCCCTTGTTGCTGGTAATTCCCATTCTTGCGCTGAGCATGCTGACCCTGGTATCTCTGACTGACAGGTCCCTAGAACCTTTGCTGGAAACCTTGATGAAAGTTAGAGCGGAAACGAGAATTGTTTCCAAAGCCCTGTCTGTTCATCTTCCTCTTCTTGTCCTGTGCCAAGCGTTCATTATCCAGCACAATCGCACTGTTCACCAATTCTTCAAATGTGTCATACTTGTTGCCCTTCAGTTGCAGCCTGAGCTCATAGTATATGCCATTCAGGAAATGACGCCACTTATCAATGTCTCTCATAACTTCATGGGGAGCGTAGCGAGCCAGCTCCTCAAACTTAGCATGGTACTCGCTCATGGTCATCGAGCCCCTTCTGAGATTCCGGAACTCCTCGGCCTTCTGTTCTATCAAACCCTCGGGGATGTGGCGAGCCAAGAAATCCTCTTTAAACCTGTCCCAAGTGATAGCAGGAGCATTATGTGGACGTGCAGCCTGGTATGAATCCCACCAGTTCTGGGCAGCTCCCTGGAGTTGCCCCGTAGCATACAACACCTTCTCAGCATCATTGCACTGAGCCAGGTCTAACTGTCTCTCCACAGCACGCAACCAGTCATCAGCATCTAAGGGATTTGTAGTGTGGGTAAACACCGGAGGATGACCTTGCATGAACTCTCTACGTTTATCCCTTGGTGGCTGTGCGTTTGGTAGCCCTCCAGCTTGCATGGTCTGCACAAACTGGGTCATGCTCTACATCATTTGCACTTGTGCCTCCATCACTTCCTCATTAGTGATGTGACCAGCACCACGGCCACGGTCTCTAGCACCACGGTTACCTCTTTCTCCCCAAGCGGCCATCTGTATTCCAACAAAATCAAAGCTTAGAGTTATTCAGGTTACAAATCACTTATATAATGATAAGGATTGCAAAACTGAAAAATTCTGGGCGAGCTTCAATTTTAGCAGTACAGAAAAACCTTCATAACTCTAGATCCAGATGTCAAAACAGGACGTTCTATATATGGTTGGAAAGGTTAAGAAATTCTCTACAACTTCTATTCAGACCCTTTTACCATATTCTATCATCTAAATGGTCAAATTAACTCAACAAGAGGAACTGTTTAGAAATTCCAGACAGCATGTTACATCAGATTACAACGAGCATAACTTCCAACTCAGTACTGATATTGGCCTGATTCTTGTGGGAGTTGTTAGATGAGGAAGTCTAGTTTCTTTTAGAAAAATCTCATATGCATTGGAATAACCATTTTCGAGATATACCCAAAATATCACCGGCTGCTCAGAAGACAGCAAAGCGAGAGACAGGATAAACCAACCCAAACTTAATTTATTCAAACTTTAACCTTAACATCCTTAACTAAGGAACTTGAGGACAAGCCCACAATGTTCCAGCAATCACACAAAAATCCAAATCATCCATAGTACATAATCATTACAACATGCATCATAAGCACACATCACAACGCCGATGCTACACGTGCTTCTTCAACAATGGTAGTCATCCTAAAGGGCATGATAGATGTGGTAAAAGGCCATCGAAATTTTGAATAAGATAATGTTAGAAAGCTTTTAGTAAACCAACCAAATTAAAAGTTCAAGGAATAAGAAATTAATAGCTCGAAGGAAGCTATTCAAGGAGGTGATAACATGACAAGGATGAGACATAGTCAATTCAATGAGCCAAGGAGGTGGCAAAATAGTTTTTAGCAAAATATGTTTTGCAAATCGACCAGTGCTAACTAGGCTTGCGTCCTACAGTCAACATAGCTTTGATACCAACTTGTCACACTCCACTTTTAAGGATAAAAGTAGAATGCATAAATAGCCTTATATGCGCCCCAGGAACAGTCGCACATATAGGATGACAAATTACAAAGAGTATCATCACACTGTTTATTACATAGCCAACCAATATTTATTACAGAGTGTTGCGCATAAACAATAAATAACCAAGATATCTTTATTGCGGAAGCTCCACACAGGGACACGTCAACTGGTGAACATCAAGCCTAGTACTCATCGCGATAGCTCTCATTCCAACCTTCATCTGTTACCCATCCGGGATTTTCTAAAATTGAAAGTAAAGCAAGTGTAAGTACACAACCGTACTCAACAAGCATAACATGGGTTAATGAGGCTCAAATAAGCTGATACTGTTTGACTGCATTTAGCTTTTATAACTTAATCATATTAAAGCATAGCATCAAGGTAGTGATAATTCCCATATTCTTATGATCAAAATAGCATTAACCAGTGTGTAGCAAGAACGACATTAAGATGCACACATTAACAATTTGAGAACCATTATCTTTTGTAAATGTGTCAAGGCCGCCCTAACCGAAGGGCACGGACAATATATTGATTTAAACTCTGATCAGAGGTGTACACTTTCACTGTGAGTCATGTTTTGCAACTGAGTGGACTTATAACTTCCAAACCACCACAAAACATATAAAGCCTCTTACAGGTTCTCCTAACCAATCAGAGATACGGAAATACCGTTGTGTTAGAAACTCCGCTTCCAATATGGCACACACCTACCCGGCTATACTCATAAGGACAGAGACAGTCCTAAACCCCAACTTTCAGACCACCAACCAGCTAGAAAAGGGCCTACAAGTGACTAGAGCCAGAGCCATATAGCCCTCACAGCTGTACGGATTCTCCATGATAAATCACTTACAGACAAAAGTCCATGTTTGTTAAAAGTCATCGTTTTCGTTAATAGCATAACACACATCAAGTTATAAGATCATGACCATTAGAGCACTAGCATCATAACTACCCAATGCAACCCAAAAGATTCAAGGAATCAGGATATCAAAGCTAGTTATAATCTCTAGGTCATCAAAGACACATGCATATGAATGATTATTTATAGTGAATAGGTAACAAGGATGGTCCATGCTATACTTGCCTTGATTCACAAGGTCCTGCTGATCCTGCTGATCCTCAAAGTAGCCTTGCCCAGCAAAAACCTCACCGTCTGAACTCGACATTAACAATCAACACCAGACAATCCAATCGAGCATACATACACGAAGCAAACAAAGAATTATTAGAAGAACAGTACACCAATGTCATCAAAATAGAATAAAAAGTTTATAAAACTATTCTACTCGCTTCTACGATCACACAGACGTCAAGTTCACTGAAATCGGAATTATAACGGTGAAGTTATGGATTTTCAAAGATTTCCTATAGATAAATAAATACATTAAATATAGGCTAAAAATATAAAGTTTCCAAAATACTTCAAAAGTAGTACCACTGCATAGATTATGAAATTATGAATCTAACGCAATTTGAACGGACCAAATCGGAGTTAAAACGTGAAAGTTATAAGCCTTTAAAGATAATGGCAAAACTGTAATTAACTAAAAACGTATTCTGAAACTGAAACGGAAAAATACGTCTTCCAGAGAAGAAAACGTATTCTGGAAGCAGTTATAAAGGAAATACGCTTTCCCAAGAACAAAGCGTATTATGGATCTGTTAAGCAAGAAGTACGTTTTCCAACGGAGTAAACGTATTCTGCCGAAAACACTGAGGGCTCTTAATTAAATAAACCTGACCTTGGGGGGTTTTCTGCAAAGTTACCACGCGAAGCGGTACGGTGTATTTACGGCCGTCCGAATCAAAACCGACGGCGCAGATTCGAGATGACCAAACGGTCAACCGATCGGACAACCGATCGGACAACGGTGTCGGCCGGGAAAGAATCCGACCGCGGCGGCGGACCTCACCGGCGGCGTACGGAACTCGCCGGAGTTCATGGAACTCGCGACTCCGGTCACCATTAACCAGCAATTCGGCGCAAGGTGAGCCAATGGATCAAAATTGAGGTTACCAATATGTTTAGGAGATCAAGGAGGAGATATAGGCCAAGCCACGCCATTAAATGACTTACGGTCATGGTAGATTTCGAAGTCTGGCGGCAGCGTCAATGGCGCTAGGGTTTCGGGTCGATGCGGCGGCTTCGCAGCGAAAGCGGCGCTGACCTAGGGTTACGGGTAGGGATTGCGGTGCGGAGTCAAAGGCTTAAATAGCCTAGAGTTGCGGCTCGGGCGGCCGATCACGCGGAGACGGCGCCGGTCGGACTCGGGCTCGTGGCCGAGTCGGAGGAGAACGAAGGCGACGCGGGGTCCACCTGTCGGCGACAGCGAGAGAGGGAGGCAGACGCGCGGACGGACGGCGCGCCTTGATGGGCCGCGGCCTCAGCCCAAGAAGAAGCGGCGGGCGCGGAGGGGGAGGCGCTGGCGCCGGTTGGGCCGGAGCGGAGACGGGGAGAAGCGGGCCGCCGGTAGGCCGAGGGGGCCGAAAGCCAGGAAGGAGTAAATAAACGGTTTTCCATTTATTTCAAACATTTTCAAAGCAAATTTCATGTGATTTTTAAATTCCAAGTCAAATTCAAACATCACACAAGAAAAGTATGCACTAGCATGAATGCTCAAGCATGTTTCCACCATGTTGCAACTTCATTTCCTAAAAAAATTTATTTTGCCATTTATTTATCCACCAAAAACATTTTGACTATTTATATATATATATATTTTTGAAAATGGAAACTAGGGTGTGTTACATGAGCTACAATCTCTGATCGGCAAAATCAATTTTTTTCAAAGATTCATATCTAATTTATCAGGAAAAATCAAAGCTTTTAGTCCATTATTGAAGCTGAAGGCCGATCAGAAATTCATATGGGGAGAAGAACAACAATTGGCTTTAGAAGAAATTAAGAAGTATTTGGTGAATCCACCAGTGCTAGTTCCACCCCAACACGGGGAACCCTTCAGGTTGTATCTGTCAGGTGATGATGAAGTCATTGGGTCAGCTCTAATCCAAGAGTTTAAAGGAAAAGAACGTGTAATCTATTACCTGAGTAGAAGATTGGTAGATGCTGAGACCAGGTATTCGGCCGAATGCATGGTTATATGCAAAGACGATGTGGTCAAATATATGCTATCAATGCCAATTCTAAGTGGAAGAATCGGCAAGTGGATTTTAGCGTTATCAGAGTTCGATCTGCGGTATGAATCAGCTAAAGCAGTCAAAGGGCAAGTCATGGCTGATTTTGTTAGCACTGCGGCGCGGTGAATTCTTTGGAGATTGCTCCGTGGACACTCTTCTTTGATGGTTCTACATGTGGCGAAGGAGCAGGTATCGGCATTGTGCTGATATCACCTCAGGGGAAGAAATATGAATTCTCATTGCCGATTGCTACCACATCGACAAATAATCAGGCTGAGTATCAGGCTGCGTTGAATGGTCTGGAGTTACTCAGGGAAGTCTGTGCCGGTGCTGTTGAAATCTTCGGTGATTCGATGCTGATCGTTAATCAATTAGCTGGGGTATATGAATGTTGAAGTGAAGTTTTAAATTACGAGAGGTGTCGATAGTTATTGAAGGAGTTCAAAGATTTTCGCCTTGAACATATCTCTAGATTACATAATGAAGAAGCTAATCGGTTAGCACAACATGCTTCGGGGTATCAGCCAATCCGTGAAGTATTGACATCGGCAACTGATGTCGATGACTGGAGGAAGGAGATTGCCGATTATTTGAAAGATCCATCTAGGAAGGTCGAAAGACGTGTAAGATTTCAAGCTACTAAGTATGTGCTCCTTGATGATGAATTAAATTATCGGACAATGGATGGAGTTTTGCTCAAGTGTCTTGGCGAAGAAGAATCAAAGATTTTAATGGACGAAATCCATGAAGGAGTATGTGGGGCACATCAATCGGCTTTCAAAATGAAGTGGATGATCAAGCAAAATGGATATTACTGGCCGACTATACTCGAAGATTGTTTCAAATATTTCAGAGGGTGTCAGGAGTGTTAGAAATTCGACAATGTTCAAAGAGCGCCTGCATCGGCAATGAATCCTATCATTAAACCGTGGTCATTTCGAGGATGGGCTATTGATCTCATCGATCAGGTATATCCACCATCAAGCAAGGGGCATAAATTCATACTTGTCGCTACTGATTACTTTACAAAGTGGGTCGAAGCAATTCCTCTGAAGAATGCGACATCGGTAAACATGGTTGATTTTGTAAAAGAGCATATTGTGTATCGGTTCGGTATTCCTCAAACTATTATGACCGATCAGGGAACCATGTTCACATCAGGGGAGTTTGATAGATTTGCCGATGAGATGGGGATCAAGGTCTTAAATTCCTCACCGTATTATGCTCAAGCCAATGGTCAGGCTGAAGCCTCTAACAAAGGGATTATTAAACTCATTAAGCGCAGGATTAAGGAAAATCCCAGAAAGTGGCACACAGTTTTGAACGAAGCTTTATGGTCGTATCGGATGGCATGCCATGGTGCTACTAAAGTATCGCCTTATCAGTTGGTATACGGACATGATGCAGTTTTGCCTTGGGAGATCAAGACTGGTTCAAGGCGGATATTTCATCAAGATCAGTTGTTGGCTGATGATTACAGTACACTCATGAAAGATGAGTTGGAAGATCTGGCGAGTCATCGGCTAAAAGCTTTAGTTAGCATCGAAGAGAACAAGAAGAGAGTTGCTAGGTGGTATGATAAAAAAGTGAAGACGAAGGAATTTGCCGATGGTGATCTGGTCTGGAAATTGATTTTACCGATGGGGACTAAGAGTACAAAGTTCGGTAAATGGTCTCCTAATTGGGAGGGTCCTTATCGCATTAGTCGGTCTGTTCCTGGTAATGCCTATATCCTAGAAACTCTCGAAGGAGAAGTATTTCCAAGAGCGTTGAACGGTAAATATCTGAAGAAATATTATCCTAGTATTTGGATAGACGCTTGAAGGAACAGGAGTAATCATGACCTAGAGGAAATTTCGGTGCATAAAGTATTTTATACTCCGAAATTGGGGGGCATGTGTTGACACCGTTTTTGGCACGTGTCAATAAGGATCGGAGACGGAGCTAAATCGGCAAGAAGGTGGTTGTTCTTCAGCATTGCTTCTGAGTTGCCGATGCGTGGTTGCCGATGAAGGACATGTTGATCTCGTACGTTGTCGATGAAGCTAAAGAGCTGTTGCCGATGAGATAGGCAGAAAGGCTAGAAGGTTGTTGCCGATGCCAGGGATGTGCCGATAAGGAGATGACTTCATCGTGATAGGAGCGGACAGAGGATCGGTGACACGAAGCTTATGATTTTTCGTATTGTAGTTTAAGTCCAACTCCTATACAAGTTTTATTTCTTTTTCAAGAAATAGAGTTCGTATAAGGAATTAGTTTATTTCTTCTATATTTGAGCTTTACGTATTAAATTAGGACTCTTTTTAGCAGAGTATAAATATAGGCCGAAGGGCATTGTAATGGATATCCAAGCATCAATAAACCAATCTACTTTTTATTTACCTTTACCAGCACTTTACTTTTTGGCAACTTCGCCAAGTACCTTTTCTTTTTTCAACGAGTTCTTTCAAGAATCGACGGGCTGCATCAACTTGATCTCCGATGGCCTTGCAGGTTCTGCGTCTACCGAGCATGATTCAGGCTTTGACTTCCGGGCGTATCGCTGTCGTCTTGTCTGATTTGTTCAACAGTTATCGAATACTTTCTGAGCTTTGACGTCCGGGCGCATCGCTGTCGTCTCGTTCGGATTTTATTCAAATTTATCATCCTTGTCGATTAACAGGTCAAATCGACTGGCACGCTTCGGATATCGATTGTGGGTATTAGCCCGGTGTGTTTGCAGATATAATTTTGCATCAACACCGTCCCACCGATGGCCCAACAAGGTTGCATGACCCAATTTGGCCAAAAATTTGTTCTGTTCATGAACTAATGCGATCCAGAAGGCTTCTCCTGGAGTGTGTGAGTCATCGTTCTTCATTCTTATCTGCTAAAGAAAGCGACGTCTTTCATTATCTGTCCGAGGCAACGTCTTCAATTATCGGTGTCTTCTACTATTGAAGGATAGCGACACTTCGCGCTAATCGCCTGAAGTGAAATTATTGTATCATGGTGTTGTTGTATGATGGTGACTTCCTAAATATTTTATTCTATTCCCTGTATATTTCTTTTGCGCTGGCTGTTTTCACTTAAAAATATTCAAGAGTATGGGTTTGGTCTTTCATGCCCGAATGATTAATGTTACAAACATTAATCAAAAACTCTGGTACGTGTGTATATTATTCAATTAATAGAGTCACTATTTTGGCTAATTTTTTCTAAAGAAATTTTAATTTCTTTCAAAACTTGCAAAACTATTTCTAACTTATTATTGATAGCTAAATATTGATCTTTTCATTGCTTATGCTCTTTTTGAAGACTCAAATTTTAATTCCAAATTGTCTTGTCTTTACCCCAAGATATATAGAAGTTATGCATTAAGTCTACTACCAAATTTAACTGCCTATACACACGTGCCAGAGTTTTTGATTAATGTTTGCAACATTAATCATTCGGGCGTGGCAGACCATATCCATACTCTTGAATATTTTTGAGTGAAAACAGCGAGCGCAACAGCCAGTGCAAAAGAAATATACAGTGAATAAAATAAAATATTCAGCAAGTCACCATCATGCAATAGCACCATGATACAATAATTCCACTTTAGGCGATAAGTGCGAAGTGTCGCTATCCTTCAATAGTAGAAGACACCGATAATTGAAGACGTTGCCTCAGACAGATAATGGAAGACGTCGCTTTGTCTAGCAGATAAGAATGAAGGACGATGACTTACACACTCTAGAAGGTTGAAGACATCCATAAACGCGATCCAAAAGGCTTTTCCCGCTCTTTAAAAGGAGACGACAAGCGCCTGCATTAACCACCACCACAGACCACCACGGATGACCACGGACGACCACGACCACCTTCACCACCTTCATCCGCACTCTCAACCGCACATCACTCACTCCACGAAGACTCCACTCTCATACACCATGAAGCCCACTACCTCAGAACTCGTCTGAGCTAGTCTACCATTAGCCATAATAGTAACCATCCACTACCACTGTATTACTCCACCAGTGTTGTAAATTAGAGAATAAGGAAGATCACCGACTTCCCATGTTTGTAAGGTAATTAAGGTTTGTACTAAGTGCTTGGGGTTTCCCAAAAGGGAAAGCCGTATGTAAGCTTGCCTTGTGAAAATAGATTAAGCTTTATGTTTTAATCCCAGTTGTCCTTTAAGCTTGTTCATATGGGGCGATGTCTCTATGCTAGGGACCCTAGAGGAGAAACCTCTGCATTGAGTTGTTCTCGTGTTAGCCCATGTAGCGGCGTTTTAGAGAACCTTGTGTCCGCAGAGAAGTGTTCCCTTCGGGTGAAACTGCCTGGGGAGACGATAGGGCCTGAGTCCTGTGTGTTCATGGCTGGGGATAGCGAAGGAGAAGAACAGGTTAGCCTGATTCTGTAGCAAGTTTAGTGATGCATACGGTGAGTACCGAGTAGGACAGACACAAGCATAGTCACACGACCGGCTGAAACTCTAGTCTCGCCAGCCTTGCAAAAGATCCTGTGAATCACGCATACATAATCCGCATATTCACTAATCACGTAGACAATCATAATATATTTTAATCGATATCGCATACTGCATCCTGCACATTCGCACGCACGTCGCTTTCGAGTATAGTATATTCACAATATTTTAATCACTCAAGCATCCACCATCCTGCATAAGTGAGAATTCAAGTGCTCCAAATAGTCCTTGAATAGTACGAATAGTTGAAATGCGTGAGCCACTCAGTTGAAGTGCTCATGCACTATTCATATTCCGAATTTGAATAGTGCTCAGTATTTTGAATAGTACCACGAATTTAAATAGTAACTGCTGAATTTGAATAGTGATATTAATAGTAACTCATGATTTTTAAATTTAAATTTTGAATTCAAGTTTTTACCCTTGGATCTCGGATATTCCAGTAGCCGTTGTATCGGAGCCAGGTTAATAAAATTTGAATTTAAGGGATTCACTAAAATTAGTAAAGTTTGATAATGTCAGATATAGATAGCCAAATTAAATCTTATGAACAAAAGATTAGAAAAATTTCTGATGAATATTTTACAACTGGCATAAGTGAATGGAATGCTATAGGAGAGAAAAAATCTATTTTAGGAGAAAGATTTATAGTCTTAAAAAAATCAAGGAGGAAAGAACACTAGAATATAAATATCTTAATACATCTACTGTGAAAGAAGTTGTGTTAAATAAAGACAAAGAGAATCATGATACTAAAGAAGCTATGCAGAGCAATACTATTGAATATAATATAGACGAAGATGAGCAATTGGATATTATTCAATAGCTTTTATTAGAAAGCTATGATGAAGAAGATGAAAATAATACTCAAAGTTATAAAGATTTTATAGACACATTAGGTGATGAAGAATTATGCAATTTAGATAATGCTATGGAAGGATTAGATATTATATCTAATAATACTAAAAATTTAATAGAAGGAAATATTGAATTTATGGATCAAGATGGTTGTGAACATGATTGGATAAAAGAAAGAGGTGACTATAATATAAAATGTATATTTTGCATATACTACCCTAGTCAAGAAAATAGAGCTACATGTAGTAAATATTTAAAACAAGCATGTGTTTCTTGTTTAAAGACAAATAATCAGAAATGGAGACAAGAGATAGAATTAGAACAAGAAGATACAATATTGACAAGTAGAGTCAGAAATTTAGAAAACAGAGTAAATACTTTGGAAGCAGAATTAGAAGAATTAAGAGCTAGAATAGAACTTAATAAAGAATATAAGAATAATAGAAATATTATCACTAATACTGAGTTAAAAGAGCAGACTATAATAAATAGAAAAGATGATAAAGCTACATAATTAAAAGACGCCATAATAAATTTTGGTAGCAAATATATAGTTAGGTTACCATTCAAAGATATAGTAGGAATAAGAATACCGATAAAATTAAACTTAACTCCAAGTATCTCTTATAAAACATTAGCGTTGATAGATACTGGTTGTACAAAGAACATTATACATGATAAATATTTTGCAAGATGCCCAGAAATAGTTCATACAATAGATCAAAATAAAGCAAAAATATCTACTGATATGTCTAGAACACAAAGACCTCATAATCAATTAGCTTATAATATAAAAATACAAATAAATAATATAAAATATATAATAGATGAAATTACAATAAGAGATTTATCTATGATAAGTGTTGATATGTTGCTAGGTTTAAGATTTTTACTATTTTCAGTACAAACAACAATTATACATGAGCAAGGAATTACTTTTGTTCGTCATCAAGATAATATTCCATACATAATAGAAATACAAAGAAATATAAATTCTAATTTAGAAAGGTCTAATCTAAAAATTAAAGGGTCTGATAATTATAGAAATAAAGAGTTGGGCGAAAATATAGAAAAATTTCATGTAGCAAATTCAAGTATAGAAGGCATTAGTTTACAATCACTAGCGCCAAACTGGTATAGGGACATAAAGTCCAAAAAAGACAGACAAAATAGTCCAAAGACTAAAAGATATTCAAATAGTTGGAGAAATACCAATGAAACATTGGGATAAGAATATTATAGTATGTAAAATTAATATAATAAATCTAGACTATAATTAAGACAAGTCCTATAGAAGCAACACCTAAAGATATAGAAGAATTTAAAATGCATATAGAAGAATTGCTAAAACTTGGAGCTATAAAAGAAAGTCAAAGTCCTCACAGATCAGCAGCATTTATAGTTAGAAATCATGCTCAAATAGCCAGAGGAAAATCAAAAATGGTTATTAATTATAAAAGACTAAATGATAATACTATAGATGATGCATATAATATCCTAAATAAGCAAGAATGGATAAATAGGATACAAGAATGTAAATATTTCTCAAAATTTGATCTAAAAGCTAGTTTTTGGCAAGTAAAAATGGCAGAAGAATCAATAGAATGGACTGCTTTCACATGTCCTCAAGGTCATTTCGAATGGATAGTAATGCCTTTTGGTTTGAAAAATGC
Organism: Bothriochloa decipiens; assembly: GCA_023333625.1. Taxonomy (NCBI): domain Eukaryota; kingdom Viridiplantae; phylum Streptophyta; class Magnoliopsida; order Poales; family Poaceae; genus Bothriochloa; species Bothriochloa decipiens. The sequence continues at coordinate 2,910,971 of CM041638.1, read as the reverse complement.
CCTGCTTTATTCCAAAGAAAGATGCAGAATATCTTTAATGAAAAGCAAGAATTCATACTAGTTTATATTGATGATCTTTTAATCTTTTTAAAATCCTACAAAGAGCACATAGCTCATTTAGAAACGTTTTTTAGAAAGGTAGAGCAGCATGGGTTAATACTTTCAAAAAGAAAAATAGAAATATGCAAAGAAAAGAAAAATTTCTTAGGCCATGAAATAGAAGATGAAAAAATTCATTTGCAAGATCATATTGCAAAGAAAATTTATAATTTTCAGATGTCATGAATGATAAGAAGACTTTACAATAATTCCTAGGAATAGTGAATTATGCTAGAAATTATATTAAAAATTTAGAAAACTAGCTGGTCCATTATATACGAAGTTAAGAAAGAATAGAAAAAAGTATTTTAGTTCTAAAAATATAAAATTAGTAAGAATTATAAAATAAAAGGTTAAATATTTAAAACCCTTAGAATTACCTTTAGCTAATAATTATTTTATTATAGAAACAAATGCATCAGAGTTAGGATGGGGTGCAATACTTAAGCAAAAGCCTCACAAATACTCACCAAAGTTAGAAGAAAAATATGTAGATATGCTTCGGGTAAATATAAGTTAAAACCGATAAACAATACCGATAGAGAAATTCTAGCCGTTATCAATGCGATAAATGCTTTTAGATTATATCTAGGATTTAAAGAGTTTACAGTAAGAACAGACTGTGAAGCTATATGCAGATATTATAATAAAGTTAACAGTAAGAAAATTTCAACTAGAAGATGGGTTTTATTTGAAGATATTATCACTGGAAATGGTTATAAAGTTATATTTGAGCATGTAAAAGGAAAAGATAATACCTTACCTGATATATTTTCTCGTTCATCTATTTTGCAGAAATGAAGAAAGGAACAAGCCCTAATGGGGGAGAAAATTACTATTTTGGAAAAAAATCAGTTAAGAATTTTTCCTCCAAATACATATAAATTCAAACCCAAAGACCATATTGTTCTAGATGGTGTGCAAGAATGTATCCTAGATAACTTTTGGTTTTAATATAATAATAAAAGAGAAGATGTAGGATATATGCTAGCAATATTAAATAGCCTAGCTGAATATTTTAACATGATAAATAGGAAAATATAGCCTAAAGAAATACCCCTCAAAATAGAGAAGAAACCCATATATGTTATATACAGAGGAACAATTCCAGGAGTTTATTTAACATATGAATCAACTGTATCTCAGCAGATAGAAATAGAAAGAGAAGGAAGGGGTAAGCCATCATGGAGAAAATATCTAGATATTGATCAAGCTCTTTCATATGCACAAAATATTTTGGGTATAAACTATTTCATAGAACCTGTAGCAAAAGATTATATTCAAAATTATAAAAGGACAAAAGATGTGAAGATAAATATGCCAGGAATAAATATGCAAGAAGCTAGTTCATCAAAAACACCTACCTATAAAGATGCGATAAAGAAAAAATATTGACTGAAGATCTTATTGAAAAGAAGATAAAAGAAAGACTTGATTCAATAATTCCTCAGTTAAAGAAGAATATAAAAGAAGAAGTCTTACAGGAAGTAAGGTAGAAAATAAATGAAATATTCTAATTTGTAAACTAAGACTTTGAAAATATAAAAATAGATTACGAGGAATACACAAAGAAAGATTATGATACAAAGATGAATGCACATATATCTGATGAAGATATCAATGATATGTTAGATGAAAACATGTTGGATGTTCGAGGACATGGGCAACCATCAGAATGATAAATTCTAATATTATGGATAATAAAATAGATAAGTCTATCAGATCAATATCAAGAAATATATTCCCTATGTTGATAAGGTGTTATCAATAATTTGGTCCGGGGAAGAATATTATACACACGTGCCAGAGTTTTTGATTAATGTTTGCAACATTAATCATTCAGGCGTTGAAGACCATATCCATACCCTTGAATATTTTTGAGTTAAAACAACCAGTGTAACAACTAGTGCAAAAGAAATATACAGTGAATAGAATAAAATATTTAGGAAGTCACCATATTGCAACAACACCATGATACAACAATTCCACTTCAGGCGATAAGCGCGAAGTGTCGCTATCCTTTAATAGTAGAAGACACCGATAATTGAAGACGTTGCCTCAGACAGATAATGGAAGACGTCGCTTTCTCCTGCAGATAGGATTGAGGGACGATGACTCACACACTCCAGAATGCTAAAGACATCCATGAAGGCGATCCAGAAGGATCCTCCTGCTCTTTAAAAGGAGACGACGAGCGCCTGCATTCACCACCACCACGGACCACCACGGACGACCACGACCACCTTCACCACCTTCATCCGCACTCTCAACCGCACATCACTCACTCCACGAAGACTCCACTCTCATACACCATGAAGCGCACTACCTCAGAACTCGTCTGAGCTAGTCCACCATTAGCCGTAATAGTAACCATCCACTACCACTGTATTACTCCACCAGTGTTGTAAATTAGAGAATAAGGAAGATCACCGACTTCCCATGTTTGTAAGATAATTAAGGTTTGTACTAAGTGCTTGGGGTTTCCCAAAAGGGAAAGCCGTATGTAAGCTTGCCTTGTGAAAATAGATTAAGCTTTATGTTTTAATCCCAGTTGTCCTTTAAGCTTGTTCATATGGGGCGATGTCTCTATGCTAGGGACCCTAGAGGAGAAACCTCTGTGTTGAGTTGTTCTCGTGTTAGCCCATGTAGCGGCGTTTTAGAAAACCCTATGTCCGCAGAGAAGTGTTCCCTTCGGGTGGAACTGCCTGGGGAGACGATAGGACCTGAGTCCTGTGTGTTCATGGCTGGGGATAGCGAGGGAGAAGAACAGGTTAGCCTGGTTCTGTAGCAAGTTTAGTGATGCATACGGTGAGTACCGAGTAGGACAGACACAAGCATAATCACACGACCGGCTGAAACTCTGGTCTCGCCAGCCATGCAAAAGATCCTGTGAATCACGCATACATAATCCGCATATTCACTAATCACGTAGACAATAATAATATATTTTAATCAATATCACATACTGCATCCTGCACATTCGCACGCACGTCGCTTTCGAGTATATTATATTTAGAATATTTTAATCACTCAAGCATCCACCATCCTCCATAAGTGAGAATTCAAGTGCTCCAAATAGTCCTTGAATAGTACGAATAGTTGATGTGCTTATGCACTATTCATATTCTAAATTTAAATAGTGCTCAGTATTTTGAATAGTACCACGAATTTAAATAGTAACCACTGAATTTAAATAGTGACATGAATAGTAACTCATAATTTTTTAATTTAAATTTTGAATTCAAGTTTTTACCCTTGGATCCCGGATATTCCAGTAGCCATGGTATCAGAGCCTAGTTAGTAAAATTTGAATTTAAGAAATTTACTAAATAGTGAAAATTGAAAAGTTATATTATCTAAATTTAGAAGTTAATACAGGAAAGTCTGTCAAGACTAAAGAAAATATAAATATCAAGTGCAGACTAAATAGTTCTAAAGAACATACTTGGCATACTTCACACGGACAGTTAAATTTAGTAGTAGACTTAATACAAAAGTTCTATATATCTTGGGGTAAAAGACAAGATGATTTGAAATTAAAATTTGAGAGTCTTCAAAAAGAGCATAAGCAATTAAAAGATCAATATTTAGCTATCAATAATAAGTTAGACATAACTTTGTAAGCTTTGGAAGAAAGTAAAGTTTCTCTAGGAAGAATTAGCCAAAATAGTGACTATATTAAAAAGGATATAACTTATCTAAACAAAAAATTTGAGAATACTAATATCGTTGGTCATAACAAAGAAATTGTGTTATCATCTGCAGAAATAGTTGAATTTAATAGATCATTAAATTCAGAAAAATGGCAGTATGTGAAGGCCATTCTAGGAGAGACAAGTCACTCCAAGTAGTGAGTAGAGACATAAGACCTTTAGGTTTAATGGATAAAATAAAAGGAGGATGTGATGATATAGAGACTCTGGAAGAAATGATAGATGTGGAAAGAGATCTTGAAAGATATTAGAAAGATACTTTAAGAAAGATAAGATCCCAAATAATATATCAAATGGGTTGGTTTGAAAATAAAAATGGATTATACAGAATATCTAGAGAAGTTGAATTAAGTGTTCTAGCTGATCCTGTTCAGCTAAGCATAGTTAATAAGCAAATTAAAAATGGGTTCAAATATTCTAGATATAAATATATACATCAAGGAATGTATATCATAGGAATTAAAGGTATGACAAGAAAGAAATTAAGAACAAAGGTCTTAATAACTTTGTTAGACAAGAGATGAGATTCGATAAATAAAGCGGCATTAGGATTTTTAAAAGGAGGTATGAATGAGAATATGCTAATGACATATATAGCTCCAGACTTATTAGTGCCAGTAAAAAAATTTATAGAAAAGATGGCTTTTGGTTTTTAGACTAAAGGCTATGAAGATTTTAAAGGAACAAACTTATTAGTAAGCATAGAATTTTTAGGAAGGCTAACTAATAGAAGTGGAACTAAATATAAGATAAATATGAATAATGTAATAGAAAGCATGCAGTCTAAAGTAATAAAGTTTATGAGTCCTCTAAAAATAAGTTCTAAAGATAGAGCAGGAGAACAATGGAATATAAGTGCTCTGATAGAGCCAAAGATCTTAAAGCAACCTAAAGATTATATAAGCTATGAAAATAAAAAGGGATCAACTTGTATTAGATTTATAGGCTATGAAAAATGAAATTTAGATGACTTAGAAATATCTAAATCAGAAGTAAAATCAGTAGAGAATAGAAGGAATAGCATATGTGAATTTATGGAAAGTTTAGATATAGATAAAGAAATAAAACATTATGAGCAAAAGATTAAAAAAATTTCTGATGAATATTTTAGAACCGGCATAAGTGAATGGAATGCCATAAGACAAAAAGAAATTTACTTTAGACGACAAATATATAGACTCAGTAAGATTAAAGAAGTTAGAGAGTTAAATAGCAAAAAGTTTAGTGTTCCAATAAAGAAATATGAAGTTGTGCCAAAACCAATAAAAGTTGAGAATAACAAAACTCAAAAAGAACTGGTAGATAATAAAATTAAATTAGTAGATTCTAAAGATAATGAGATAAGCGAAGAAAAGCAATGGGAGATTAATAATAAATTTCTATTAGAAAGTTATGAAGAAGAAAATAATGAGGATATAAATGAAATAACTAGAACTAACTCTGTAGATTTTATAAAACCTTTAGAATATGAAGTACCACATAGAAAAGATATTGTTATAGAAGCAATGGAACTAGACCCCAGTGCATAAAAAAGAAAACGAGGTTCAGAAATAAAAGTTGAAGGAGAAAAAGAAAGGCCATCTAGAAGTCTAGGAACATGGCCACCAGAAAAAGAAGAATCTACGTATAACTATATACCTGGATAATACACATATATGTGTTCAAAAAGAAGAGATTTTGAAAAGAAGGTTCAATTTCAAAATTCTAAAAGTGATGGTGCCATATTAAATTTAGCAGCACACGACCCTATAGACTGGCCGAATATAATCAGCATATGGAAAGGGTTAATAGTGCAAAATATATACAAAATCAACATAATATTGGGAATAGAGTAGAATATATGATTACATATTTAGAAACATTTTTAGGAGAATCAGCTAAGATTTTATGGGAACAATGGGTAGAAACTTTTCCCATTTACTATGAACAATTAAAAAGAGCTGGTAGTAACCCATATAATTTTACAAATATTATATCTAGTATTATAATAGGTGAAGACCTAGAACTTGGATATATGGTTTTACAAAATGAAAGATTAAGAGAATTAGAAAAATTATCACTAAAAAATTGGAAAAGAATTAAAGAATTTTCTCAGCATTATTTATATAACGCCTCAACTGCTAAGCAAGGCTACAATAAAGGCATTGTTGAAAAATATTTTCATAAGTTGTCAGATCCTTTAGGATCTATGATATACGAAGAATATAAAAAAGAAACAGATGGTAAAGAATATAACATCTCTCAGGCTATAACATTTGTATTCAAACAACTAAGAAAGATATGCACGAATATTGAAGCTCAAAGGCCAATGAAGCAATTGATTATAATTTTTGTAATAAAATAGTTCAAATACCATTAACATATGGAGAAGAGAGATCTAGGCATAAGAAATATTTTAAGAATTATAAAAAAGATAACTTAAGAACAAAGAAGCGCTATTTTTTACGAAGATCAGACAACAGAGCTCCTTTCTTGCATAAGAGAAATATAAGAAGGTATAACTCAAGAAAGAATTATGATAGTACTTGTAGATGCTTTATCTGTAACTCACCAGATCATTTAAGCAAAACTTGTCCCAATAAAGATAAGAAGAGATACTCTAATAAGCAAGAAGAACAAGAAAAAGTTCTAATAATAGATAGTGTAAATGAAAATATTTTAATGTGATGATGATATAATGGATGATGAATCAATATATTCAATTATAGAAATAGATGAGATTGAATATGATGAAGAAAAAGAATCAAGTGATGAAAAATTAGATTTAATTGATGAGTTATCTGGATTAAAGATAGAAATGATGGATCAAATAATATGTAAGCATATAAAAGAAAAAACAAAACTTTATCTGATATATATTCATATTCATCTATTGTTATAGGAATGAATATAAGGTGCGTGTTCTGCATATATTATCAAGATCCAGGAGAAAGAGCAACATGCAGTCTATGCCAAAGACAAGCATGTGTGTTATGTTTAGATCAAAGAGAAAAGGAAAATAAAATAATAGTGAATACAAAATATGAGATAAATAAGATAACAGAAGAAATAAAATCAGAGAAAATAGATTGCCAACATATAACTAATATTCCATAAGAGTTTCTAGTTTCCAGATTAAGTTTCAAAACATATCATATCTTGTCATACTTTTCACAAGAAATTATAGATTTAATATGGGAAAAATATGCTGAAAGGCACTACAGAACCTTTCAAGATATACAAAATTACTTCATAAGAATATATGAAGGGAAAGAAAAGCAGCCAGGAATAACTGTTAATGCCAATACTTTTCCTTTAATACATATAGATGAAATACTTATTGTCAAGCCTCATCAAAGATTTATAATATTTATGGCTGACATAGACTTGAAATACTTTAAAAATATATAAAGAAATGCTAGAAATGATATAACCTTGTAAACCATTATTGATCATGGGCTAATCCATAATATATATGGTACGCTTGAAGAAATTCTTAAATCTGATCTTGGAAAGGCTATTAAAGAAGCATGCAAGAAGTTAGCCTGTATCCAAGGTAAATATAAGATTAAATTCTGTTCCAATCCACCAAGATTTACTCAGCCAATAAGGCCAGCTAGTCATGATATATATATTACAAAAAGTCAATATAAACTCCCCAATGTATGGAAAGTTAAGGAGAAATATGAAGAGTTATTTGCCAAAAAGACAAACCATGATAATTGGAGAATATTCAGTGAAGCAAAAGAATTAGAAGGAAATATTATGTTTGATTTAGAATATCATATAATATATCAAAATAGGATAATAAAAGTGTTCTTACAAGAATACTATACTAGATATAGCATAATACGATGAGGAGTTGGAAGATTGATCAAGCCTAATTACGGTGAAGAATGTAATCTAAGAAAAGAATACAGAGATTTATTGTCTTGCTATGAAATATCCCAGCCTAATGATTCAGACATTGAAGAAGATATTGACTAAATAAGAAGAATCAAGGCAGCCTGAGATTAATATCAAAGAATATATATTCCCTATGTTGATAAGGTGTTATCAACAATTTGGCTCGGGGAAGAATAATATACATACGTCCCAGAGTTTTTGATTAATGTTTGCAACATTAATCATTCGGGCGTGGAAGACCATACCCATACCTTTGAATATTTTTGAGTAAAAACAGCCAGCGCAAAAGAAATATACAGTGAATAGAATAAAATATTCAGAAAGTTACCATCATGCAACGACACCACGATACAATAATTCCACTTCAGGCGATAAGCGCGAAGTGTCGCTATCCTTCAATAGTAGAAGACACCGATAATTGAAGACGTTGCCTCAGACAGATAATGGAAGACGTCGCTTTCTCCAGCAGATAAGAATGAAGGACGATGACTCACACACTCCAGAAGGCTGAAGACATCCACGAAGATGATCCAGAAGGCTCCTTCTGCTCTTTAAAAGGAGACGACGAGCGCCTGCATTCACCACCACCACGGACGACCACGGACGACCACGACCACCTTCACCACCTTCATCCGCACTCTCAACCGCACATCACTCACTCCACAAAGACTCCACTCTCATACACCATGAAGCCCACTACCTCAGAACTCGTCTGAGCTAGTCCACCATTAGCCATAATAGTAACCATCCACTACCACTGTATTACTCCACCAGTGTTGTAAATTAGAGAATAAGGAGGATCACCGACTTTCCGTGCTTGTAAGGTAATTAAGGTTTATACTAAGTGCTTGGGGTTTCCCGAAAGGAAAAGCTGTATGTAAGCTTGCCTTGTAAAAATGGATTAAGCTTTTCTGTTTTAATCCCAATTGTCCTTTAAGCTTGTTCATATGGGGCGATGTCTCTATGCTGGGGACCCTAGAGGAGAAACCTCTGCATGGAGTTGTTCTTGTGTTAGCCCATGTAGCGGCGTTTTAGATAACCCTGTGTCCGCAGAGAAGTGCCCCTTTAGGTGGAACTGCCTGAGGAGACGATAGGGCCTGAGTCCTGTGTATTCATGGCTGGGGATAGCGAGGGAGAAGAACAGGTTAGCCTGGTTCTGTAGCAAGTTTAGTGATGCATACGGTGAGTACCGAGTAGGACAGATACAAGCATAGTCATATGACCGGCTGAAAGTTTGGTTTCGCCAGCCTTGCAAAGATCCTGAGAATATTAATTCCGCATACATCGCACACTCTGCATAACCACTCACATTAATATTCACGCACGCATCTTGTCACCATCACTACATAGTAACGTTGAGTATTTATATTGTCTTGCATAGTATTTATAATTTGAAGAGCTCCTAATAGTGCTAAATAGTAGCCTTTAATTTTTTATAAGTGCCTTGCATAGTGTTCTATAGTAAAGGTGAATATTTGAAGTGCCTGAGACACTCACGGGAGAACTGCTTATGCACTATTCATATTCCGAATTTAATTCGCGCCCGGTATTCTGAATAGTATCACGAATTTGAATAGTAACCGCTGAATTTGAATAGTAATGTGAATAGTAACTCATGATTTTTAAATTTGAATTTTGAATTAAACTATTTCATAGAACCTGTAGCAAAAGATTATATTCAAAATTATAAAAGAACAAAAGATGTGAAGATAAATATGCCAGGAATAAATATGCAAGAAGCTAGTTCATCAAAAACACCTACCTATAAAGATGCGGTAAAGAAAGAAATATTGACTGAAGATGTTATTGAAAGGAAGATAAAAGAAAGACTTGATTTAATAATTTCTCAATTAAAGAAGAATATAAAAGAAGAAGTCTTACAGGAAGCAAGAGCAGGAGGAGCCTTCTGGATCACCTTCGTGGATGTCTTCAGCCTTCTGGAGTGTGTGAGTCATCGTCCTTATATATATAGGGCGAGGCTAAAATGCAATAAGGTGTATTTGCTATAGCAAATGCACAGACCCTACCTAGCCCAGCAAACCCGCGTACGTATGCACCACCCGTGCGCTGTCCAAGCGTGCATGCATCCATCTGTCCGTCGCGCGCCAATTGCAACATTGTGTGTTCTGTAGATGCAACACGGTGTTGTGTTCAGTTGAAATATGTATCACCTACGCATCAGCCTCTCACCCACCCATCTGTCCCGCATGCATGCATGCATGCATGCAGGGAATCTTTTTTGTTTCGGATTGAAAAAATACGATATCTCCTAAACCGTAGCCCCTATTTCAGACCCATTTGCAGCAGGTTGTTGAAAAAAAATTAACAAAATGAGATCCAACACAGACTATATTTGATGAACTTTTTAAGTATGTAATTACTACTTCACTGTACTATGGGTTGCCATCATGATTACAATACAATTGCAACTTGATGGAAGTAATTGCAATAGATCTGATCCAGTGCAACTGGACTTGATGTAGTTGCAACCAGATGCGATCCAATTACAACTAGAGTCAGGCCAATTTGCAACTGGACAAGAATGACACAAGGATAATAATAATGGATAATTCTTTTCTATGGAAGGACAATAGACAAAACTTTCTCCATAGAACGATACAAGGACAAATACAATTAACAATTTCCTTTCTATGAAAGGACACCATCTGTGTACGTCTGCACGCCCGCCCGTGAGCCGCAGCAGCCGCCAGCACTAGGGCGCGAACCAATTGCAACTCTGGGTGTGTCGCGTTTGCACACCTGATTGTTTTCCTGTTGTAATAGGTACGTACATACGCAATAAGCCAGCATGCCCGCCCCGTGGGTCCGAATCGAGCGCCAATTGAACATGGTCGGTCCAATGTGTGTGCACGGGTGTGTCTTAACCGGAAAGTAAGAAGCAATCGGACAAACTTCAAACACAAAAACACCAGAGGAAAAAACAAAAGTGAACTATACTAGGAGTTACTCAGATCTACTGACAGTTTGGTGACACCCTGGACCCTAATCTCAATCGACACTATTAACCCTAATCCCAGTCCACGCTATTAATGCTAATCTCAGTTGACGCTATTAACCCTAATCTTAGTCAAAGCCCTTAGTCTCTCTCGATGTACTGAACCCTAATCTCAATCAATGCTAAGATGAAACAAAAGTGAACTATACTAGGAATTACTCAAATCTACTGACAGTTAGGTGACACCTTGAACCCTAATCATAGTCAATGAAGTCTCAGGTTAATACAAAATTGCACACCTATTGTGTAACAACCCAAAAAATCTGAGCTACCAAATTTTTTTCGACAAAACCCTAAGTGATGAGTGTGACATGTCATCATCTACACTCTAAACATGCACATAGCTCTATCATGTCAGGCATAGCATTCATGTGTTCATAAACTAATCAATGTCTTATGTCATGAACAATGTTTCACATATTATAATTCAGTGTTGCAATAGCTCTACTTCAATGTTTCATTAGCCCTCATGTCATGTTGCATTAACACATGTGATTTGGGTTTTTATTTGATTTATGTGATGATTAATAAAATAAGACCATAATATTTATTTTCACAAATAAATACTAAGGGAATAATACCCTAACAATACAAGGGCCTTGTATGCTCACTACTTTGTTATACAAAATTGGCACATCACAAATATACATATATGTATATATATAAAGGTATTTGAAAAATCAGAAATTAAAAAGAGAAAGAAAAGAAAAGATAAAAGAAAAGCCAATCTGGCCCGTGGAAGGAAGCAGCCCAGCCCCACTGGCCCAGCTCCCTCTCTCTCCCTCTCCCTTTCTCTTCGCTCCGATCGGCCCAGCAAGCCAGGCCGCCGGCCCGGCCGCTCACCCGCGCCTCTTCCCTCCGCGCCGGCCCAAGAAGGCCGACGGCCCAACATGACCGCCCGCGCCACGCCGTCGCCCCGCAGCCGTTGATGAGTGGGTCCCACAGCGGGACCCACATGTCATCAGCGCCGCTAAGGTCACCCGACCACTCTGCTTTTCTCCCCCGCGCTGCGCGCATCCACCTGAGCAACCGCCCGGGTCTCTGGCCACCCAATCCCCTGTCATCCCGCATCGACGACCATCCAGCCTGCCACCTTGGCCGACAAGCCCTGCCACAAAGCACCCACGGCCATGAGGACCTCGCTCTCCCGCGCGCACCCACACCGCCGCACACCCATTGTCCCCTGCCTGTCCCATCCTTTGCCGCGAAGCCTTGGGCTTGAGCCACTGCCTGCTGGAGCCCACAGGAGCCGAGGGAGCCTCCGGGAAGCTTCCCTTGGACAGGATTGCCCCCAGCTGCCCGAGTTTTCCTCCGCCGTGCCATCGCCACGCTGCCTACCACCACCATGCCCATAAGAACAATCCTCGGTGCCCTAGGGTTTCCCAGGACGCGCCGCCGCACCGGTGGCCCTCTAATTCCACCACCAGACCACCAATTGGAGAAGAAGAAGGGGATTAGGGAAGAAGGAGGCGGGGGAAAAGCAAGCTGCCGTCGCCGAAGTCAGGGAAGAAGGAGGGTGCCGTCGTGCTATTGCTGCGGAGCCGTCGAGGAGCAGGACAGAACCACGAGCAGGAGTCGTTGGACGTGTACCGCAACTTCACATCCTCGTCCACACCGGTGAGCACCGCTGTCATCGCCCCTCTTCCGCCCCCGACCTCTGCTGCCGGTCATGGCGCTCCGCCTTGGAGCGCGCAGGCCGAGGTCACTGCCGACCTCCCTGGACACAACCGCACACACACACATGGTCTAGCCAGGCCATGAGGACCACGGCGTCAGGAGAACGCCAGAGCTGCCAGCCGCCATGCCAGTCGCCGCGCGCGCCGAGCGCCGCCGCGGCGAGACCGCCTCACCACCGCACCGTTGAGCCCTGCCTCCCTTTGACCACGGATCCGCTCTCGCCTTGATGAGATGGACCCCGTGCGCACCCTAGCTCCACGTTGCCCCGCCGGAGCACCGTCCCCGAGCCACTTTGTCGTTGCCATGCCAGCGCGCAACCGCTCTAGAGCGCCGCTGTTCACCGCCGTTTCCTGCCATCTCCGACCACCACAAGGATCAAGAAGAAGCCGAAGAGCTCTGCTGGGACGTGCTGCATCGACTCGAGGAGAAGATGGGAGCTGTGGAGCCTCCCTGGGTGCTGTTGCCGTGCACCATGGCCATGCCAGAGCACCGCCATGGGAGTTGCTGCCCGCGCGGACTCCGCCGTGGATTTTGGTCACCGCCGGTGCCTCGGAGAGACGCTGCATGACTTCAATTGAACACCTACACCCTGAATTAGACATGGAGTGGCTCAGAGTGAAGGGTTCACCAAGCGCCGCCACCGTTGAGCCGCTGTTCGCCGTGGAGCACGCCGCCGGGAACCAAGCTGCCGCCTTGAAGCCCACCTTCGTGTTCGTCTCGACATCCTGAAGCCGATGGGCAGGTTGATGAGCGCTGAGAATCGAGGATTTCCTCGCCGCCATGAACTGCGTCGTCGGGCGAAAGAGACAGAGGAAGGGGATGGCCTGGCAACAAGGAAGATGGACGCGGTGTTCATGGACCTGAGTCACTGCGTGTGGGACCGAGCTGAGCCAGTGCACCGATGGACCAAGACGTGGACCATGTAGACCCGAGGACTCGTCCGTGCACCCGGCGTACGTTGACTTGAGCTACTGACAGTGGACCCCAGTGAATGCGGTGCATCGTGGACCAACAACTGTGGACCGAGCCCATTGTGGATTCAGTGTGACGACGTGGCAGCACCAGGGCGTGCCACGTGGTGGTCCCGGCCCGGCCCATATCCGGTCTACTCGGCCCAATAATGGCCCAATGGGGCCCACCGGACCGTTGATCGTTGATTGCTGATGTCAGCAGTGACGTCACCCCAGACCTACCTATCAGACCTCCGTTGACCCGGTCAATGCTGACATCAGCATGACGTCATCATCCACGTCAGCATGACATCAGCATCGGACCTGTCACCTGTTGGACCCGCGCGTGACACGTGGCCCAATACCGTGCTGCCACGTGTCAGCACCAGATAAAACAACCCTTTGTCTTTTTTAAAAAATGGTTAAATCTTTGAAAAATCATAACTAATTCATACGAGCTCCAAAAATTATGATCCACATATCCAAATTTTCTATAAATCGAGCTCTATCTATTTATGCAATATTTGAGTGCATTTGGATCTTCTTTTTGGCATTTGTTCTTTGTGCTAATCTATAGGGGTCGCTCTCGTGACCATTAATTCTCGTTACAGGCTCGAGCGAGGACAAGTCTGACAACAGTGACTACCAGGAGAAGTCCGACAGCTACGTCAGTGAAGGTGCCACACCTCACCCAACCTCATAGATCCCATTACGCATGGAAAATGTAGCATGGCTAGTGCTTTAATTCCTGTTGCTATACTGATTTGCCTGTGCTAGGGTTGCATGATAGATTATTACTTGATGAGCCCCACCTTGTTGTAACCTTTCACCTGCTTACCCGTTGTTATGTTAGCCACTTGCTTATCTGCTATAATTATATATATATACTTCACTCACTTACATTTTGATGCGACGTGATGAACCCTAGGAAGGCCTGGAGGGTGCCAGGCTGGTGATGTGTGAGTTGATAGATCAGATGGGCATATGAGCTGATGATGCTATATCTGGGTTTGGGGTGGAGCTTACTGCAGGGAGTAGGGTGAGTGTTGAGTCAATCGAGCCAGGATCTACGATGAGCTTTTAGAGCAAGTCTTTCCAGGGAATGGATCTGGACATTCCCACGAGAGAGCCTGTGGCGGGTTAACTGAGATGAGATGGTGATCCTTGGGTGTGATCCTCTGAGAGGTGGAGCCCAGACGAAGGTGCCGTGGTAGCACGTTAAAGATAAACCCTGACGAAGATATCCCGGTTTGGTCACACTTAGGAACTACCGCGCTGGTATCTGGACCTTAGGATTCTCTTGCTTTCTACTCGCTCTCCATGGGGGGAGACGGCCGAACCGCTGGATAGATCGATGCCACTACTGCTAGGCGAGTAGTGCTAGGGAGGTATATGCATGAGATAGAGCTAACACCCTACCGAGACGATCATGACACCCCCTTCGGGAGTGGGTACATGGCATGGCATCCTCTACGGGAGTGGATACATGCTCTCTTCAAAGTTCCAGCGATCCAGAGCTGGATGGTAGAGTGGCATCGTTTTATGGCAGTAGGCGCTCGGAATCTGCCTAGGTGATTGCAAGCACCGATGATGGTTATCTAGTGGATTAGTGAAACCTCTGCAGAGTGTATAGTTGATCGATCGATACATATGCCAATTCTTTGGCTATGGATCTTTCCTGTGTTCGGCATGCACCGGACTAGTGAGTGGAGTGTTCTACCTTCCCCTGAGTATGTTTTTCGGCCGTGAGTCAGGTTAAGGGCTGCGGGCCGCTGAGACAAGCTGAGAGGGAGTTGGCTTGCCGACTTGAGTCTGGGATGGTGTTGGAGGAGATGGGATAGTAAGTAAGAGAAGGATGGTGATGGACGTTATGGGTTGGGAATGTGTTTAAAACTAGACTACTATATTATTATTTATATACCTGATTGCTGCATAGGAAACCCCAACTTTATAGGTTCCTTTTGATATATCCATTTTGCATCCAACTTCCACAAAGCAATACATAGGATGGGAGTGTGGCCAGTACAAATTGTACTGAAAATTTGGTTTCAGGTTCAAGGAGTGAGTACTCATCTGGGGAGTACAGCGATTGAGGGTTTCGTGCCTATGCTCAAGTTGGATCGAAGATGATAGCTTCCATACCTCAAGCTTTTATTGTTATGCTGCATGAACTCTGATTCCGCCAAGTGGCGATGTAACAAATTATTGTAAACCCCTCTATTGCACACTTTTGTTCGATGTATGGATTATGGTATTCAACTGTTATCGGGTATGTGATTTAAATGGTCATATTACACTCCGACTCTGTGGATTTTCCTTCACGGAAATCAAGGTCGTTTCATATTGTACACCATTTACAACAGTGTATGTGATACAATTGCAAACCTTATTAAATATGAATTGCAACATGGTTAGTTATCGTAGTATGAAAACCAATTCCAACCTTCACTAAGTTTTCTAGTTAGCAGAGAATCTCAGTGAACGCTAACATAAAACAAAAGTGAAGTATCCTAGGAATTACATAGATCTACTGACAGTTTGGTGACACCCTGAACCCTAATCTCGGTCAATGTACTAAACCCTAATCTCAGTCGATGCTATTAACCCTAATCACTATCGACGCTCTTAACCCTAATCTCTGTCGAAGCCCTTTTTCTCTGTCGACGTAACAAACCCTAATCTCAGTCAACGCTTAGATGAAACAAAAGTGAACTATACTAGAAATTACTCAAATCTACTGACAGTTACATCACGCCCTAATCCCTAATCTTAGTCAACATACTGAACCCTAATCTCAGTTGACGCTATTAAGCCTAATCTTAGTCGACATAACACTTTATTATAAAATTGCACACCTATTGTACACCGTTTGCAACATCATATGTGACGCAATTACAAACCCGGTTAAAGACGAATTGCAACATGGTTATTTATCGTTAGCATGAAAACCATTTCCATCCTCACTAAGTTTTTTAGATAATTGATAGAGTACAACTTAAATAAAATAAGAAGAAACATAACGATTTGTACAACATATGCACAAAAAAGCATTGCAAAAGTTACGACACATATACAACCTTGTTATTAATTACAAATTTCCTGCATCATTTAGAAGCCATCAGGTAGGAGATGCAATTTACAACAAGTCTTTGAACCGATTACAACACGAGTGCTGGAGGAGTTGCAAGTTATGACACATAGTTTTCAAATAGTGTTAACATACATAGATATCATCCCACACAAATATGCAAGATGCTGATAAACATCAATGACAAACGAAAACAAAAACATGTCCTGAAAGTTCATCACTGTTGCTCGACATCAAAAACTATCTTCATTCCGCCAATCCTATAAATCGTCCCTTATATATAGAACACCGAATTGTAGGAGGTTGCTTGTGGCGCCTCTTCTTATTGTCTACATTCAGTGCATCACCATCAGCACCAGTGTCACCATCGCCACCAACCTCGGCATCTTGATCAAGATCAAAATTCTAATCTTGGGCAAACTGTTCACTTTCATGTCCTTCATGTCCTTCATGTTCTTCACCTCAGCGTCCGCTCGGGAGGGACCGGGAGCTTTAATCTTTTCTTCCTGTCCTTACTCGACTGATATACGTTCAGCGTTTTCTGCTGAGCAAAACAGGGAAAACGCTGGGAGGGGGAGTGTCACTGCCCTGAGCACCTGATGCATTCCCTTCAGTCTCCATTATAACCACTGCCATTGAGAAAAAGAGAGAGATTGTCGACCAATTGTAAGTAGAACACGCTACCAGTTACAACTAAGAAAATAAGCTAGTTATATTTGTCAGTATTTTTTACCGATTGTGGTCAGAAGGGTTTGTCAGTATCTAAGTAGTTGTTAGTATCATGCAATATACTCTTTCAGTAACATTCAGTATAGCATAGAATCATTCAGGATACTCTTTCAGTAACATACAGTATAGCATAGTATCATTCAGTATGTTCAGTGTAAAGCACCGGTTCTGTGATTATCAAAGATTACATGTTATTTCCAATCAAATCAGAAATCATAAATCAATTATTGAATCTGCAGATATGCAGAGCTCACATGCATCTTCATAGTAGAAACATGGAATGAAAAAAAAACAGAGGCAGCTTGCCGACATATGGTGTCAGGATTTTGCTTGCCAATGAATACAAATAAAAATCTTAATAAAATTTGTAGAGAAAATCTCAAAAATCATCATTCTATGGCTGGACTCCTTGCTGCCCTCGTCTTACGAAAACCAGATCTGGGTAAAATTAGTGTGACAATTTAAAAAATAGAATCTGAAGAAACATTGGTTATGCTGTTAAAAAAACGAAGGGGAAAAAATCATTGCTATGCTGTAGGATAGCACCACGGCACCACGAGGCTTCAGGTGCCATGCCTGCCATGTCCGACGCCTGCTTGCACGGTCACCACCGAAACTCACCGGATGGCCGGATCCGCCGTAAGCAGCGGGCACCAGGGGAGTACGGTCCAAGGCACTCGCTTGCCTCCTGGGATCCACCGGGTGCTATTGTCGCAGAAGGATGGGGCGCCGCCATACGTGGCTGAGACGGCACCCTCCCCATCGCCGTGAGGTGCCTTCCACGCGGGCACGACGCACAGCCGTCAGGGACCATGCCGAGCGAATAGAGTGGGGGCCGCCGTCGGCGGAGACGACGATGGGAGGGCCGTGCCGCAACGTTGGTGGTGGGGAAGGGGTGGAGACGCGACGCCGCTGCTCAGGGCCCTGGCTGCGACGCCAACGGTCGAGGAGGTCGCGGGGGCACGCAGCCGCTGCTCGCCGTCGGGGGCATGGCCGCGCTCGCCGTGGAGGGGAGAGGCCGCTCGCCGCGCCGCCGCTGCTCTGTGAGAGGGTTGAGGCCGCGCTCATCGCAGGCCAGAGGATGGCACGCGGCCGTGGCCGCCCCGTCGCCGGTGATGGAGAGGCGGGGCCGCACCGTGGGACGGGGGAGCGCGGCTGGCCGTGGGCGGACGCTGCGAGCTGTGGGGCAGGAGGCATGCTGGCTGGGTATGGTGAGGGGACCGCTGGGCTGGTTGGGTTGGGTCAGTTGGGTACGGCGGACGCTGGTCAGTCGGTTGGCTGTCGGTTTTGGCCTGGGTGCATTGGATACGGAACCCTATATATATATATATATATACCCGGTCTGTAAATCCTGCGTCCGCCACTGTCGAGGACTACCTTTGCCGGGAGGTGCCACAGCAGCGCGTCATCGAGGCCTTGAAGGACCGTCATTCCTTGATCAACGCTTCAACCTGGCAAACGCCGCTGTCAGACGGGAACATGAAGATACAAGTGCTATACTGCAAGCAAGGATGGCCAATATATATGTATATGCATGCACGTATTCGAGGGCGACCCTCCGCCCGCGGTGCCCTAGCAGCAGCGTGTCGTTGAGGGCATCCGTCGTCGGGCGACCCTCTACCGTCGGCGGCACCACAGCCTGGATACACTGCGACTCAACGTCCACGATGACGACGTCACAGGAGGAGGAGGAAGATACCGGTGCCTTTAGCAGGCGCGAGGGCGAGGGCGAGGGCAGGCGTCCACGATGTAAAAGACGTCACAAGTGTGCAAATCTTTGTATTAGAAGGAAGCAGTTTATGTTACAAGAGTGCCGCGAGTGGCGCTACAAAATCACACATGGATTATATATTGGAAACTTTGACATTCTTCGAGCACGCCGGTCATGGCATTGCAGGCGTTAGCCATGGGCTAAATCTTTCAGGCCCTTTGCTCCCGCCTCAATCCAGCGTTCACCCTCCGTCTTGATGATCTGCAATGTCTCAGTAGTGGTGGCCGTAGCATTTCCAAAGCAGCATGCGTTCCGTTCCTTCCAAAGTTGCCATGACACTAGCGTGAGAGCGTGTCTATACCTTTTCGTTGCTCGCCACTGGCCTCGGCGCACAGTCTTCGCCACCATCTCATGGTTGTTGGCTCTGCTGCCGATAGCTGCTGGCCGAGGGCTTGCTTGACAAGGACCCAGTGAACCACACCTCCCTGGAGTATGACCATTCTGCGATGATGGGGTCTATGGACTCCTCTTCCTGATCACACGTTACTTCAGAAAATGATTCGTACGAACTAAATACATGTACTGCCAAACAAAAAATTTGATTAAAATCGCATCCTAGCCAATTCAATTTATTTTGAAATAATCTGAACTAAAATTAAATTGCTGGAAAAAAAAGACCACTCCAAACCAGGGCATCCAAAGGAGTAGAGAAATTGACAACCCAGATATAAATACCATTTTTTTAGAAAAAAAAATATTAATATACGAGCTTCCACGTCAATTAATGCATATGACTGTTCACTAAATCACTGTTCACATAAATAACAATGGTGCTAGTACAAGCCTGCAAGGCAAAAGGTACATACAACTCACGGCTGTCCCATATTTATGTCAAAAATATGAGGCAGCTAGGGAGTGAGGAATAGAGATACAAGTTGCCAGATGAAGTCTTATTACAATGTTTCAGATTTTGGGCTGCTTCAAGTCACTTGAAGCTACAATAAAATTTCATCCAAAAGCCAATACAAATGGAAATATGTATATCGTTGACTATGTCTTCTGTCTTGCACTGTCTATTCATCATCCTTCGAAGAGCTCTTGCAGCAAAGCTTCCAAGTCCTGGGGACTGAATTTTGGGTTGGCAACTTTGTTATCTTCTATGTAGTCTGTATAGCCTGGAATGATTTTGCCAGTGATAACTCTGCGTAGCTTTCTCCTGAGCTCAGGATCTGGGACCTTCCACTCCTTTTGGGTGGTGTAGATTTTCTTAAATTCAGACTCAAACTTGGACAGCGGGGCATAGTTTTTCCCCAAGCAAAGAGGCGTAGCATTGAACAAACATGATGACAACGGTGCCCATGATACTTGCAGATATCTCTCCATGTGGTCTTCCATTTGGCCATTGAGATCGAAATGTAGCAAGGGCCGTTGGAGACTATAGAAAGACAGTAACTCCTGGATGAAGTATGAGTTGTTGAGTAAGAATAAGAACCTGAGACCTTGATCTAGAAATGACTCTGCTATGTTGGCAAGCTTTTCATGTAGATAACGCACCATCTCGTTGATCATCCTGTAGAAAGGTCGTTCGTTTTCAGTATGACACGCAAATGTATTAGGCATAGCTGCATCCACGGACGAGTAATTTGCCCACAGTAGCCTGATGTACGTCATTACTGACCGAGTGACCTTGTGAATGTCTGATGATCCTTGTGGATTTAGAGGATTCGATGAGTCATCGCCATCCTCCATCGACATCGTCCTAATCTTCTCTATCGTGCTGCTTACCACCTCACCCAACTTTCCCTTACATTCTGACAGGAGGCTGGCCATTTTGCTCTCTATCCTTCTACCCTCTACCGAGGTTGACCGATTAATTTGCGTTAGTATCTTGTATGAGACTTTAGACAAAGCGTCGTGCACAACCAGCTGGGTAATGAGCCTATTGTATGGTGGTGGCATAACCTGATCCATGGAAAGAAACTCTTGTGTCATATCAGGATCCCAAGCAGCTATAACGTCAACAAAATTGAGGATCTTCGACATGGTTTCTAGGATAAACAGCGCCAAATGGTATCGATCTGGAACAGGTCTCTCACCCACATGTTCTTCTCTCTGACAAAGACTGTGCAAGCCCACAGAGTCAGGATCTGGAAAGAGCGGTCTCATCGAACAGAAGGTTTGTGCGATACGGTCGAGAGCCCGGATCCAGGTCCGTGCATCACGATCGAATTTCTCCTCCCCAGCAGCTGCAGATGCGCCATCATCATGGAGTCTGAGAACCCAGCCGACGCTCAGCTCCTTGAGCCACCTCTCCACGACACTGATGTCGCCTACTTTGATGCTACAGTTCGCTGACGGAGCACTGAAGAATTCCTGGACCAGGCTTATAATGTGCTTCTTCATCCTCGGCTTCTTCGTCCTCCGCTTCTTCATCCTCCGCTTCTTCATCCTCTCCTCTGTTTCTTCATCCTCTGCCTTTTCATCCTCCGATTCTTCGCAGACCTGGACGTTGTTGCCG
This sequence comes from Bothriochloa decipiens, assembly GCA_023333625.1. Taxonomy (NCBI): domain Eukaryota; kingdom Viridiplantae; phylum Streptophyta; class Magnoliopsida; order Poales; family Poaceae; genus Bothriochloa; species Bothriochloa decipiens. The sequence continues at coordinate 2,889,585 of CM041638.1, read as the reverse complement.
TTGCTGTCCTCGTCGATCTCCAAGGAGGCAAAGTGCATGGCCTCCTCCATAGAGATAGTAGTGGAGGGGGAAGAGACGCTGGATGTGTAGGCGATTGAGACTATGGTACCTGACGAGCTGCTTGCGATGGATCCAGTCTCCTCGACCTCGAGGTAGCTCGGGAACGACCTGTGGATGTCCGTGCGGAGCAGGCGCTTGCAGATGTGCGTGTTCCAGTAGTTCTTGATCTCGTTGTCCGTCCGCCCGGGCAGATGCATTGCGATCGTTGACCACCTAACCACCATCAGTGTAGCCAATCACGCATCAGAATCCGTACTGCTGTGACTATTGCGATAGTAGAGTAGAAACAGCGAAGCTACACAAGCCAAGCCAGGCTAGGCCAGCTGCTAGCTCTCGGTGCGAGGAGAAAGAGAAAAGAAACACTATTTTGCCTATTGTGTGTGCTTACCTGGTTCCGAGGACGCGGTGGAGCTGGACGATGGTCTCCTCCTCCTCGAAGGAGAAGTGGCCGCGCTTGATGTCCGGCCTCAGGTAGTTTGTCCACCGCAGCCGGCAGCTCTTCCCGGACCGTGCGAGCCCTGCGTGCCAGCTCATGACAAGGATCGATGTATCGATCGGGGTGAGGATGGATATGAATGGATATGTCTATGCGTGTATGCATGATGAGATGAGTTCCGTCGGGTCTCAGGGCGCTCACCGGCAAGCTTGGGGACGGTGCTCCAGTTGCCGTGGCCATGCTTTACGATGTGATTGACGAGCTTCTCGTCCTCCTCGGGCGTCCACAGCCCCTTCTTTAGCCCGCTCTTCTCGCCGCATGCCGCGCGCCCCATTGATGGCTTGGATCGACCGGTCGCTTCCTCGACTAGCAGGTAGAACCTAGCTGCAGGAAGCTGAACTTGGGACGACGACAACGGAGCCCGCGCCCGTGGGGAAAGGAGCCGACACCTCGAGGAGATCTGCAGAGGCCAACAACTCCTGATATCGATGTTGCGTAGACTTCGTCCGGTCTTCCCGGGTCCTGAACTGAAGAGGGGACGAAAAATCTGGACCTTGGTGCACGGCAGGCAACACAGCGCTATTATGTAGTACTAGCAATTTTACACGTGCGTCGCTACGGCTCACAAGATCCATAATACTTCGTTTAAATTATAATATATTTTAATTTTTTTACAAAGATTACTTGTTTTTATTGTATATCTAGTCATAATCGATGTTTAATAAGAAAGAAGCAAAATACTCGTGCCGCTATAAATTATGTCCACATCTATTACAATGGATTTCATCATTTTTAGGAAATTATAAAAACTTATCAAAAAATTTTTCACTGAGAACTTAAACTATTTTCAAATGCATTTAGGTTTCTTTATTGTATTCAAAATAATTCAACTTTATGCCAATTCTTATGTTCCAGATTAAGTATAACCCTAACATTGAGTCTCTTCCGGTCCCGCTGATTTATATTGCTAACTTTTTATAAATTTTAAAACTTTTCAAATTGCTTTTGGAGCAGACTATCTATGGGTTTATTTATGCCCTTAGGCTTTTCAAGATTTTTATTTCACGCACGGTCACACTCTATGGTTGAAAGGAGTTTAACAAAATTTGAATTTGAAATTTTAGATTTGATTTTGATTTTATAAATTTTAGTCATTTTGATTTTTTAAAGACAAGAAGCTAATAAAACACTTTGTATTGGGATCCTTGAAGTTTACATAAATATCTTGAGATCAACTTTTACTATATCCATTTTTTCAATTGGAACACCCCACTTTTTTCTATTCTTGTGACCAGCGCCTTGTTGATGCCGAACTCACTCATGTGCTATTTGCACGATCGGTATGCCCGCTAGGACAACCACCCCGCCGCTATGGTCTGTGTTGCTCTCGTCCACTACCTCCATGGTCGCTTTGTTTGAGTGTGGCAGAGTTCATCAGCTCGGACCTCAGGGCAGTCCGTGCCATGTGGGAACCAGGCAACCGCAGCCCGTACCTAAATTATCTAATGTGGCCATTAACCGTCCTAGGCGCGAACTCTGCAGAGGAGCGCTCTGATGCGAAGCGAAGACACTTTTACTATATCATTTGTTGTATATATATTTTGAGATAAACTTTTACTACATAAAGTTTTTTATATGGAACCCTCCACTTTTTTCTATTATTGGCAATAACTCCTTTCCGAATTAGATGACGAACTCACTCGTGCACTCTTGGAACAGCTTATAACAATTTTGCGTATAATGTGTAGCAAAATTGTCATCGCTTTACAAAATTATTACTGTTGTTATTGATTTTACAAAACAGTTGTCACACCTTTTTTCCTTTTTTCTATTTCATTATCTTCTTTTTCCTTATTTTTTTATTTTTCTTTTAATGTACGGACTGGAGGGTCAGCCTTTTATATTCCCCTTTTTTCTACGGACCGGAGGATCCGGTGTTTCCGTATACGGACGGGGAGGGCTTCCGTATTTGTTTTTCTATATATGGATGGATGAACTGAGGCGCAGTTTCTTTACGGAAAAAAAGGGCGGATCGACGAGCGGTCAGAAAAGTTTGGTGGACAAGAAGAAGGTGGGAAATTTTTACAATTATATATTATGTAGAGATCAGTACTAGCCAAATGCCCATGCATTGTTACGGGTGAAAAAAGTTAAACCGATAGATGCATGAACCTGGACTAGGTTTTTTTTTTGTATGCTATATATAATGTCACGCTAGACTTATCACAATCATTCATTTTTGTCCAAATCCATGCTGCAACTCTGTTCTCACTTGCTTTCTAAAAAGCAGAGGTATTCCTTTTTTTAAGAAATAAGTGGGTGAATCATTAATGGCTGGATTTTTCGGATGCATATATATGCACTAATTAATTTCATACACGCATGCAACAAAGTCTAAAGTAGGTGATTTCTCTAATTAATTAATATATACCCCTGTCCATTTCTCTTTAAGCTTTCTTCCAAGTATAGAAAAAAAATGTCCAATTATATTCTTCCGAAATGTGCTCGACCGTATTCATTGTTTCATACATAATTTCAGACAAGAAAATTCACTGTAGGAAGTACTCCCTTTTGGTTCCCGTCGATCACAAAAGCGAAGCCGGTGACCCCTGGCGACGATGGGTGCTGTAGCTGACACACCTGCAGCTGGCTGTGTTCTTTTCCTTTAGAGTTGCAGCTGTTTACTCTCAGGCGCAGACCTCCACGGTTCATCACTACAATTTTATCGTTATGCGCACCGGGGTGCTATAAGAGTTACTGGAATAGATTTTTACCGTAAACGAGCCTGCAGAGGTGAGTTCGTCACCGAAATAGTCACGTATCTGGAAACTTGTATTTTCCTATGACTCTGGTGTGGATTATAACTCTCTGAATTTCGTCATGAAAATCCTACACTACCCAGAACAGAAAAATGCAAATCATTAATCTGGAAACAAATGATTTCTTGTTCTAGTAGAGAGATGTACCACTGTTACTAGTACCAGGTACAGGTACCAGCTAGCTATCATGATCGTGCGCATGGTTTCTGTTTTGGTTGGCAGGTAAAGAGGGTTAGCGTCACGAGGCTGTGCCGGCAGAAGAGCATCCTCACCGTGAACGGGCAGTTCCCTGGCCCGACTATCCGCGCCCAAGAACATCACCATCCACTGGTACGTACGTACCTATAATCAGCCAGCCAATCGTCCATGGTGTCGGCGGCATTCATGCCCTGATGCTGTGATGCGCTTGCAGGCACGGCGTGGACCGGAGTACATCACGCAGTGCCCCATCCAGCCCGGCGCCTCCTTCGTCTGCCAGGAGGCGGGCACGCTGTGGTGGCACGCGCACACCAGCTTCGATCACGCCACCGTGCACGGCGCCATCTTCATCCTCCCCATGAAAATGGAGGGGCACGCCACGGCGACTACCGCCTGTCTTCCCCACCGCTACCCTGCCAGCCGTGACCGACGTCGATGCGGCGAACGCGTACACTGCGCGGCTCCGGTCCCTGGCAAGCAAGGAGCACCCGGTGGACGTGCCGGCACGCGTGGACGAGCGCCTCGTCGTGACGATGGCCGTGAACCTGCTCCCCTGCGCGGAGAACTCGCCGTGCGGCGGCCCCGGCGGTACCCGCCTTTCGGCGAGCCTGAACAACGCGAGCTTCGTGAACCCGTCGGCCGTTGACGTCCTCCGCGCCTACTCCTTCCGCCGCTCCGGCTCCGTGCCCCGCGTGTACGAGGCCGACTTTCCCGACCGCCCGCTGTCCGCGTTCAACTTCACCGACCCCGGCGTCCTGGTGTCCGGGCTCGTCGGCGCGGCCGCGGAGCGGGGCACCAGGGTGAAGGTGCTATCCCGTGAGGGTGCTGGAGCAAGAGGTACTAACATTTTCTCCGGTCTGGGGATTTCATAAAACCGAATACTGACTTGCATCTAGACTCTTCAGGTAGCTGCAAGAGGTACTAACGTTCTTCTGAATTATGCACGTTTACTATTAATTGCTAGATGCGCCTTCCGGCTTTGTGTACGGTGGCGCGGTCGAAGCCGGTGTGCGCGTGCCCTCCTCCTGGGAGAGGATGACCCGGTAGGCGAAGGACGCGCCAGGCCGGATGGGGCACTGTCGTCGGTTCCACAGCCGGTCCACGCCGTGCCTGCACGCAGCATCAGTGCACAGTGGATGGATGGTGATGTTCTTGTCGCCATGGTTGCGGACGTTGACGTCGCCCTTGCACGCGCGGATGGTCGGGCCGGGGAACTGGCCGTTCACGGTTAGGATTCTCTTCTGCTGGCACAGCCTGGTCACGGTAACCCTCTTTACCTGCCAACCAGAACAAAGTGACCAGACCACGCGAAGATCATGCTAGCTAGAGCAACTACAAGAAATAATTTGTTTCCGGATTAATGATTTGCATTTCTGTTCTGGGTAGTCAGTGCAGGATGTTCATGATGAAACGAAATTCAGAGAAAGATGGGAAGCAGAGAATTACAACGACACCAAAGTCATGAACAAAAGAGAGACATTATTGAACATCAACATAGTCATCTTGAATCCGGTCGAGCAGATTTGGGAAGAATTTAATTGGACATTTTTTTGCTACACTTGGAAGGAAGCTTAAAGAAATGTTGACAGGGCAGGGATATATTAATTAATTGGAGAAATCACCTAGTTTAGAATTTGTTGCGTGTATCAAATTAATTAGTGCACATATATGCATCCTAAAAATCCAACCATTAATGATTTTTTTTGAATGAATAGAGAAACAGAGAATACCTTCGATTGAGGAGCAAATGTTTTGCCCGGTGCATACACACTTCAGAAAATAATTCGGACAAACTAAACAACAAACAAAACATGATTCAAATTGTATTCTAGGCTTCTAGCCAATTCAATTCATTTCCAAATCTGAACTAGTAGAATCAAACTACTGGAAAGACATTCCAAATCGGGGTATCCTAACTGATAAACCCACACATAAATATCAATGGTGCTACTACAAGCCTGAAAGGGAAAAGGTAGCGAGGGAGTGAGAAAGATAAAAGTTGCCACAGGAAGTCTGCCTTATTACAGTCATTAAGCTACAACAACATTTCATCCGAAAACCAACACAAATGGAAATTTATATATGGTGGCTTTTCTTGTGTGTTGCACTCTCTGTATTCATCATCCTTCGAATAGCTCTTGCAGCATTGACTTCAGCTCCTGGGGACTGAATTTTGGCTTGGTAACTTTGTTATCCTCTATGTATTCTGTATAGCCTGGAATGAGTTTGTCGCTAATGGCTTGGCGCAGCCTTCTCTTGAGCTCAGGATCTGGGACCTTCCGGTGCTTTTGGGTGGTGTAGATTTTCTGAAATTCAGACTCGAACTTGGACAATGGAGAGTAGTTTTTCCCCAAGCAAAGACGCGTAGGATTGAACAGGCATGAAAGTAGCGGTGCCCATGATACTTGTAGATATCTCTCCATAAGGTCCTCGATTTTGTGAGTGAGATCGATATGTATCTTGGATTGTCGTGGTTGGGGAGAATATAAAAAAAGGCTGTGTGCCTGTTGGATGCAGTATGAGTTATTGAGCAGTAACAAGAACCTGAGGCCTTGATCTGTAAATGACTCTGATATGTTGGCAAGCTTTTCTTGTAGACAAGACACCATCTCCATGATGATGCTGTCCAAAGGTCGTACGTTTTGAATACGAGGCACATACTCGCCACGTATAGCTGCATCCCCCGACGAGTAATTAGCCCACAGGAACCTGATGTATGTCATTACTGACCGGGTGACCTTGTGGATGCCTGATGATCCTTGTTGACTCGACAAGTCATCGACCTCCTCCATCAACTTCGTCCTTATCTTCTCCATTGTGCTCCTTCTCGCCTCATCCACCTTGCTTTTATAAGCTGACCGTAGGTTGTCCATTGCCTTCTCTATTCTTTCAACTCCGACAGAGGTTGCCTGATAAAATAGCTCTAGGATCTTGTATGAGGACAGAGCTTTGTGCACACCAAGCAGGATACTGAGCTTAATGAAAGGTAGCTGCATAACCCGATCCATAGTAAGAAATTCTTGTGTCGCATTGGGATCCCAAGCAACTAGGACGTCAACAAAAGTGAGCATCTTCAACATGGTTTCTTGGATAAACAGTGCCAAATGATATCGATCCAGAATACATCTCCCACCCACATGTTCTCCTTGTTCCACACAAATACTGGGCAGGCTCACGGAGCCACGATCCGGAAAGAACGTCCTCGCGGAACGGATGGTTTTCTCCATTTGGTGAGAGCCCGGATCCAGGTCCGTGCATGGCGATGGAGTTGCTCTTCCTCCACTGCACATGATGGACCATCATGGAGGCTGATAACCCATCCGACGCCCAGCTTCTTGAGCCATCTCTCCACTACACTCATGTCACCGCGTTTGATGATGCAATTCACCGAGGGCGCACTGAAGAATTCCTGGACCAGGCTTGTGATGCGCTCCTCCTCAGCTTCTTGCCAGTCCCGGAAGTTGTCGCCTTTTACTTCCCCGTGGACCCCCAAGGAGTCAAAGTGCATGGCCGCCTCCATGGAGAAAGTGGAGAAGCGAGAGCCGCTAGATGCGTAGGCAGTAGAGTTTCTAGAGACTATGGTACCTGAGGAGCTGCTAACGTTGGATCCAGCTGTCTCCTGGCGGTAGTAGCTCCAAGAAGACCCGCGGCCACCATTCCAACGCTCCATGATGGCGCCACAGCAACTAGCGAGATCTGCAGACGCCAACAACCTCCGATCCCGGTCGACGAAGTTGAGCCGACATAAGTTGTTTTGCGTGTTCTGGGCAAGAACTGAAGAGCGGACGACAGTGGACGGAATATCTTGGTGCTGGTCAGGAAAGCGGAGGTTGGTTTTCCTACCACGCTTTGGCTAACATTCCCGGGGATTTTTCAAGACGCGTTATGATTTTTTCTTCCTCTGGAACACGACGCTTATGATTGTAACAGGTTGTCCTGGAGCTGGCTGCAGTGCGTGATGGAGATAGGATTCTCCGCTACTTGTGCCATGAGCTTCTGCCGACTGGTGGAAGTGGCTTCGTTCATTGGGAAAGAAGAAGATGCATGAGCATGAGCTAGACAGACCATGTGAGTTGATGGAAGGAGACAACATGAAGGGAAGGGATAGGAGGAGCGGTGCTTTCTCCTTGTTGCTTGTGACGCTGAGCTTGACTCGGCTGATGGAGGCAACTGGGACGGTCAAGCCATCAGTAGCTGCTGGATCGTCGTCCTCCATTTCGATGTCATCATCTCCTGTGGTGGAGTTGAGTAGGAGCTAGGAATGGTGGAAGGCAGCAGGACAGGAAAGATGATCCTAACCAACAACAGGCATGTTTCTTGAGGCTTTTACCTATGTGCCATTACAAAAAGATACACCAAACCCACGTGCCACTGAAAAGTTTGATCGAAACTCTATGTCATGATATAACTTTGTTTTTACCTCCACGGTATTCCGTCTGTATCTGCTAGTAACGGTGTCAAATCTCCATGCAAAAGGTCAAAAGTACCCTCAGACCTCAACACCAATGACATATGGGTCCCACATTCACCCCCTTCCTCTCACTTTCTTCCTGTATCTAGATGGGCACCACATTGACGTTGAGACCCATCCTCCAGCTTGGGGTCCGGCTACCATTGGCCGCACCCGCACGACCGCCTTCCTCACCGAGCGGCGCGCGCCGCGCTGCCGCATCGTCGTCTCCTCCTCCTCCACGGATGTTCACCGACGAGCAGGACAGCATGGCGGCGGAGCAGAAAAGGGGAGGAAGAAGGGAACGGCACGCGGCCGGCATACGGACTCACGGCCTGCATCAGGGCTCGTGGCTACCGTCGGGCGCGCAACCGCTAGTAGGACTCGCAACCGGTTTGATGCCCGAGGGCGCGGCTGTGCGGCTCGTCCGCGCGCCAGCCGCGGCCCAGGCAGCTCACTTGCACCCTGGACGTGACTGCGGCGGCCCAGCAGCTCGACCCTGTGCTGGACGCGGTGGAGGCGGCCCAGACGGCTTACCCACGCGCCGGACGCGGCCAGGTGGCTCACCCGCGCGCCGAACACGACGGCGGCAGGCCAGGCAGCGCGCCCACACGCTGGACGTGATGGTGGTGGCCCAGGCGGCTCGCCCGCACGTCGGACGCAGGGGAGGCGGCCCTAGCGGCGCACCGGACGCGACGACGGCTTCGCGAGCTCATCCTGCCGAATTCTTGATAGGCGGAGGAACATGTGCTATCAATGACACCTTGGCCCCACTAGACAGTGAGAATGAAGGGAGAGAACAACCTTATATATGAGAGAAGGGTATTATGGATATTGTCTCTGGCTGGGCCCACATGTCTGGGCACTCAAACCATGGAAAACTGACGTCACATGGATGGAATGGCGTTGAGGCAAAAACAAAGTTGTATCATGGCACAAAGGTTCACTCAAACTTTTCGGTGCACACAGGTCTGGTGCATCTTTTGTAATGGCATACGGGTAAAAGGCTCACGTTTCTTCTCTCCCGCTTATACTAGTCCTACCAAAGACCCACACGAGCAAATTTTTCTACAAAGTACACACGGCCGGCCACGCTGGATAATCCACGCACAACTAAAGCCAGCAAATGGGCCTTATGAACCCGACTCGCGGGCCTTGATATGTTAGGAGGTTATATAGATTTTTTGCCGCCACACAAGCTGGCTTTGATAAGTTAGGAGGTTATATAGATTTTTTTAAAAAAATATCAAGTTAGCAGAGCCATCTTCAAAACTGTCTCAGGTTATTTAAACGTTTTTAATAATTTGAGGGGTACAATACTTTTATAAGTGACGAGGTGAAGTAGACAACAATCAATAGTTGATGGGATTGAGTAGACTTTTTTCTATGTTTATTCCAGATCTCTCACCGCTAGCTTGGTGGTTTATAATCTGTGCTACAAGAGTTCTCTTATAGCTATGTCATGTAATTCACTTCTCTACCTCTGACACTGCATTGATTGTGTTAAGCTTCAGAGATCAGCTTGGAGTACCCTTCTTCATGAAAGTCATTGTAACAATAGCTTGTGCAATTTGGATGATGCGCAATGATGTGATTTTTCGGGGGATCCGTCACACTCTTTGTCACTGCAGGGATACTTTCCGAAGAGAGTTTGATCTAGTTATGCTAAGAGCAAAGGTTGATATTCGTCCTTTGTTAGAATCATGGCTACAATCTCATTTGTATTTTTTCTTATTTTCTTTCATTCCATTTTTGTTTCTTGAGACTATGTTGTAAGCTGCTGTTCATTTTGTTTCATTAAACTCCAGTATAGGGGATTTCCCCTCCTGTTTATCACCAAAAAATGTAATTCACTTCTCTTCTTAATGAAAAACGGGTTATATTCCTTGGTATGTAAAAAATTTAAAATCTGAACTAGAATCAAATCTCTGGAAAGACATTCCAAATCAGGGTAGAGAAATCGACAACCCACACATATATCATATCAGTGGTGCTAGTACAAGCTTTTTGCAAGGAAAAATGCACATACAAGCTGTTCCACGTTTATGTCAAATATGAGGTAGCGAGGGAATGAGAAGGATTACATACAATTTGCTATATTAAGTCTTATTACAATGCTTCAGGTATGTTATCGACTATGATCAAGTCATATGAAGGTACAGTTACATTTCATCAGAAACCCCAAAACAATTGGAAATACTCACTCCGTCTCAAATTATAAGTTATTCTAAGAATCGTCAAAGCATCTCAATTTGACTAAATTTATACGATAAGATAATAACACTTAGAATATAAACTAAGTATCATTGGATTCTTCGTTACCTATATTTTGATAGGGTATCTACTTGATGTCACAAGTTTTTGTAATTCTATCTATAACCTTGGTCAAACTTGAAATGATTTGACTCTCCAAAATTTTTTGGAATGACTTACAATTTTAGACGGAGGGAGTAATTTATGTACGGTGACTTGTATTGTGTGGCACTCTCTGTATTCGTCGTCCTTCAAATAGCTCTCGCAGCATCTCTTTGAGCTCCTGGGGAGTGAATTTTGGGCTGGTGATTTTGTTATCCTCTAGGTATTCTGTATAGCCTGGAATGATTTTGTCGGTGATGGCTTTGCGTAGCCTTATCCTGAGCGAAGGATCAGGGACCTTCCATTGAACAGGCATGGCAACGGCAGTGCCCATGATAGTTCTACTTATCTCTCCACATGGCCCTCGACTTTGTGAGTGAGATGGAGAGCTAGTACCCTGCGTGCTTGGAGAGAATTGACTTGTTGCTGCTGGATGTCGGTATAAGTTGTTGAGCAAGAATAGAAATCTGAGGCCTTGATCTGGAAATGATTCTGAAATGTTGGCAAGCTTTTGTTCTAGACAAGACACCATCTCTATGATCATGCTTTCCAAAGGTGGTAAGTTTTTCAATACGAGGCACATACTTAGCATGCACTGACCTGTGATCAGCCCACAGGATCCTCATGTACTTCATTACGGACTTGATGAGTAGTAGTCATGGCCGTCCCCCATCAACTCGGTCCTAATTTTCTCCATTGTGCTCCTTATCGCCTGACCAACCTTGCTCTTGTTTGCTGACAGAAGGATAACAATTTCGTTCTCTATCCTTCGTACATCCACAGATCGAGGTCGGCGGATCAAATTCCAATACGATCATGTTTGAGGCTTTAGACAGAGCGTCGTGCACACCCAGCAGGGCGATGAGCTTATTGTATGATGGTGGCATCACCGGATCATCCAAAGGAAATTCTTGTGTCATATTGGGATCCCAAGCAACTATGACGTACGTCAACAAAAGTGAGCATTTTCAACATGGTTCCTTGGATAAACAGTACCAATTGCAACTGGTAGCGATCCAGAATACATGTCTCAGCAGTCTCACTCTCACCCACAGATTCTTCTCCTTCATCACAAATAATACTGGGCAGGACCATGACCATGGAGCTACGATCTGGAAATAGTGTCCACATGCATGAAACAGATGGTTCGCACGAACTCGTCGAGAGCCTGGGTCCAGCTCCGTGTATCACCCTCGAGTTCAACCCGTGCAGATGCACCATCATCATGGAGGCTGAGAACCCACACTCATGTCACCGTCGACGACCTTGATGCTACAGGTCGCAGACGACGGCACAATGGAGAATTCCAGGACCAGGCTTCTAATGCGATCCCTTCTTTTCTTTTGTTTTATTCTTGTAATGGATCCTAAAGGATCAATGTACTCAATGAGCTCCTCCTCCTCGTGGACGTTGTTTGCCTTCGTGTTCGTTTTCCCATACACTTACGCTTTGCCTACCATCCCCTCGTTTTTGCAAGGGGCGATGACTTTGATGGTACATATCGGACATCGGAGGACAGTTGACTTTGATGAGAACCTATGATAACCCGATCACGTGCATATAGAGAGAACCACATGGACATATGTAGTCACTACAGGATTTAAAATGCACACTAGCTACTAAGGCATTAAGCCTTGCTGTTAGATATAAGCTTCATTCATCGTTTAATACAATAACTAATAAAAAAAATTCTTATATCAAGTTGCATTTTTTTTGCTTATTTATTTTCTAACAATAATAGATACTCTGCAGTGTCTGTCCAGTTATGAACAAACTTATTACATTTTTAATTAATCCATGTGTCTATTGCTTTTTTTTCCCTCTGCACATAGCACATATGTGTGTATGTTCAATACGCATTTAGTTCAGACTTCAGCATAAAACTATCGCTCGAGCGCGCCAAACGGTCTCCTATATTTCAGGCGCCGTGCCGGTGCGCCTGGCCCTCTCTTCTCGTGTGTCCGCCCCGCGCCGCCGAGTAGTCAAGTTCGATTCCAACTCGATCGTGTCGGAGTGGAACCGGAGTCGGAAGGATATATAGGGCAGAGCAGAGAGGGCGGCCGGGGGCAGTTCATATATGTTTGCGCCTCTGCGAGGAGAAGGCGGTACACTTCGTGCGTAGTAGCAGCATGGCGGCACGCGGCCAGATGATGACGGATCCTCGTCTGAGTAAAGTGGAGCGCTACTGGCCAGGGAGGGTGCCCTGGTGGGTGCAAGACGACGCAGGTGGACGGCGCCAGCGAGGAGGAGGAGGCGGCGGTTTTGGAAGACGAACGAAGAAAGAGAATAAAGGAGAGGTGGCTACCGCTTTTGGAGCAGGAGGGGATCTGCTGCCATTGGAACCGGAGGAGGACGATGATGACGACGTGGTGGTCGGGGCGGTAGAATCAGAGATCGAGTCCGAAACCGAGGACGAGGATGAGCAGACGTGGTGGATAGGAAAGCTGAGACACGGCGGATACTTGTCCAATACATACGTGCACAAGAGCCGCTGCAAGTGCAACAGGCGAAGACGACGATGAGCTAAGTGATCAAGCTGAAGCCGCCGTGGAGTACAAGTCATGGAAGCGTCGAGAATTGGCAAGAGCATCGAGAATTGGCAAGGCTTAAGAGAGCTCGCCGTGAGAAGGATGAGGACAGCGGCATGGCGATGACGAAGAACAGTAGTCCCATCCCATATTGTCGATCCATGACGAAGACAACGAGCACCACCGAATCACGGTAACACCATGATCGATCAAGAGCTGCATTCAGAAGCGTCGATCAAGAGCTGCACGCATGCCATCACCGGCACCACCGCATGTTTTGTTTTTGTGAGAATCACCACGCATGTTATTTATTATAACTTTTTTTTGAGAAAATGTTATTTATTGTAACTATATATATATGGTATATTGTTCTCTATCTCAAGGCCCGCATGGATATTAACCCAACCCGGCCCAGTTCAGCGGTTCTTATATAGGAAACAAAACCCTTGCATTCTTTCCCCACTCCAACTGTGACGATGGCCGCCGGCGCGGTGCCTGCACGCGGCCGCGTCCATCCCTTATCTTCCTCTGCCAATGCTGCTGCCTCGTCCTCGTCCTCGATCTTCCGCGTCTTCTGCAAGGGGCGCATGGTGACCGGCGGCGGCCTTGCTGGCGACGCGAACCCCGGCAGCGTGCCGATGCTGGCGGTGGCCGTGTTCGGACCGCAGGGAGAGGTTGTGCTCAGGGGACACAAGCCCGCGCTGGGGTTCGTGGCCGGCGGACACGATGACGACGGCCAAGTGCTGCTGCAGGCGATGGCGCTCGTGGAGGGCCTCCACACCGCCGTCAGGCTGGGCATCGGCAGCGTTGAGGCCATCACTGATCACAGGACGCTGCACAGCTATGTACGTCATTGTTATTGTTTTTATGAAATGAGAATTCAAGATGAAAGACTAGTGTCACTGACGGAGCCTGAGTGATCATATATCTCTTCTTTCGTGTTATATATATTATATGTTTACTAAGACTTTTACAGGGTATCATTTTTTGTTTCAGTATCTTTGAATTTGTTGTTTTTCATTGGAACCTCAAATGAAATTTCAGTATATGACTTTGACTTAGATTGATTAATACTGTATATCACAGTTGCATAGTTCAGCACTGATTGTTTACATGCTTTTTCTTGTTTTATTCGTTCAATCTTAAGCTGCGATTGGTTAGAATATCTTTTTTGGATGATATGTTAAAATAATTTGAGTATATATAAACACCACAGCTGAAATAATGCTTGATCATTGATGTTATCTCATACTTAGCTCCATATATTATATAATATAGATATGGGTGCTTCGCAAAAATAACATATGAGTTGGCATTCTTGCAAACATTCCTAATTTACTCCCATCTTTTCTTTTATATTGTAGATGCTTGGGCTTTCACGTCCAACAGGGGAGAAGATTGCAGACATGATCAATCAGGCCCTATCAGCGCGGAAGAAATTTGAGCAGTGTGAAATATCACTTGATAAGCTAGGCCAAGTCAATGTGGTGAAGCTAGCAAAAGAGGGCCTAGATGTTGAGATTGCCAGATATCTTGCTATGAAGGAGGAAACAGAGAGTTGCAAGATTTGCTTTGACGACGTTGACACTACAAAAATCTATGTAGTTGAAGGTTGTTCGCACCGTTTCTGCCTCACCTGTATGATCCGACACATGCAAACTATGCTACTTGGTGGAATGACCCCGTGTTGCCCACAACCCTATTGCACTACCAAGCTAACCATGGAGGAGGGTTCGAAAGTGCTACTGCCTTCACGATATTTGCAGATGATGGCACAGCACGTGAAGGAAGAATATATCCATCCTAGCCAAAGGATATACTGTCCATACCCCAAGTGTTCCGCCCTCATGTCCTTGAGCGAAATGCAAGGATCATCATATAATGATGCAACGGCATTGAGAAAGTGCGTGAAGTGTGGAGAGCCCATGTGTGTCAATTGTAAGGTGGCATGGCATGAGGGGATGAGCTGCCTTAAGTACCAGAGCTGCTACCCCCATGGTGGTCCTGAAGGCGAAAGGTTGCAGGAGCTTGCGAGACAGCGGCGGTGGAAGCGGTGTGAGAGATGCAACCATATGATCGAACGCGCCATGGGTTGTCAATACATAATCTGCGTGTAAGTTATAAGCACGTTGCATTTCATACTCAAATCTTTTGGTCAGATATTGTCATAATATAAACATCAAGAGCGTGGTTGCAGGTGTGGTAATCGGTTATGCTACATATGTGGGAAGACATATGCAGAGGATGGAAGTTGTGCCTGCACTGAATTAGTAGTCACAAGACGAGGAGGGTGTTTTCCACTACCAGCATGCTTGGGAGGCACGCGTCGTTAGTTTCTTTAGACTAAATTAATTCATTTATTTGGGTGGTACTCCGATTCATTAGCTAGGAAAAGGATGCTTGGTTCAGGAAAGGTTCTAGGATTCGGTCTGAAATGACTGAACTTTAGTGAGGTCTGATAACATCTGAGTGTCAAACATTTTGGTTAAATTCGAGTTTTTCGTTGCGTCCAAACATGCAACAAGTTCTTGTTTCAATATAGAAGTACAAATTTACCAAGAAATAATGTTTTTTTTATATGTATACTAACTAACCGGTTGTTTGGGGCTTGCTAGCAACCGGTTATTGAAACCGACGCACTGCCCATCACGTCGAAGTTGTACTTGCTGGGTAACCCCATCCGTCGTCGGTTGCAGCCAGACAATGCATTCACTCACGGATCACACCCTGAATCGCCGTATGTCCCGTGTCGGCACTATTTTGTTCGGCAGGCATCGTGGCGATCGGAGCCCGCTCAGCCCCTGCTGGTTGTGGCTTTCCTGATGGGGCCAACCAACATAGTCACATGGCGCGCGCACACACAAACACATATGTAGACAGCCAGATGCACACACACACACAAGCAGACACACATGCACGCACACACAGACATTTGTTATTATATATGTGATATCACATTTGTTTACATTTTCTTGTTCTCTCTATAATGATGAGCTTATTGCATTTTTCAAACATTTCTACTCTTTAAAATAATTTTTATTAGTTTGTGGTCCACTCTTTAATTTCAGGTTTGGCACATAACTTAAGTTAGTCCAAGTAGGTTTGTCCTATTTTTAGACCATTAGATCTCACGTAATGAATGGTTGTTAATTTTTTTATCTTAACACAGTAAATTTTCTCTTGAACTAAATCGCCTCGAAAAATCGTAGGTTTTTTTGGTTGGGATCTTGTGCCTAATGGTTCAATTGCTGATGTACTCGCTTTATATGTATTTTATACTAGTTCTAGAATCTTGTGTGTGCGTATTTCATCATTAAAAGAGAAAGAGAATGTTAATTACGGGCCAAGCGACACACAGGCACCGACATTAACCTTATGTGAGACGCAGGGATCAACATCATTGACTATATTTTTGTCTGTGTGAAGGGAAATCAGGGAGAGGAGCTTTTCCCACCTTTAATTGCATTGGAGCCCTACAAACACTGCAACAGTTACATGAGTAGCCAAGTTACGGAGAAGAGATGTGCCAAGTTATTTTTTTTAAGTAATACTGGAGGGGTTTACACCCCTACAGCTCTTAGTGCGGCACCCAGGATTTAAACCCTAGACGGGAGCTCCCCAACCAGTGGCCTTTGCCACCGCGCTGTGAGCCCCTTCGCGATGTGCGAAGTTATTACATCGGGGTTTTACATTATTGGGAAACCACCGTTGTTCAATGACGAAGCGTTCAGCAATAGGGAATTAGGGAGTCGATGCTGCCACAGGTGAGTCGTGTCTCTGAAGCTTACGCGGTTGGTCCATGGTGGCTCAGCTGATTGTTGAAAACTACAATCATTGTGGTCTTTCCACGGCATCCAACAGGTGAGGTGCACCAAGGTATCGGAGTGAAGGGTGCTGCCAGATCGTGCTCGCCTGCACAACATCGATCCCTAGTCTGTTCCATAGCCGCATCGCAAATGGGCAGGTGCTCAGGACACGCGTCATGAGGAGGCAGGTGCACGAAAATCCCGTGCGGACTCCTCGTCCACGTCCCTGCACCGACTTTGTTTTCCGCCCGAGTCCAGTTCCAACCCGAGTCGATCGGAAAATCGGAGGGTGTGGCTCGGTCGATATATGGATTGGATTTATATGTATAAACAGAGCGCGCATCAACAACACAAATCGATTCTCGGACGCGGTAGAACTTTTTTAATTTGGGAGGAAAACGAAGTAGATAGATCGCGACACGCGGCGGTGAGACGATGCCGAGGAAAGTGTGGAAGCGCATCTGGCCGGGATGAGGAGGCGCCCCAACGGGAGACGGGCGCCTGCAGGAGCACGAACAAGGTACGGGAGGATCAGGATCATCAACGTGCACGGCGGCCGGCAGAGACTGTAGCGACGACGACGGCGGTGGTACCAGCAGACGTGATTACTCCGAGCCAGAAGCAGCGGGGCGATGATGCCGGCGAGGATGAGGCGGCGGCGTCGGCTTCTTTGCAAGAGGAACAGAGGAAGAGGATAAGGGAGCTGGTGCATCAGGCGTCATCAGTTGACGACACCGGCGTCATGACCGGCGCAGATGGCGATGACGATGAAACTGATGCCGCCGCCGTGGCGTACGAGTCGAAGGAGGCCGATAGTAGCAGCATGGAGATGATCAGACGACGTCGTTTGCTGATCCATGACGACGACAAGCACCAACAACTCAAAAAATACATCTACCAGACGACTACTGGCGCTTGCGACGGCGCTTTATTCAAGCGTGATTTCTGTGCTCCGACCGGGCTTCCACAAATTAAAATAAATGATTCAAATCATCTAGCAAATTCAATTCATTTCGAAATCTGAACTAGAATCAAATTACTGGAAAAACACTCCAAATGAGGGTATCCAAACGGTTAGAGAAAGCGACAACCCTTTTCTCTACTAACACGTTTTCCCTTTTGTTCCCTGTTTTTGTCTTTCTTTCTTTTCCCCCAAAAAAAAAAGACGTTCTTTATTGTACTGTCTTCCTTTAATTTTTAATAAATTCCTCTTGGGCTTTGGCCCTCCAGTTCATTAAAAAAAAAAGACGTGTTGTGACCCTGTTGACTTTGATAGGAACTCGTCCCTCGTCTTTCCATGCAAATCACATGCATCTGTTGGTATGTAAGTGCTATTTCACAATTAGAATAAGGGTCTATTTGGCTCTTCCGAATTAGACGAATTGAATTCATAGTATAAAAAAGAAAATCTAGTAAATCCATTTCTCATCTTATGAATTTAAGATAGGCTTATACATGAGCTTTGGATAATTATGGAATCTTAGATTTTTTTTCTCGTAACTATAGTTTATACTGTATTCGAGAAACTATAGTTTATACTACCAATTTAATTCTAGAGATCCAAACAAGCCCTGAGTCATTTCACACCTATAGAAAGATATTTGCAAAGTTTCTCTTTAAAAAACTATAGAGATGTGTAAAATGGATTTTTAGAGGTGCGCAGAAGTAATCGACAGTTAATACAATTGGCCAAATAACCATCTCAATAATCTACAGTTAATTCAACAACCGGTGCAGTTTCCTTTTATATCAAAAAAAAAAAACGGTGCAGGTGCGGGCCCTGACCCGATCGAACCTGGCCCAACTTTGTGCGGGTGCGGGCCGTGAGGTTACCCTCTTCTCCTCTGTTCGTCGGCCCGGCGACACCAAGCCCCAGGCCTCCCTCATCAAGTTCGATTCGAACTCGGTCGGGTCTGAGTGCGAACAGGAGTCGGAGTCGGAATCGGGATTAAGATGAGGCGGCTGATAGATAGATCTCTTTATAAGCAGCGACCTGATGCTGCTCCAAGGACCAACGACCAAGGACGAAAAGCCAAAGACCGGCACAAGCACATCGCCGTGTGAGGAGAGATAGTACGTGCGTCGGTTAGCAGCATGGCGGCACACAGCCAGACGACGATGAATTGCCGGAGGAACGTGAAGCTGAAGCGCTATTGGCCAGGGAAGGCGCCCACACGGACGCACGAGGCTGCCGACGACGAGGACATTGAACTGGTGGCGGCCGCCCTCAGGACGGGACAGGATCGTCATCGCCGTGCACGGCAGCCGGCAGAGATTGTATCGACGACGACGGCGGTGGTACCAGACGAGATTGTTCCGAGCGAGATGCAGGTGGGCGACGATGTCGTCGAGGAGGAGGCGGCGGCGGCTTGGGAAGACGAACGAAGGAAGAGGATAAGGGAGAGGCAGCTTCAGGTTATGGCGGAGAAGGAGAAGGATCTGCTGCCACGGGAGGAAGAGGACGATGACGACGTGGTGGTCGGGGCGCCGGTGGAATCTGAGTACGAGACCGAGATAGACTCCTCGGAGGACGAGGAAGATGAGCAGACGGCGCCCCCATTAGCAGTCGGTTTTGTCCCAAAGTCGCAGCGGAGCACCGAGCGGCTCAAGCACGACGAGGGAAGCGGGTTGTGGAGCTGCTGCTGGATAGGAAGGCCGAGACACGGCGGATACTTGTCCAAGCTATACGTGCATAAGAGCTGCTGCAGATGGCGGCGGTGGCCGACGACACCGTCGTCATGATCAATGCAGATGACGATGACGATGATGAAGCTGAAGCCGCCGTGGAGTACGAGTCATGGAAGCGTCGAGGACTAGCAAGGATCAAGAGGGCTCGCCGAGAGGAGGAAACGGAGGAGGCCGATAGCAGCATGGCGATGAGCAGACGACGACGACGTCGTTTCGACAGCGAGCACCAACAACTCAACAAGAAATACATCTCCAGATACTACCACAAAGGTTGCTTCTTCCAGGACAACCCTGACAACGCGAGGCAGACGACTACTGGCGCATGCGACGACAGGTTATTCAGCCGCGATTTGTCTGCTCCGACCGGACAGGATAGGATGATGAACAGGATGGCCTTGTCCAAGATAATGCAGGTCAAGAACTTTGGGCGACGCGGAGGAACGAAATGGACGCGTCTACTGAATGAAGACACTACGTACAACGGGAACACGCATGACTCAACTCTGAGCTGCTGCATGTTTGTATAAATAGCGTTCGTTGCTTAATTCCTAGAACAAATTTTGTTATATTAATGTAAAAGTACAACTCCCATTGGTTGAAAATGCTAATGTAACTTTTCAGTTTACTACTTTACATGCATATCCAGAGTTTAATAAAACTCTCTTGTTCACACTTTACATCGATTGCATCATCAATCCGTATCCTCATGCCCTCAAAGACTTGGATGCCACATAAGGTCAATGGGTACATGTGGATTGTTGATTCAGCTGTCTGATAAATGGTCATAGAGTGCAGACATTATTTGGATAATATGGCTAGTTATTGATAGAACCTTTTGCCTGAATCTATTTGGAGCGCAGACACCGTTTATCTGTTCTGAACTCAATCCTGCAGACTGAGAGCTACAGCAGAATACAGATCAATTGTTGTTCAGCTGCATCGATTTTCAGTGCTTTAGTTCATTTTATGAAGCAGCATAGCAGATTGCTTTTTGTTTTTGATTTGCTTTTGAAACGAATCAGGCAGAAGAGCTGCCGATTATAATAAAAAGAAGAAGAGTCCTAAGTGGGCACAATGATACAACAGCAGACCACAACCACGTCAAAACAACAAACACAACAAAAGAAAACAACAAAAAAAGACTCTGGTCGGCCGGATTAGGACATCGACATGCACCGAACACACTTGCCGGTTGGATTGGGACATCGACAGCGACCTACGCAAACACATAACACTACTCCTATGACGAACGCAGCAGAGTCAAAACCAAACCGCGGCAACACCAAACATCCGCACTTTTGTAGTCGCCCAAACCTTGGGAGTGACCCTGCATCGATAGAGGAACAAGGGAAGCAGACACCACATCGGGAGTGACCCTGCATCGGGAGTGACCCTGTTTTCGTTTTGCAGCAGTTGTTGCTACATCTATTACCTGCAGTAGGATATTTTTTCAGCAACTCATTTCAGCCGGCAACATCAACTGGAGCAAAGTAGCTGACCATCAAATTATGCATGCAAAGTCATGTTGCAGTTACACTGATCACAGTTTTTCACTAGATAATAGCATATTTGTTTCTGTTCAGATAATAGCTTCTTGTGCAACTCTGAAAATGGTGAAAGTGAATGGCTTTGTGAACTATTTTTGAAAAAAAAAAAGTAGCAGTCAACTGAATTAGCAGCATGTAACTTATGTGCATTTGAAACTGAATGGCTTTGTAAACTTTTTTTTTTTTGGCAGAGATAAAGACAAACATTCACCTAGTTGTTTCTTGGAGGCAAAGAAACTTGAGCTGGAGGGCAGAAAGGTTGAGGAAGAATCAAAGATGATGGAAGATTACAACCACCTCATATCACAAGATACAAGTTCAATGACTGAAGAGCAAAAGGTTGAGCCACTTGCTGGCATGAAGTGTTTAAGAAAGATGCTTTTTCCTGGCATTATCTAATTTGGTCCTGTTGGTCGGTAAGTAGCATGGTCTCCTGCCTCGTCATTTCATTCCTCTAATTTGTTTAAAAAACAACTTGACATAAAGGCAGTCTCAATGGTAAAAACTATGCAAAATACATGGTTTTTCCCTCAAAATTCAAAAGCCATGCAACCATGGCATGGCGCTATCAGGCATGACGATGCTGTCGTGCCATGTCATGTCGCCGCGCGAGGTCATGGCCAGGCACAACACTATGGCCCTTGAACCGTACCATGCTAGTGTCCGTATCGGCCCTGGCTCGAAGAGTGAGGCCATGCCCAACTAGCACCAATGCACGGTGTTCAAATGCATTATCGCGCACTGCACGCCGCCTCCTCTAAGCACGACGCCACTATAGCGCATCCCACCGCTGTCGTTACTGCTCCTTGGTGCATCGTTGCCATGCCACCACTTGCCTTTGCCACACCTGGGCTCACCATTGCACTGCCGCCGCTGCAAATTCTGTCATTGTGTGCCAAGAAGCTGTCATCACCACGCTGCATGCGGCCTTCTCTGTCACCGCAAAGGTGCGCGTGACTCCAAGCAAGTGGGAGACAGGGATTGTTGCACATGATTCAGCGGCCCAAGCAGAGGAAGACAGGGTTCGGAATTAGGAGGAGATTAGGAGGTTATGTGGGGAGAGATAGGGTTTCAGAGGTTCGGTGCCACTTGTAACGTCTTGCCTCCTCGAGGCAGGGCCCGCTTACATCTATTAGTTTGTCTAGGACCTAGACTGCCCTCACAGACCAACATCCATCTTTTATGCGCACTTTGTCCTCACTCTTGCGCACCCGCAAAGAAATTCCCCTCATGCGTGCGCACACGAAAAGAATTTTCTGGTTGGTGACCCATCCCGAAATCGCTCCAAACCAATAAGCACACTTAACCTCAGAGTTCCTTTGACATGGGCTTTCAAAAAAACTATAACTTGTTGGTATAAGTATCCTATTAATCCTATTAAGCCTTGGGCTAGGATGTTACACCACTGACTATTGTGTCATTGACTGTGTCTTCTCTAACATATTGGTTAGGGGCTTGGCCAATGACTTTGGAGTCAGCGACAACGCGTTCACCGACATATTGTTTTTTGGGTCTTCGCCATCTACTTTAGCTTCACCATCAATGTCTTCACTAATGTTTTAGTGTGGGGCTTCAACTTTGACCTCAACATGATTGGCTACGCTTTCATCAACATTTTGATGAGGCACTTAGCTATCAGCTTCGACATAATTAATATCGCCATTGGCATCACCAACTTTGCCTTCACCATAAATCTAGAGCCGAGGGATCACCATCGGCATAACCAACTTTGCCATCTTCCATCAATCTAGAGTGAGGGGATCGCCATCGGCATATCCAACTTCGCCTTTACCATCAATTTTGAACAGGATCATCATCGGCGTCTATAACTTCGCTTTTCACCATCAATTTGGAGTGGGGTGATCACATTACGCATCTCTTCAACTTTGTCTTCACCATCAATAATTGGAGTGAGCAGATTGCCATATATGACATATGTGACCACACCTATGTCTTCAAGCACGCAAATGAATTTCTCGCAAACACCAACCAAGAGGGCCTAGAGAGGAGCCCATCGGACAAGCAATTTGTCCAAAGATGAAAGCCATGCTTGGCGTCCTTGATTGAAAACTTGAAGACATGTTGTGATCAGATACAGCTACCTCACCTATTTCAACAATTTCACACCCACTTTGACTACATCAACGTCTTTGGCGAAGGCTCAGTTATGAAGAGAGGGCCATTGAGGCCTTAAGGCCATGTGAAGGAGCAACCTAACAATGGCAATGCCATGAAGGCTCAAGTGAAGGTTGTCGCCGAAGTCAGTCACACATACTATTTCTATGTAGATAATAAAGCCAAGTGTTAGGTTTGAGCTTTAATGAAGCAACACATATTTGTATTCAGCTATTGGGTCCAGTACATCTGATCAAAACCAAATAACCAAGGGGCTATCATTGGGGGTACCATATATTAGAAACCCCATTAATTATTGTTTTAAGGGTCCAATTACTTAGCCTAAGGGATTTTTGAGATAATATTTAGGGTCCATTTGTAGCCTCGAGAAACCCTATTGTAAATACAAACTCCGCCATGGAGGTTAATGAAAATTCCCCTCCTACGAACCTCTTGTATAAAAATGGAGAAAGTGGGAAGATGAAAGGGGACTTTTGTCACTCACTCATTTGGCTCTTTCTATCATTCTCTCCACTCCCACCTCTCTCATATTCAATCTAAGACCAACAAATATAAGGAGCCAATTTTCTTAGCCGACTATAGTCTTGATAAAATAGCATGTCTATTTCAAATTGTAAGTTGTTATGTCTATATTGTAATTCATACTCATCTAGTGTAGCTAAACCATCTTGGATGTCCATGGAAGCACCGTTAGGTGTAGATCATTGTTGAATAAGAAGTCCTCGTCAACTAGTGACTTAGTGTAGCCTATCTAGGCCGTCAGCTTTGCCTACATGTGCGTTGTCCACCTTGTCAGCATTGAGTGGTGTGTGTGCTTTAATTTGTCGATGTAGAGGTAGTCATTGTGAAATAGCTAGAACATCAACTTGCTTAATCATACTGTCCACCTCGTTAGTGTTGAAAAGAACAGTGTCATTTTAGATGGAGTGACCCACCCACATCATCATCCTCGCCAGTGTCGAGCGGTGCAATGCATGGTGTTGAAAAGAGCATTGTGTTTTGAAAAGAGCCTCCCACTCCATCAACCATCTCCTCCATCTAATAAAAATCTAAAAATAGTACTAGTAATAGATTAGAGAAGAGGGGGCGAAGGGCTCGGGGACCTCTGGCTCTCTGGATGGCGATATGAAGACATCGAGGCAAGGAAAAGATGCCAGAGATGTACAGGTCGACCTCCGGGTTAGGGGTCAAGGGCTGCTCCCTGGCGACCAACAGCTGGCGCATGAGGTCGATGACCTTATCCCTGTCCTCATCGAGAGCAGTCTTGCACCTCTCGAGAGCACCTCTTAAAGACAAAGAGGATCTGTGGTGCTCGACCTTGGAGTCCGCAGTGTAGAATGAGAATCGGATCAGGGTGGAGCTGCGTATTAGGGTTTTTGTGTGGTAGCATATATATATATATATATATGGGCCGAAGCGGGGTTGGGTCACTAGGTGACTTGCCGAGCATCATTGCAGGCTTGTATCCCTAGCTTTTATCTTTCTTGTAATGAACTCTATGGCTTTCAATAAAAGTTGAGGAAACTCTCTTTTAAAAAATACAATCAAGCTAAAAAAGAAGCATCCGTAGCTGAGACCACCGCGGCACAAAGATTTGAATTGGCATCCCTATGCACCCAATTAAAACCAAACTCCGCTAATAAACTCTTGCCTAGCTCCGTAATATCAAAACATAAGCCACCAATGGAGGATCTCATGGAGTTCGAGTCCTTTAGAAGGTTAGAGAGACCATGATAGTCAACTCCAAGAAGAACGCGTTCCACTCCAAGTTTAGCCCCAAGTTCAAGGCCTTCCCTTGCCGCCAAAGCTTTCGTGGTTAGAAACAAAATGAAATCATCCATTGAAAAAAATTATTTGATCTACATGGAATGGTAGAACCATCACATCAAACCATAGTTAGGTCAAGGCGTTTCCTAGCCTATCTAGTTAGCGAATAGCTAATGAACTCATGTTAACCACGTCCTCATCTTCATCATCAGTGAGCTCGTCCTCATCCTCTGCATAGCCCAAGCGGTCGTACTGCTTGACGAGGGCACCCAGGTAGTCGACCCACTTGCCATCGACATATTTCCTGATAGCGTACTCTCGACGGAATGACTCAGACCTGCTGGCAAGCTCCTCGGCAAACATGTTGCTTACTGTACAACGTCAACCATGAGCCCTTAGCATCTCCATGAACTTGGGCACCATTAGTGTCTTGGCCACCTTCTTTCTTTGCTTGTTCAGCGGCTAGGATCCTCCTCCTCTGTGACCACCTCCCTGGCCTTGAGCCAGTGCTCCATCCCTCCGGGGATGTCCCACATCTTATCCAACCAGAGCCTATCGGAAGCAAACACCTCCTTCTTGAGCTTGAGAATTTGGCTTCCCTCTGACGTGCTCGGCTCCTTGTTCATCCCGGCCGTCCCTGTACCCTTGGTGATCTCCTCAGCCGGCTCCGACGGCGTCTTCCTTGCTGCGCACGGCCGCTGTCAATATGCTGGTTTGTAAGAAGATGGATGGACAACAGGAAAGGGAAGAGAGAGGATTGGAATATATATCGCGATGCATGCCCCATGTTGCGTTCGGTATATGAATCCTACCAGGATTCAGGTTCGATCCAGTTGAGTTTTTTCATTTTTAAGCATCGGGTCCAGTTGCAATTGAGCAAGTCCATGACGTGGCAAGGAAATCGGATCCGGAAGCGGCGCTCAACATGTAATTATGTTTGGCATGGCAATAATAAGCTAATTCGACCGGCTTTGCATACATGTCATGTTCTGCCCCCGGCCGTCTCCTTTCGATGGATGCTCTTATTGGTTTCCCACAAAAACGGCTTCAAAAAAAATAGAAACAAAAACATGAGACCTCCAGCACCCTCCCTTCTCGTTCTCCTACACGGTGTTATCGATCATGTATGGCATTATTAAGGACACACAACATTAAATCAATGTTTTTGGAACGAAATGAGTATTGAGTAATATAGAAAGAGAAAGGATAGCTTTCTCATGACGTCAACATTTCATCAACAGAACTTCTTCCTCTGTCCCAAATTAAAGAACATTCTAGGGGATGACACAACTACCAAGGTGCAAGACACATGACCCAAATACCCCTACGATTCTATTCTTCATGCACAGCTACCAAGGGGATCGCACAACTACTAGAGCAGCACAGGTGGCACCAGGGACCAGACCGTGTGATCTGCAGGTAGCCTCCTCCAACCATCAATTTGTTCATTTTTTCATGTGACAGTGGACAACGCAAGATAGGGGGGTGATGATGATTGATGCTATACTCTTCCTCAGTATAGGATGGCAGAGGCTAAAATGACTTCCTTTCTAAGATTTCTTTTGAATCGTAGAGTGCCTTGCAGTGTGGGACAGAGGAAGTATAGTTGGACAAACTGGCAACACGGCACTGGCCCGGCGCACCAGTGCTTCCATGATGTGTCATGTCTTCATGCCGATGTTGTGGCCCAGCCATGACACTATGGCCCTTAACCATGTCGTGCCAATGCCTATGTTCCGGCCTGGCCCTAGCTCGAAGAGCACGGCCGCATCTTAGCCGCCACCGACGCACGACACTCACATCGTCACACACGTGCACTGCCTCTACTCAGCATGACACCACTATTGCAAACCTTACCGTTGTCGTGGCTACCCCTGGGCTCATCATTTCCATGCTACCACTTGCCTTTTGCCGCGCATGGGCTCACTTGTGCCGCCATCGCCGTAGATCCATCATTGCGTGCCCAACTATCCTGAAGGTGCCCATGACTCCAAAAGCAAGCAGGAGACGGGGATTCAGGACACTACGCGTGACTCCATGGTCCAAGCTAAGTTAGGGTTTCACAGAGTTTCATAGGTTGAGTGACACGGACTTTCGTGTCATCGACTACGTCATCTTTAACATCTAGGTTAGGGGCTTGGCTATTGACTTTGGAGTCAGCAACCACGCATTCACCAACATTTTGGCATAGGGCTTCACCATCTACTTCAACTTCATTAACATTGTTTTTGCTAATGTTTTAGGGAGGGACTTCAACTTTGACTTCAACACAATTGGATACGCTGTCATCAACATTTTGATGAGGCACTTAGCTATCGGCTTCGGCATAATTGACATCACCATCGGCATCACTGACTTTGCCTTCCCATAAACTTAGGGTTAGGGGATCACCATCGACATCACCGACTTAGATGCCATATGTGACATATGTGACAACAACTACGCCTACATCATTAACTTTAAGCATGCAAAAGAATTTCTCACAAATGCCAACCAAGAATGGTTGGTGAGGAGCCATCAAACAAGTAATTTGCCTGAAGATGAAAGCTCTACTTGGAGTCTATGAGTGAAAGCATGAAGACATGTCGTGATTGTCTACAACTACCTCACCTATGTCGACTACTTCACCCACTTTGACTACATCAATTCTTTGGCGAAGGCTCAATTGTGAAGAAAGTGTATTGAGGCCATAAGCCATGTGAAGGAGCAACATGCCAAAGGCAATGTTTCGAAGGCTCAAGTGAAGGTTGCCGCCAAAGTCAATCATGCATAGACTATTTCTTGTCGATGAAAGTTAAGTGTCAGGTTTGAGTTGTAATGGGCCACACTTATTTGTATTTATCTATTGGTTCTTGTACTTCTGACCAAAACTATATAGCTGAGGGGCTGTCGTTAGGGGTATCATATATTAGGAACTCTCATTAGTGTTTTAAGGGTCCAATTACTTACCTAGGCTTCAGAGATAATATTTAGAGTCTATTTGTAGCCTCAGGAAACCATATTATAAATACAAATCCCGCTATGGAAATTAATGAAAACTTCCCCACCCACCTCTCATATAAAAAGGGAGAGAGGGAACATGTAAGGGGACTTTTCCACTCACTCATTTAATTTTGCTCTCTCTCTCTTTCTCATTCTCTCCACTCGTACCTCTCTCATATCCAGGACCATGATGAAGATATAGTTGAACCATCTTGAACATCCTCGGCAGCATCATCGAGATGTAGACCGTTGTTGAATAAGAAGGCCTCGTTAGCTAGTGAGTCGATGTAGCATAGCTGCACTGTTAGCTTCGCCATCCCGGCCACATCGCGGTATTGAGTGGTGCATGCTTATTGATGTAGAAGTAGTCATCGTGAGCTAGGATATCGAGTTCCCTACTCATAATGTCCACCTCATTAGTGTCAAACAGAGCATAATGTTGTTGTAGATGGAGTCGTCCACTCATGTAATCTTCCTCGTCAGTGTCGAGCAATGGAAAGTGGTGGTAGTAGTCAGAGTCGCTCACTTGCACCGCCCCCTTGCTGGTGTCGAGTATTGCATAATGGTGGTACCAGTAGGTGGAGCCGATCACTAGTGTCGTCCGTATCTCCGATGTCATGCCACGTGTAGTTTTTTCCATGCAATGGGAGAGGAGGACATGACTAAATATATCGATTTATGGTTGCATCATTGTGTGTCTCTCTCTTCTCTACGGTCACATATCGGTGAACAAAAACTCTACTATTCCTTCCAAAATTTGCAGCATATTCTGAGTTTTTGGTTCCATACACTAAACTTAGGGAAAAAACAATATCTTGTAACTTAATGTGACCTTATTATCATTATTGATATATAGATTATGAAAAAAATCATTCAGATTTCAAATAACGTTGTTGAAGTATGTTATGATCTAGACTTGTGCTCAAGGCATTAAGGAACCGAGATGTATTTGATTGAATTATCATAATTTTTAATCTTCGGATTTGGAATTATGCACCAAATGGAAATCGAGATACACTTGGCACATATTGAATTGCATTCCAACACAAGGTGTATTGAGGGGTTTGATGAGTGTGGATGTTGTGGGGTGTTAGGGAGCAAACGGAGTTTGTTCTTTTCAAAGTAGTCAACTTAATTTATTGCTTGGATATTGATGCAAACAAAGTGATAATGCATATCAATTGCAACCAAAAGATGGAGAGCTACAGAGAATTTTTGTTTGTTTAATGATTTGGCCTCCAACCTACCCCTCAAGATCAGTTCAACTGATACAATGTTAGTGGTGGATCAATTGTATCAAATTAAAATGCAGTAAAAATGCACACTTGAGTTGTTAGTAACTTTTGGCATTGATCTGCATTTTGAATTGCATCAACTATAATTTACTACTGCTAGTGTGGATTCAAACTTTAGTTGTTGTAACTTTTGGTATCGTAGTTATGCTCTCATATTCCTTGATTACCAATACTTTGGGTATAGAGAGTGTTTGCTTTCCGGACACATAGTTTTTTTAATAGAACCATATATGTATTACTGAGTAAGGAAGACATACAAATACGAATAAAGATACGGGACAACAGAAAACAGAGGCAGTTGACCTGACCAAATTACATAGAAGGCCCTAAAAAACAAAAAAATACAAGGAGGTCCCTAGCCACCGTGCACACGAACCAAATCGGTGAACTCCACCGCCGGCCATCACCGACGCCAAGAGCACCCAAAATCACCTAGATCTGCAGAAGCCCCATCGCTAGAAAGCTTTGAATCGAGCTGCAATAGTCACCGGTCTCCATGGGCAGGATGAAATTGTCGAAGAAGAAATATCGACCGGGGATACACCCCGAGCTACTACAGACTTGGATCAAAGCACGCCGTCGACAAGCGTCGAGGGGAAGTTGAACTTGATCCACTCTCCATCGAGCCGCTACACCTGCTACTGCCGCTATCTTCTTAACGAAACGCGTCATG
Source organism: Bothriochloa decipiens (assembly GCA_023333625.1). Lineage (NCBI taxonomy): Eukaryota > Viridiplantae > Streptophyta > Magnoliopsida > Poales > Poaceae > Bothriochloa > Bothriochloa decipiens. Next base: position 2,859,845 of record CM041638.1, on the reverse strand, counting down.
AGCATTGCTGCTCCACCACAACGACGAAATAGCAACTGACGCAGACTCCTATACATACCTCCACGAGTTCGTTGATGGGGCCGGAGTGTAGAACCACCAAGAGGGGGAAGAGCTCGAGAGGACTTTATTCCATGGCGCCATCGCCACCGTCGTGTCAACCGTAATGTCGGAAACCTAACCCTAGCACTACAGGGACCTTGACCACCGACCGGCAAGAACGCAGCAGTCTCCACCACCTCGCAAAGACCCATCACCGTGGGCCATCGGAGGTGAGGAAGACCACCCGCCGTGCCGGTGGAGACCCGAGCGCTCGCTTTCTCCTCTGTCAACAGTAGTTGGAAGAGAGAGTTCGAGAGAAGCACCCCCCTCTTCTGCTCTTGTGAGGTTCCTGACACATAGTTAGGAATAATGAATAGTGGAATAGAACCTTACTCCAATCAGCGCGGTGTCCCACTCTATTAAGAAATCTAACCTAATATTTAAATGTGGTTATTCATAGCCTGCATGAATATATCTTCATGGTTCATTAGTGATCTTAAACATCTTGAGTATCCTTGTAAGGTCCAGTTGGATCGTGTTTCTCTGTTTTGAACTCAATCCTGCAGATTGAGGGGAGGTATTGTTTCAGCTAAATCGATTTTCAGTGCTTCAATTCAGTTTATCAGACGACAACATAGCAGCTTGTTTTTTGTTTTGATTTTGCAGAAGTCTACAGGATTATTTTAGCAACTCATTTCAGCATTATGCATGCAAATTCATGTTGCGGTCACATTGATCATGATTTTTTACTAAATAATAACATGTTGCTTGATATCTATTTATGTTCATATAATAGCAATTCAGATAAATAGGGCGTTTTGGATTGAGGATGCACCATTCTGCGGTGACCACTCAATTCAGATAAATAGGGTGTGCTCAATCTGTGCAGTTGTGGAAATGATGAAAGTGAATGGCTTTGTGAACTACTCTCTCTATTTCAAATTATGGACGCATTGGCTTTTCTAGATTCATAACTTTTGATGCACAATAATGTGGGACAGAACACGTATTTTTAAAATAGATAATTAGCAGTCAAATAAATTAATAGTATGTAACTTATGTGCACCATTTTGAAATTGAATGGTTTTGTAAACTTTTTTTCTCAGGGATAAAGACACACATCCACCTAGTGGTTTCATGGAGGCGAAGAAACTTGAGCTGCAGGTAAGAAGGTTGAGAAAGAATCGAAGATTTGATCATGGAAGCTAACAAAAACCTCATATCACAAGATACAGTTCAATGACTGAAGAGATAAAGGCTTTGCCACTAGCTGGCATGTAGTGTTTAAGAAAGATGCTTTTTCCTATCATTATCTATTTTGGTCATGTTAATCGGTAAGTTTCTTAGGGATGGCTCGTCGTCTATTTATTTGTTCTACATGGAACAGTAGAACCATCACATCAAACCAACAGGTCAAGGCATTTCCAGCTGGCCTATCTAGCTAGCGAATAGCTAATGAACTCATGTTGACCACGTCCTCATCTTCATCATCGGTGAGCTCATCCTCGTCCTCCGCGTAGCCCAAGCGGTCATACTGCTCGACGAGGGCACCCAGGTAGTCTCCCCACTTGCCATCGATGTACTTCCTCATAGCATACAGCTGACGGAACAACGCGGGCCTGCTGGCAAGCATCACGGTGGACATCTCGATGAAGCTAGAGTTCAACGCTGTCTTGACCACCTTCTTTCTTTGCTTGTTCAGCGGCTGGGTCTCCTCCGCCTTGGCAACAGCCTCCCTGGCCTTGAGCCAGCGCTCCATCCCTCCAGGGATGTCCTTCATCTCCATCCACAGCACATCCGCCGCAAACGCCTCCTTCTTGAGCTTGAGGATATGGCTTCCCTCTGACGACGTGCTCGGCCCCTTGTTGCCGATCGTCCATGTCGCACCCTTGGTGGTTTCTTCAGCCGGCTCCGATGATGTTTTCTTCTTGAGAGTCCCAGCAGTAGCGCAGCCCCCACCGACGCATTCTTCATTGCCGCCTATGATACGGGAGAAGCTGTCGTCGCACTCATCGATGATGACCCCTGCTCCTTTCTATCTGCAGCTGGGATCGAGATGCTGCATCTGTTGATCAGATCTGGTTTGTTAAGATGGACATGGAAGTGAAGGAAACGAAAAAGAGGAGATATGTGTGTGGCATATATATATACGGCGGGTTGCCGTGGCCTGCGTTTCCCGCGATTGGTATCGGAATCAGATCCGGCTGAGCAGGGCAAAGCAAAATGCATGCGAAAGCGGCCGAATGAGATGTGTTAACACATGCATGGACACGTATTGTCTTTTTTTTAACAGAGATTACCTCGACTTTTAAGAAAGTCAATTACAGAGTCCTTACAACTGGGGATACCAGTATCGCATACGCACCAAAGGATATCATCATCCTACTGCCTAAACCCAGGGCTCACCCACACACAGATACAATAGGAACAAAAAGCGCCATCAGGGGCCCAAAGAAATAATAGAAATCAAATGAAGACGACTTCAGGCGGCGGTCCTGCGTAAGCTTTCTTCGCCATCCATTCAGACAATGAGCACACCATTGATTCCATCTTGATCTTGTCCTTCTCCTTCTGTAAGTCGGCCCACAGCTGCATGAAGTTGATGATCATATGAATAACAGAATTGGGTGTACTGGGAAAGCTTTCTTCAATAGCCATTTTGTTTCTAAGCTTCTAGATCGACCATGCAACCCACGCAAAAAAAGTCATCATGATCCTCTTAGGCAGCCCAGGCCTACTGTACAGCCAATTGGATGTTAAATCTTGTAAGGACACTGGAAAGCCCCCAGACCAAAAGTATCCCTAATGCAACACCAAACATATTGAGCAACAGAACATTCAAAAAACAGGTGGTTAATAGTTTCAAAGGAGCTATCAAGATAGCATTTGGGGCTACCCTTCCAGCCCCTTTTTTTCAAAGCAACTGCAGTTTGTAACTTATTGTGGAACACTTGCCATAGAAAGACCTTGACTTTTAGGGGATTCTAATTTTCCAGATCAGGTTGTTCAGGTCATCCCCAACACCCCCATTAGTCAAGCAATTATAGAGAGATTTGGTTGTAAAAGTTTTGGACTCTTCTAACACCTGGAAGACCTCATCTTTACCACTCCCATCTATGATCAGACCCTGGAGCTTTTCTTGCAGGCATTCCCATTCCTACAGAGTAGCTCCATATAAGCTTCTTTTCAGGGGGATAACCCATCCCCTTTCACCCAATGCTCATGTACTTTAGCCTCTGGGTTCCTGGCCATTTGAAAGATATGTTTAAATTGCAACTTAAGTGGAATGCCCCCCACCCAGGAGTCATGCCAAAATCTCACACACTTCCCATTATGCACATAATGTTCAGCCCCCATTTAAAGAGATGTTTGACTTTGTGCAAACCCCTCCAGAATTGAGATGTACCCTAATAAGGTGATCCATGGAAGCCCTTTCCTTTCATATATTTTGCATCCAGCAGTTTAAACCACAGCTCATTGGGTTGTTTGTCCAGCTTCCAAATCCACTTGGTAATAAGACATTGATTCATCAAGGTGGTGTTAATGATCCCTAGCCCACTATAAATCTTTGGTTTGGTTATAGATATCCACTTGGCCATATGGTATTGAAAGCATCTCCAGTCCCTTGCCAGAAAAATTTTGATCTTATAGAGTCCATCTTTACATGCACCCCCTTAGGCAATAAGTAGAAGCCCATTACATACATAGGCAGGCTGCTAAGGCAGGAATTGGTGAGTATCAGCTTCCCCCCAGAAGACATGAGTTTCCCTTTCCAAGGGTCTAATCTTTTAGCCATTCTAGCAGACAGGCCTTGGAATGCCCCTATGCCCAGCATCCTATCAGATATAGGTATGCCAAGATAATTGATTGGGAGTTCTGCTAATCTGCAGTTCAACATATTTGCTTTCCTTTCCTTTTCTGCTTGAGAGAATCCAAACATCACTACTTCACTCTTGTGATAATTAATCTTCAAGCCCGATAGCCACTCAAAACAATACAGTAGGATTTTTAGATTAATGATCGAAGAATCTAAGCCATCAATCATTAAGACTGTGTCGTCAGCGTATTGTATATGAGATATGCCATTATCTAGGAGATGATCTAGAATGCCGGTGATTGACCCTCCCTGCACTGCTTTATCCATCATAGCACTTAATGCATCATCCATCAATTTGAAGAGTAAGGGGGAAAGAGGATCCCCTTGCCTCAGCCCTCTCATGGTTCTGAAGTAAGGCCCCCTAGTTTCATTAACGTTAATGCATACTTGCCCACCTTTAATAGTTCTCATCACCCATTCAATCCATTCCCCTGGGAACCCTTTCCCCTGTAACACTTCTTCTAGGAAATCCCATCTCACCCTATCATAGGCTTTCTCAAAGTCAATTTTGAAAATCATTCCTTTCCTTTTTTCTTTCTTCAGAGAGTGAATAACCTCATGTAAGATGACCACTCCTTCTAGGATATTTCTTCCTTTAATGAACCTAGTTTGATTACCCCCTATAGCATCCCTTGCCATAGGAGTTAGTCTTTCAGTTAACACTTTGGTAAATCCCTTATAGTTCATATTCAAGAGGCAGATGGGCCTATATTGTTTTATAGAATTGGCCTCCAAGACCTTAGGCACCAGGGTAATTACCCCATAGTTCAATCTTCTGATGTCCAGCAAGTTATCATGGAAGTCTTGGAACATGCTCATATATTTGCTCTTGATCAGATCCTAGAAGTTTTGAAAGAAGCATACCCCATAACCATTAGGACCAGGGGCAGTATCCTGCTTCATTTCAAAGATAGCTAATTTAATCTCCTCTTCTGAAAAGGATCTAATCAGATGCTCTTTGTCTTCACTCTTAATTCTCCCATGGAATTCCCAAAGTCCTGATCCAAGGAAATAACCCTTTCCTCAACAGGCCCAAAAAGGCTTTTATAGAATTGCACAGCATGTGCCATCATTTCATCCTGAGAGGAGACCACCCCCTGGTCAGTTTCAAGGTGAATGATGGTCTTTTTCCTCCTTCCATTTGCAAATTGATGGAAGAATTTGGTATTAGCATCCCCTGCTTGTAACCATTGTTTCCCCATCCTTTGTTTCCAGTAGAGTTCCTCAGCAGCATATATCTTTTCCAAGTCATTTTCCACTTGATATCTATGCACCCATTCCTCTTGCATTAGCTCCCTCCCCTTAGCCTGTCTATCAATCTCTGCCAGCCTATTCAATAGGTCTTGCTTTAGACTTTTCTGCTCTCCAATTCTTCTAATGTTCCACCCTTTGAGTTTGTTTCTCAGCCATACTAGGCACCCATGCCAACTATTAAGAGAATAGCACAACTTAGGACATCTCTCCTCAGCAGTCTTCCAAATGTTAGCCACCATGTCTTTGAACTCCTCCTCTAGGAACCATTACTGTCCAAAGAAGAAATATCTGGATCTGCTGCCAGGGATTCCCCATCATCAACAATAATAGGGGAGTGGTCTGACCCAACCCCAGTCAGACACCAGGATGAAGTTAGGGGAAAACTCTCTTCCCACCCAGCAGAAAAGAAAACTCTATCTAGGTTGACCATAATAGGCTTATCCTGTTTATTTATCCATGTAAATCTCTATCTAGATCTCTTAAGCTCTCTAAGTTGATTCTCCCCAATGAAACAATTGAACTATTCCATTAGCCCATAGTCTATGTTGTCAGAGTTTTTGTCTGATTCATCCCTAATAAGGTTAAAATCACCCCCAAGAACTAGAGGCAGAACAGACTCAGAACATACCACATTCAACTCAGTAAGGAAATTAGCAGATCTATCATGGTGTGTAGGGCCATACACAGTAATCATAACCCATCTAAAATTAGACATTCTATTCCTGAAGGTCAAAGCAATGCAGAACTCTAAAATGCTAACATTTTCAATTTCAAGGCTATCAAGATTAGTACCCATAAGAATGCCCCCCAGATTTCCCTTTAGCTGGAGACCATACCCAAGAGAAGCCCCTTCTTCTAGCTAAATCAGCTAGTTCATTGTCAGTAAAGGACTCTCTAATAGTTTCCTGCAAGCCTACCACCTGAAGGTTATGGTCTTGGATAAATTCCTTGACTTGTCTCTTTCTACTCCCTTTTCCCAGCCCCCTAATATTCCAAAAGAGAAATCTCATTTTTTACCCTTCTTGGATTTACCCTTTTTGGATCCCCCCTAGGTTAGTGGCACCATGATCAGCAGATCCCCCTATGGGTTAATGGTCCTATGATTAGCAACAAGTCCTCTTGCTTTGTTGTCAATCACAGAAAGGTTAAACTCATCAGTTGGCTCCTCATCCTGAGGGGCATTTTTCTTATTGACAGAGGCCAAGTACTCCCTGTAGTTAGCCTCTGCCAGAGCTGCTCTCACCTTTTCTTCAGCCTTGAAGGTTTCTATTTGTGTATCAATATTAGTCACATTCCAACCCAGCGCCTCAAAAACCTCATGAAAATGGTCATTGCTTAGGTTATTAAGGACTAGGAACTAGTTGGAGTGATTCATACCTTAAGAGAGATCATCCCTGATCTGCACCCTTTGAGTAGCCTTTTTCATCAACGATCTTTCATCTTGTCTCAGTCTGGTATTGGCTCTGGTAGCAATGGTTACCCTCTTCTTCTTGTTCTTTTTCTTCATTGAGCTCACCCAAGTGTGTTGTTCATCATCAGTGCCTTCCCCAAAGGAAACACCCATGCTTCCCTCTAAACTATCCATTATTTCACTCTCCTGAGTCACCATTCCCCCCTCATCCTCAGCCCCTTCCATTTCCACCGAATCAATGATAATCTGGTTGTTCCTCACAAGCTCCCATTTCTTCCCCTGGGATCCTCCCTGTGAGTCCTCCACTTGGCAAATCTGAGACAAGGTCTCCAGTACCTCCTCATTCTCTTTTTCATTTGGAAGCTGCAGCTTAGGCCACTTGTTCTTGTCCATAAGAAAATCATCGTCAGCCTCCTGCACTTTATACTGGTTACTAGGGATCTCCTCCTCATCTGACAATGTCATGGACTTGGTAGACTTCCTCCCAGTCTCCACCCCCTTGGATTTGCCTGATTCCCCAGCGCTCATTTCTAGGTCTCTCCTCCTGCCTACTTGGATCGCCAATGTCCTATCCTCCCTTAGACTGAGCTCCCCACCCCCACCAATCACCTTAGCAGAGCTAGGACTTGATGACCCCAGGGTACCTTCATGTAACAGCATAGCAGTAGGATCCCAAATTGACCCCTTCTCGCCACTGGATAAGTCCACTAATCCCACACTAGGGTGATAAGCTGCAATTGGAACATCCATAGGATCCTCTTCTGGCTTATCCTGTTCCATCATCTCTTGACTTCCACCTAGACTGGAACCTTCCCTGTCTACATTGCTCATTCTTTCAAACTTTCCAAACTTCTTCCTTCCCTTTATGCCATCTCCATCATAGTTGTCTTTGTCCTCTGGTTCATCTTCTTTGCTACCTGAGCCAGGGTGCCCTCCTCTTGGTACCACATTGTGTCCTTCCATTCCCTCAGCTATGAAAGTGATATCAAAGCTCACCTTATTAAAGAACACCTCAATAACACATCTGATGGCAGCAGGATCTCTGTAGTTCACCTTCACCCTCACAGCCCCCTCCCTGATGAGGCTTAGTTCATCCACCACTACTGGTTTGCCAACCAAAGAAGCTAGTTCCCTAGCTACATATCTACTCTATCTATGAGAGGGATATTACCAATTTTCACCCAGCAGGTCTGTAGAACTGAAGATGCAGTGGGATCCATATTGGATTTAAGTATCTTGACCTTGAGTTTGTGTGACAAGTTAATGCCAGCCACCCTAGTGAAAGTGTCCAAAGTCCCCTTGTCTGGAAAGCTTACCATGAATTCAGACTGGGTCATCTTCCTTGGTTTGAAATCCCATTTGTCATCTACCACAACCCTTAACTCCTCATTCATTTTTTTCCTCATCAGTATCTTCTTCCAGAATAAGAACCACCCTAGTATTTTGAGCTTGTTGTACCTTTGTCTCTGGTATCTCAATGGAATAGAAGCCTCTGTTTGGAATCCCAAAACCAAACATCTGAATCTTGCCCTTGGTAATCCCAGAGTCAGCAACCTTGTGCCCAGGCTAGAGACACTTGTAGCAAATTAGCTCCTCATTGATTTCAGATTGGTGATGCCCATTCTAGAGACATTTGTAGCACTTGATATTTGAATTCTTGCCTTCCTGGTATATTCCCTTATCCTTGTTCATCTCTTTTGGTCTCCATCCTCCCTGTCCACTCTGAGAGCCCTGGCTTTTCTGCTCTAAACCCCTTTGGCACCTTGATAGCCCTTGGGAACATTCTCCCCCCTGCCAGTTGCTTCTCTCAGTTCCTCTCTCCCCTTGCTATGTTCTGGTAAGTTCCTTACCATCCTGATGACTCTGGCCCCTTCCCCCAGCAGCATCTCTAGCCAATCCATAACCACGGTCAGTTCTTGCAGGGTAGTGCTCCCCTGGAGGTTGCTTGTCTATTGAAGCCCTCAGTGTCTCGAGCTCCAAATCCCACTCTAGATTGTAGTTACCTAGGAATTGGCAATTTGAGCCCTCTCCTCCATTCCCTCGCAGGAGCTTCATCCGCAGATCCCACTCAGCTTATCCTCTTCCCAGTATTCCTCCTCCTCCCAGTCATCAGATCTGCGCTTCCAAGGACACTGGTCTTGATCCCTTCTTGCCATACTCTCCCTCACCACCTCCGCAAAAGATTGAGTGAGTGGCGACGACGGCCCTAATCGCCTGACTCTGCGGGCAAGGTGGCCGTATTTCAGAATATCTGCTCTCGACGCCGGATAGCCAAATCCATAGATAGTTGTAGCCTTGGATATCCATATCCAGTTTGGTTCAATGGGCCTCCACGAGTGTTGATGAATATCTTCTAGAGAAAAGCCCACTCCCGAAGACAGCCCACTCCCACTTGAGTCATCTTCCACTTGGCTCCCGTGAGCCTACTCTGCTTTTGCTCCCCTGCTTGGAGAGCAGTCATCCTCCCCATGGCCTCCTCCAAGCTTTGGCTAGCCAAATCCAGATCCTGCAAATCCTTTTCCACCGCTTGAGAAGCTGACGAGAACAGACAGTGCTTAATTTCCCTAGCTAGTTTAGATTTAATTTGATCCCCCTGGATCTTCTCCCAAGCTAACATAGGTTTGTTCAAATTCCGCACCATCGGAGAAGCTGTGGATCTTCCAGTAGCAGCAGCCGAATCAACTTGGCCATTATAGGCTTCCCCAAGCCTTGACCAGTTTTCCCCACTGGTTGACGTCCGCGGCGTTGACTCCTCCGTCGAAATGGCAATTTCCCCCACCCACTTCCAATTGCATCAATTTTCTGGACCAATTGTTGATGAGACCCATCACCGGAGCCTGATATCACGAACCTCTCATTGCAGCACGCTAAGATGTTGCTCTCGTGAATGTCCCTATCGCACTTCCCACAGAGGTCCGCAGAATCAGCCCTGCAAAACACTACGGCCAACTCGCCGCATATACAGCAGCACCTCTCCTTCGCCCCCATGGCGGAGAGAGAAACCCTAGCAGACGCGTAAGGTCAGGAAACGAGAAAACTCACCGGTGAGGTGATGCAGCGTCGCTTCCCGAGCTCATTCCCCTCCTTTTTGGGGCTCTATCTCCGGGCCTCTACCGGCGAGCCGCTGGAGAAATCTTTTTTTTTTTGAAAGATCCAGTTTAAGCCGGCATTGCATTAATAAGAAGAGTGAGTTACAGACTTACAAGCGCAAGGCGAGCGTCGCCCTGTCGCCCCAGCCCTCTCTATGGAATCCTAGTTTTGCAGGTGCCCATGGACACGTATTGTCAAAAAAAACTCATGCATCGACATGTATTCTTCTGGTTGCTTTGTAATTTGAACCGACGGTGAAAACAACTTTTACTGATGATTCTTATTATAAACTAGTAAATATGCACGTGCGATATGCACGTGCTTATATCTCTGATATTTGATATATACGTCTAGAACGTGGCCATGTAGAGTGTTTGCAAGTACCGGTATAATATTCAACATGTAGTATGGGTGTTTGCATCAAATGCATTGTGTCTCGAAATACTAAAGGAAAAAAACCATAAGCTAATTTTTGTACATGGAGCATGTGAATCATCATATATATCTGAAAACTCTCACTCATAGAACACCACGATGATGTGAAAAAAAAAACAGTATATATGATAGTGTCCTAAAGCCTATCAGTAAGCTCCTATCTTTATATATTGAACAAAGGAATGAAATTCTCAGAGTATGTGATGTGTCCATACTGGTTGTGCTTGGACACGAAGATTGAGTGTCATGGAAAACATGAACGTTCCCAGGTGCTTTCCGGTGCTGCTGCAAACCTTCTTGTGTCACACCCTAAAAAACACAAAGCAAACACATAAACGTTAAAGTTGTTTCACTCACCTAAATGATTCCATAGCAATGTAGGCTGCCGCTGCCCATCTGGTCTTGGCTCACTGGTGGTTTGCATGCTGGCATGTTGCTGCTGGGCGTTGACTGGCGGGTTACCGGCGTGTTCGTGTTACCTGCTGGTCGGCTGCTGTTGCCTGGCTGATTCTGCTCATCGTCATCTGAAACAAATAGGGAGCAACAAAAAGGAGAGGCGGTGAAGGAAATAGGTAGGATATGGAGAATGTGCCAGTAACTGTGATGTGAGAGGAGAGGAATTCCATCAAACACCTTCTTTCACGATTCTTCAATCCAGTTTGCCTCTGCTTACCTCTTCCTCAGTGCCTGGAACAAGGCTACACTTGCTACTTTCTAACGAAGACATCGAACTGGAATTAACACAACAATGTGAGCGTGAATATATATGTGATTGCTAACGACAGAGATTGAACTGAAATTAGCACAACAATGTGATCGTGAATATGTGACCTCTGGATTACCAGTCGGAGATTGCAGTGTCAACAATGCATCCCAACTGCCTTTTAGCATCTCTGCAAACTCAGAACCACTTGCTTAAATCTGCCAAATCATATGTTTGGCAATACTATAATCGCTCAAGCACAATGACACGGAGCACGGATGATGCGTCCAATCTCAGAAAAGAACGACCAATGCAATGAACAATCGAGTTTAGGGCTTTAGCCACATCTTTTCGATTCAAACATGTGAAGTAACAAACCTAGGGGTGTGGCTTAAAACAGATCTCGTACATGACTGCGTGAGGTCGCGGCATCCGCAGCAGCCGCACAAGCTCTGCGCGACGTCGAGGTTCTTGGACAGCGAATCCCAGAGAATTTGACCTGGTGCCCCCTGCGGCGGTGAGGAAGGCGGCGTGGTCGATCCTCGGGACGACGGCGGCACGGGAAGATTTCATGATAACACGGGAACAAAGAAAAGGAAAGGATTATATGCGTGCCGCGTGTATGGTTGTGCCGGTACACGTTGGAGGGTAAAGAAAGTTTCGGTGAAAAAAGATATATACACCGGTGTAAGATTGTATGGCAGGAACGTCTAAGGTAAGATGTAAGATTGATATGGCTCACAATCAGATTAATATTCACCGTTAAATCTAGACATCAAATTATCTAAGGATGGGTATATAAGTTGGGTATATTTATTTTAGGTGAGAGCTATTTTTTAATTTGTTCGCTCTTTTATAATATAGATAAACTATTGATGTAAATGGGGCGACTTTCACCGATGGCTCGTCATTGGTTAAAACCAGAGACATCATATATCCTCGCCTGTGCTTCCTCAGATTGATCGACAAGCAGGGCACACTCGTCCACATCAATCATTCAACTACTCGAATGCACGAGTGTTTTTTAGTTTCCTCATTTTACGCTAACAACTGTTTGAGGACATGCATGTTGGAAGGAAATAAACGACAGAATCCATAAATATGCATTAGATTTGCTTACAGAGCTCAAATTGGACTGCTCAAAAAAAGAGCTCAAATTGGGGTCGTCCTAGTCCTAGATGGGATGGGAGAGACCCAGCGATTTGAGCTTTGTACACGATCGAATGTTGGTGTGGACAAAGAAGTTTATTTAAGTATTCACTCAAAATGAGATCGCCCTGAGATTACAAAATCATTGGAAGATCTGTTTATATACACGGAACGGTAGAAACATCGAACCCTAGCTAGGTGTTGCCTTTGCTTCGTCCTGCCCTAGCTAGCTAACGCTAATGACCTCATCTTCACCACATCATCATCTTCTTCATCGGTGAACTCGTCTTCATCCTCCGCGTAGCCCAAGCGGTCGTACTGCTCGACGAGGGCGTTCCGGTAGTCGGCCCACTTGCCATCAATGTACTTCCTCGCAAGGTACTCTCGTCGGAATCTCTCGGACTTTCTGGAAAGCCTCTCGTCGGAGACTTCGGTGAAGGTACGGGTCAGACGAGCCCTCAGGAACTCGATGTACCTGGGCGTCAACGATGTCTTGAGAATAACCTTCTTTCGCCTCTTCGTGGGCTGGGTCTCCTCCGCCTTGGCGGCGGCCTCCATGGCCTTGAGCCAGCACTCCATCCCTCCGGGGACGTCGGTGACTTCCCGCCTCATCATCTCCCTCCACAGCCCATCCGCCGCAACCGCCACCTTCTTGAGCTTGAGAATGTCGCTGCTTGCCTCCGACGACGACGTGCTCATCGGCTCTAGCTTGGTGATTTCCTCATACAACTCCTCCGGCGTCTTCCTCTTCATTGCTCCGCTAGCGGCTGTTGATCGATCTGGTTTGTTGGAAGATGGAATTGGAAAGGAAGGGAAGAGAGGAGTTATTTGTTGCCTTTTATATATTGCCATGCCCCGTGTTCGGTATTGGAATCGAATTCGTATCAGGATCGTCGGATCCAGTTGGAGCTGTGGCATGCGTGGCAAGTAAGGGGGTGTTTCGCACTGCTCCGCTCTCATTTTTTCAGCTCTGCTCCACCAACTCCACCATAGAGCAGCTCTATCGTGGAGTTTATGGAGCAGATGATACTGTTTGGCACACAATTCTACTCCAGCTCTACAAATGGATTGTTTTCATGTAAATAGTCCACTATACCCTTGATTAAAATTGAATACTCAGCCATACAAACATACTCAAAGAAGTGAAATAGAGAAATAGACGGGCTATGCTCTGCCTCTAGGAGGACACGCACGGCAACAAAATGGAGAGGATGCGGCTTGCAGCAGACACTCCGTGATTAACGAGTGACATGGTCGGTAAATATTCTACAACTCCACGGGGGAGTATAAAACTATAAAAACTAGAATACCTCTTGATGTGCTCTAGAAAAAACGTGAAGTTGGTCTCTAACTTCATCTTTTTTTGCGGAGCGGAGTTCTTGGAGCTGAACGTGTTTGGCACCGCGGAGCTAGAAAAACGAGAGCGGAGCAGTCCCAAACACCCCTGGATGTGAAAGGCGCAGTCGGTTTCAATTCTCGTGCTCATTGGCGGGGCCGAAAGCGGCACAAGGAAATCCACCCGGCCGCTGGAATTCTGGATGCAACATGTATTCTTCTGGTTAGTATTAACACGCTCCCTTGTCATGAGAGAGAGTGAGAGCTCCCTAGTGGCCTACTAGTCATCGCTACTCATGCACACACAGTAATTAAACCTACACGGGCGTTAACAAATATTCTTGTACGCCGGACAAGAAAAGGAGAAAAGGCAGCTTTGTAGCGACATCAACATTTCACGAACACAGATGTGACCGACTGCCATGGATCGGAGTCATGGAGAAGAGCCCGCGCTACTACAAAAATGGTTTTCACCAACCATATCGGTTTTGTAAAACTGTTACTGATAAATTTCGCCTTCGCTTCGCAATATGAACTGACTGTGAAAACCGTTGTTACCGACGGTTATTTTACAAAAAAAAAAACCATCTGTGGAAAAATGGAGCGGTTTTCACCAACACTTCGTCATTGGATAAAATCAGCGACGCCATCTTTCTTGCATGTGCTTCCTCAGAGTGATCGACAATCAGGACCCACTCGCCCTTGTGTCATCCCAGGATTGACGCCCATACAACGGCACGTATCGACGTATCCACACCGGCCTCTCGTGTGCTATTTTTCTCCTCTTGATTGAGTAGCCAAGTGTCTAGTCTTTTACTCTGCTTTGTGCTTGTTCTTGCAAAGAAAATGAAAATCGTAAACAGACAGGCAAGCCTTCTCTAACTCTCTTCAATGGTCACTTTGTTACTACTCCCTCCATTTCAATATAAGAGTCGTCTTAGCTTTCAAAAATTGTTCCATTAAAAATGTCGTTGAAGCCCGCAGAGGAATCATAGTCTGCACTAGCGAGGAGGAGTCCGTCCGCTTGCCCAAATCTAGATGAGGATGAGGACAAACATAGGGGAGAAAACATCGAGATAGGGATGGAGGGAGAAAGCATATACTTGTTTTTTTTCATCATTGTTGGTTTGCAAACCACTATAATTTTGGGATGGAGGGAGTATGTGCGACAAAATTCAGGTGATGTGCAACATCGTTCATAGGCTTTTGTCAAGATCCAGAAGCACTTTGAACCCACAGCTCTGCACTACACTTGTACACCCATCAACAAACAGAGTCCTTTGTATAAGAAATGTCAAAAAAATTAAAACAGAGTCCAAAGCGTACAGGATGCATGCATCTCATTACATTAATGAGCGTCATGAGTTTTTCAGGGATTATTACGAGACACTAACAAATCACGCAGAAAAGTGCACACACAAATACAATAGGCCGGTAATGCCAAGACCCAAGAGTTTTTCAGGGATTATTGTAACGAATGTTTATAACCAAAGTCAGTGCAGGACTTGACAAGTACGTACAATAGGTACGGCTCAAGAAAACAAAAGTTGACTTAAGCAGCATGAGCATAGTATTAGTTTAGGTAGTGGTCTAAGGCTGCCAAGTCACTTACTTCACTTGCATCTGATTGGCCCTCAGCCTGTTCACACTTTGGTAATTTTGAGTAGAAGCAACAATGCATGGGCCGCTCATGGGCGGTTCTATTTTGTTTAAAAAAAAAACAAAACAAAAACAACGACAGCTACAGCTACAGAATCATCAATTTGGAGCTCTATCTTTCAGTAGAAACCCATATAATTCTTCCATTTTTCTCTTCTAAGAATCAGGGGATTCTGACCCAAGAATTGGATATGTGGCACAACAGAACATGTCGGTTGTCTGAACATTTGGTTCAGAGAAACTGTGTTCGTAAACCCAAATCACTCACTAGAAAGCCAGGTTCCATGAGCTCAAATGTGAAACGGGATAGCTTCACGGCGGCTGCTATGCACTATTCTACTTGCACATCCATGTGCCTCTGCGCCCTTATTTCTCATGCCTACAGATATAAAAATACAAAGCCTTGAACACAAGCCAGAAACTTGGTATGGTACTGTTATCTCACTCAACCAGTTTCGTTTCATTACCGTACTAGATTGCGGCGCCGTGCAATCATCATTGCAAGCAGTCGCTGCAAATCCTTGCTGTCTTAACATATTGAGTTTACGTGATCTCAAGTCAAAATGTCACTGCTTGTGCATCATGCGCTCATGCAGTGTGAGTGAAGTCAATGATCGCAAAGTCTTGATACTTCAAGAAGCAAGCAAACAAGAAGATCGATCGGTTTCTGGTACTTACTTGTTTTCAAACCTTTCACCAATCCAGGATGAACCAATCTCCTGTAAGAAAGTGTAACTGAACTACTGAATTGGCTGAAGAAGTCTGAAGAACTGAAGACAACCAGCCTGTACTCCTGTCTGCAACACTGAATACGCCATATCAATGCAATTCGATCTCGATTTCCTCCTTGGGATCAGAGGACCGACGTTTTCAACATGTCATGTCAATGAATTAAAAATGAAAATTTTTGGGTAATGAGTCTGCAATCCCGCCAGCCGACTGATCTTGATTGGCCATGTGCTTCCCTTGGCGCCCTACCGTAGCCTGTCCGGGCCATTCCATGCTGCAGAAACAAACATCTAGCTCGCGGCAGGCAGGAACACGATCCCATGCTCTCCAGCCGGCGTTGGTGCAGGAGGTGCAGCATCGCAGAGCCACATGCCGTAGCTTCCCCCGCACGTCTCGCCATGCTTGCTGCGGCGCGAGTCACGGTGCGACGCCTCGCACAGTTGCACTGCAGAACGTGCGCCACCCATCTCGCATGCGCGCGCGAATGCCGGCTGCTGGCCTCGTGCCACCATATATACACGGCCGGGCCAGCCATTCGCATCGCAGAGCCGCGTGCTCAGCTGCACTTGCACGGCTCACCGCCGCTGGCTTCGTCGCCTGCGCTGACAGTGTACCAACAAGCTTCAGAGCTCTACTCTACTCTGCCGCCTGCGCTTGCTGATTGGTCGTCGGCCGGCGATGGCGCGCGGTTACAGTTACAGTTACAGTTACAGGCACCTGCAGGCCGCCGCGCTGGTGGTAGGCTGGGTGCTCGCCGTCGCCTCTCCTGCCGGGGCGTTCACGCCGTCCGCCTGGAGCAAGGGCAGCGCCACGTTCTACGGCGGCAGCGACGCGTCGGGCACCATGGGTACGTAGCTACATCATCAGAGGTTCCATCTCTCTTCGTCTCCATCGTGACGAGTGACTGACACACCGTGTGTGCACGCAGGCGGCGCGTGCGGGTACGGCAACCTGTACGCGCAGGGGTACGGGACGCGAACGGCGGCGCTAAGCACAGCGCTATTCAACTCCGGCGCGTCGTGCGGGCAGTGCTACAGACTAGTCTGCGACTTCACCACGGACCCGCGGTGGTGCCGCCGCGGCCGGGGCGCGTCCGTCACCGTCACAGCAACCAACTTCTGCCCGCCCAACTACGCGCTGGGCTCCGACTCTGGCGGGTGGTGCAACCCGCCGCGGCAGCACTTCGACATGGCACAGCCGGCGTGGGAGCGGATCGGGGTGTACCGTGGCGGGATCGTGCCGGTCCTGTTCCGCCGCGTGCCCTGCAGGCGCCGCGGCGGGGTAAGGTTCACGGTCAGCGGCCGGGACTACTTCGAGCTCGTGCTCGTCAGCAACGTGGCCGGCTCCGGCGCCGTGCGCGCCATGGACGTCAGGGGCACCCGGTCCGCCGGCTGGTTGCCCATGTCGAGGAACTGGGGCGCTAATTGGCAGTCGCTGGCGTATCTCAACGGACAGGGGCTCTCGTTCCGGGTCACCGCCGATGACGGGCAGACCGTCGTGTTCGCCGACGTCGTGCCGCCGTCGTGGACGTTCGGGCAGACGTACGCGAGCAGGCTGCAGTTCAAGTAGACTACAAGGCACGGTCACATGGGTTGGGCTGGGCCGAGCTCAAGTGGTCGGCCGTGGCGTGCTTTGCTGGGATCTTCTGTGTCAGTTTAGCTGCCCGCCTATGCGTGCTCGGCCCAGCCACTATCTCTGCTTATAAGTAGTAATGTCAGCGTTGCCGGCCTTTTTTTTCATGTGTACTGCTAATGACTTCGTAATCAACACTTAAGCATAATGTGTTTGTGGAATGGTGCCATATCTGAAAACATTGGTTTTACAAGGAAGAGCATATGCAGGAAATGAGCCTAGCATAGTTGTTGACGAAACACACTAACTCGAAACAGTCAAGAGTGGTTTTGTAGAGGCAGTTTTTTTCTATTTTGATTTACAAAAGTAAAAAATGACTTGATAAACTAGTGCCGATTTGTTACTGCTGCTGTTGCAGTATTTTTGAGTTATTTGGACCTTATTTGTTCACATTCCTTTCATTGTTTATAGTCATGCTCGTTACTTGTTTAAATTATCATTTTGAGTTTTGCTTAATGTTCATCACATGGTGTTTGAGACGCTGCCTAGTTTGTAATCTATAACCTAATCAAGCAAAGAAGATAAATCGATGGTTGTGCAAATGCTCAAATAGTATCTATACATGTGATGGGGTAAGGAATACGTATATCAGTCAATATCAGATACCTTGGTTGATCCATATAGCATACAACGAAAAATGATAATTTCCATAAATGATGAGCACAACTACCCGCACTAAAATAATAGAAAATAAATCAATGCACACCAAATAACTCTAACTAGATTATTAGTGGATAGAATTTTTTTTTATAAAAAATTGATACTAGTTTCATATTTTTGTAAAACAAATTAGTTATAGTTTAGAAATTAACTAAGTTTTTTATTATTTTAGACAATAGAAAACCTCCTGGTAACTACTTCACACAAACTTAGTGTGATGTTTAGTCTGGTTTCGATAGTTGCATAGTGGTCAATGTTGTGTTTTGTAGGTTTCGGGCGGTGTTCATCCGATTTTTATTTAACGAAGGTAAACCTTGCTTTTATAGAAAAGCTACACCAAATCCACAAAGTTCAAACACCACCCAAGCACGTGCTTGGGAGACCAACTTACAAAGAAATCACAAATGACAGCAAACACCTCTAAACGACTGCCCAAAGATCAAAAACTACAGAACGTTTGATGTAGCCAACTGGCTTTCACACATTGCAAAATCACTTCCACATCAATGTTGTCGCCTTCCATCAGTAGCCCTTGCCGTTTCTGTAAAAATTACAGAATGTTGTCGAAAATCTCATTATTCATTAGAAGTGTTCCTCAAAAAAAAAAACTCATTAGAAACATGGAGAAAATCTTTTGAATGCTCGTCTTATATTCTTAGATTATTCCTAGTTGTCCATAAGCCCAAGAAACATGTGAATAATATATATGAACAATAATTTGATATGATAGTCATGACTTTAAATTGATAGCCACCTCTCAAAGATATCTTTTAAACTCTCTAGTATCTTATCCCAACCAAACCCTTCCCTAAAACAAGTCCAAATCATTTTATCCATTATGCAGCACACAAAAATATGATATACCGTTTCCAGCTCTCTAGAAAGACAACACTTCTCACTACCCGTCCATTTTCTCTTCTTCAAGTTGATACCAGTTTGCAATTTGTTGTGAAAGTTTGAGCTTAAATGTTCATATAAAATACACGCATCACTCGAAACGAAAAGGGGATGCAGCTCAGATGGTAGAGCACTCACTTAGCATGCGAGAGGTACGGCGATCGATACCTTCGCATTTTTCGAACTTGTTTTTTATTTTGCACCTCCAAATTGGATTTTATTTCATTTTCACTGGCACCGGTTTTCCAATCTCGGTGCTGCATTTTTTTGGCAGTCTGTACAGGGTACAGCACGACAGCAATAGGCCAATAGCAGCGCCCTTTGTGCAATTGGATTTGGCGGTACAACTTGTGTTTGGAGATCAAGGAGCTGGAAATTTGAGACTTCAAAAACCATGTAACTGCAAGGTATATTTCTAGTCTTATGCTTTGCCATGCCGTCAGAAGAAAAAATATAAAGCTAAAATACTATAGAACCAATGGTAATACACTAACATGTCAACAACCTTGGATCAATGAACGGATGCGGAAGCAATCACAATCACAATTTTGGCTTAATGCATCAATTTATAATGGTGGTGTCTAAAGCAGTCTCAACATAGGAATATATTAGTTTATTGATCAAAAGAATAAGACAGAATACTTACTAACTTATGTAGACACTATACATCAAACCGTCTGGCTGATGGTTTCTACGGCTAATAACTAGCTAATTTTTTTTTGTCAGAGAAAAACACCGTAACATTGATGATAAGTCGGCCTAATAGGTTCAACAAGGGTCCGTTTGGATCCCTTTATTTTGGAGGAATTTGAATCTACTTGACTAATTAGGCCTTTGAAATTTGATGTTCCCCAACTTTATAAAGTTTATAAGTCTATCTCAAATCCATAGGGTGGGAGACAAAAAATGGCCTTTATAGATCATCATGCTATGTTTGCACTCTCCAACTTATTAATTCCATTCCCGTCTAAGTATATTCCCGTCTTATTGTTTATGATCAATGTGCTTGCTGACCACTTCAACAAAGTCAGCAACCAAGTACAGAGAGTAGAGCCAACACCAAACTGTCCAATCAGATTGAGGTCACCTCCATACTGCATATTTTCCACAAAAGCTACAAAATCACAAACAATTCAAATTATTTGAGAGCATAATCCTATTATACTTAACGAATATTGGATTGCAGTAATCAGCCATAAAGATTTAAGAACAGTACCTGAAGTGTCAGACGTAGCAATGTTTCCAAGGTTCTTAATAAGATCTTCTTGGTTATACCAATACGGCAATACTCGGTTAAAGAGCCCAGCGAAGGAGGTCGGTAATCAGCCATAAAGATTTAAGAATAGTACCTGAAGTGCTAGACGTAGCAATGGTTCCAAGGTTCTTAATAAGATCTTCTTGGTCATACCAATACGGCAAT